>JAJFDH010000051.1:0-261738 GCA_028637635.1 Xylariaceae sp. X802 | reverse complement strand
TCCCGAGCTTCCACTTGCAACGTAGGAGAGGGCTTTCATCGTTCTTCGCAGCCTTGGCCTTTTGCCCACCTCGATCGAAGATCAGCGCACTTTCGTCCAAGCGGCTCTTCAGCCCGGCTTAACTACTCGCTTTTGCCCGACTTCAACCAGGTCTATTGGCTCACCTTGGCCCACGGATCGCCATCCCCTCCCGAGCTTCCACTTGCAACGTAGGAGGGGGCTTTCATCGTTCTTCGCGGCCTTGGCCTTTTGCCCACCTCGATCGAAGATCAGCGCACTTTCGTCCAAGCGGCTCTTCAGCCCGGCTTAACTACTCGCTTTTGCCCGACTTCAACCAGGTCCATTGGCTCACCTTGGCCCGCGGATCGTCATCCCCTCCCGAGCTTCCACTTGCAACGTAGGGGTTCTGGCCAGTGCCGCGCGTTGACACTGTAACCAAGGGTCACAGCTCCCTATAATGGCCAGCAGATTCTGTTTGATTACGAGATCAGCTGAGCCGCCAAGCTGTATTATTTGGTTGCGGGTAAAAAGAACATACCTTACTCTGGCTTGATGGTTACCGTTTCAGTGTCTGACAACACGAGGTCAATGACTTGTTTGGTTGGCTGGGAAAGCGGTTTGTCTGGTAAACGCGGCTTCTCTTCCTTCACAAGTTTCTGCTCCGAGCAGTTGGCAGCCTTGTGCCCAAGCTTGCCGCAGGCATAGCATCGCAACTTGCCGTGGGCCGTCAGCCTACTGGCTTTGCTGCGATCTTCATTCAAGCGGCGGTCGCTGCGTCCCCGGGCTCCCTTGCCATCCTCTTTCCCCTCGTCATCTACATGCGAGCTGTCCGCGTGGGATCGTTTACGCCGCCCTGAACGACTGGTTTCTTTTTCTTCCCCACCGAGGGCACGTTGCTCTATCCATAGCCGCTGCGCAATTGAAGCAACAGTTCGGGCACTTTTGATAGGCACGCCGCGCTCTTCGAGTGACTTACGTAGCTGCTCCGGCAGCAGTGCAAAAAATTCAAGGGCAAGGTCCAATCTCTGCCCAAGCACTACGTTTCGTTCCAACCTCAAGACCATCTCCAGCCACCGATCATAGAAATCCTGTGGTGATTCGCCGCTCTCAGGCTTCATTCTCTGCCTCTCCTGTCGAATCGCGAAGTTCAGACCGATCTGGTTGATGAACGCCCAGAAGTCGCTCAGCGTGGCCTCTGCCAACGGATCATCGTAATCCAAGGAGCTGCGATGAGTCCGCCATCGCGTCTGCAATTCGTGGGCCATATGCCCCATAGCCCAGTCAATCTGTGTCCGGTCCGAGCATCCGGGTTTCAGCTGGTTGGCCTCTTTAATCGCGCAGATCCAGTCTTGCACTTCGTCGGTCGTCGCGGCGACGGTGAGCCGCTTGACCTTGTAGGTTGGCGGCTCGATGTTGCTCGATTTCGCGCGATCAGCCACGCTTCTTTCCAGGAGTTCTTCCAACAGCTCCGTCTGGCGAGTCTGCTGGCGGACCATCTCCTGTACTTGCCGAATCTGGTGGTCTGCCTGGGTTTTGATCAGACTTTTAGCCCAGTGGGGAATCTGATCGTCTGGGGGAGGGGATCGGTGGCGCCCGTGAGGGTGCCGATGTGATGAGCCCTCGTCGTAACGGCGGCTCGAGCCACTGATCTCAGGCTCGCGGTAACTTGGGCCGGGTGTTGCTTCCCGGCTCTTGCCTGGGTCTGAATAAATTGAGAAGCTCCCGATAGAGGGTCCGATGCGTGGGGGAATCGACATTTCCCTGGACACTGATCTCAATGGCAGCCGGAAAAGGGGGAGTGAGGGTGCGAGCGGTTCTTGGTGTGGCGGCGGATTCATTCCTTCTTCTGACATCAATGGCCAACGTCTCTGAGACAAAGTGCGAAGCATCTCCTCCTCCTTGGGCATATCTTCTTTCGACATCAATGGCTGACGTCTCTGGGCCATATTGTGAATTCTCTCCTCATCCTTGAGAGAGAGGGGCTGCGTCGACGCTACTGAGCTCGGGCTGCGGTCCAGCCGATCATCGGTCTGCTGCTCCTCATTTTCGTCCAAAGCAAATGTTACACGCGCTGCTTGAGACCGAGCTCGTGTGGTTATTGGGCTACGAGCCCGCGCGTTTTTCGTATTCCATTGAGAAGCCATCGTTTTACTGTTGGATAGATTGAAGCAGCGGAGGATAGACAGAAGCAGCGGAGGATAGACAGAACGGAGGATAGACAGAAGCAGCGGAGGATAGACAGAACGGAGGATAGACAGAAGCAGTGAAGGAAAAAGAGAACTAGGTCGGTAACGGGGCGGTTGCCAAGTGAATCTCCTATATAATGTAATACTATATGTGCAAAAGTTCCAATTAGTTACAGTGGCTTCTGACTGATCAACATTTTTGCGTGAGCAACGTGTATGGGCGGTGTGCACTGATCGTCTCGTGGTCTTGGTCACCCCTGGGCTGTGGCGGTCGTCTCGACCTATTGCCGCCGGATTCAAGCTGCTATACGGACGCATACGCCAAAGCATTGCTGGGTTGCAAAGAACGGATCGGGTTTATAGGATCTACCATCTTCATCCCAAGCGGCAGTTGATGATTTCAATTCCAATCGGCGTCTGGTGCGATGATTGTGGTGTCAGTATCTCTCCTGACGTTCTCACTGATCTGTGTTGGCGTTGCGAGACCGTGCTCACCGCAGCCAGGATCGTGATGTGGGTCAGCGATATCAGAGAGAGCAGTGGCTGGCAACTCGCCACGTCTCGTGGCGAGACGGCACGAAGATTATGATCAGTTCGATTTCATTTGAACATTTACCCACTCTATCCACAACCGTAGCCATATCATTGCCGCCGAATACGAGCGGTGTCATATAATCACTTGCGTTATAGGAGCGGCGTGCCAGATATGGGATGGCCCTTTTCGAAGCTTCAGTTGTTCTCGGTACGCATTTGTTGCGTCTCATCACGTAGAAATTGCTAGCCTTCGCGATCAGTTACCAAAAGATGAGGGCCGCTCTGGCCTCAATCGCCTGTCAATTTCGCTTTGTATGTATAAACCCCTACGTCCTAAGAGCGGCGTTCCACGTCCTTTGGATATTGTATAGGCCCTTTTTTTACTAACTCTCACGGAGTTGCAAGCCACGGTGTGTGAAAAAGTTGGGAGCGGTTCAGGGGCCCAGCGGTTGGAGTGGATTAAGGCGGTCAATGTCAAGCTTCGCGATCATTTACCAAGAAATGACGACTGCTCTAGGCCTCAAGGGCCAGTCAAATTCGATCTGTATGTATGAACACCTGCGTCATAGGGGACAGAGTTGGCGTGTGGAAAATTCGAAGGCAGCCCTGTTGGCCGGGCTCAGGCCGAGCGGTTGGATTGGGTAGAAAGGGGTCATCAAGCTTCGCGACCGCTTCCCCAAGGAATGCGGACGGTTCTGGGCCTTTGATCGCCAGTCGAATTCGATCTGTATGAATAAAGATTTGGGTCATAGGAGACTGCGAGCGGTACGCTAGGTCTGGATGTGGAATGGCGCCTTGCAACTCCTACAGAGCGTGTGAAAATTCGAGTGCGGCCGTGCTGACCTGGTTCAGAGGCCGAGCGGTTGGAGTTGATAGAAAAGGGTAATCGAGCTTTGTGTGTTGTTTACACTACAGTAAGATGGATTGTTTATATCATTAGAAGCTGTCCTAGAGCCCAATCGGTGTTTGCCCTTCATACATAGGCCACGGATCATAGAGTCTGATTTTCTGAATCTGTGCGTCGAATTCTCTGTTCGTATAGCTGTGCCGTCGATCCGCGTTCCTTTTCTCGATCATTCCAATGGACACATTTAGCGATGATGGTGTTTCCGGGGAGTTCACCCCAAGGTCTCCGGCTGCTCCTGTCGAGCCGCCTGTCAAGTCGAAGCCGCCTGTCAAGTCGAACGTAAGTTCCATATACCGTGCCTCATAGATAGACAGATCTAACAAGCGCGCTATATATAGACGAGAATCGCGTTGTTGTCATCTCGGACGACTATGCAAGCTCGAAAGCGGCGTGCCCAACGGCCCGCCGACGATATTGTCGTGAGTGCGATCAGTGACGATGTACGAAACCAAATAAAGCAAGCAACTTATTCCTTGATTAACGTATAATACTGATCGCGTGAAGGACGAGAAATTGCGAAAATTGGGCCGCAGTTCGCGTTGGCAGATCTTCCTCTACCATCGCCATATACCAAACAACGAGGGGGACATCATCGAATCAGCGTACGGCGCCATTGATCCTGATTCTTCCCAGTACGAGGTAGCTCGGCAGCGACTGGTAGATGACCAGAAGAATTTCAAGTCCCAGGTCTTGCAAAGTATGGCTGTAAGTAAAGCTTCCGCAGATCGAGACACCATAAATGGATCAGCTCACCAGAGTCATACAGAAATTGTTAGAGATGCACGCAACCGAACCAGGGAGCGTACTCCTCGACCTGGACCTGGTGGTAACAGCCACCGATCGGCTCCGGAATGATATCAAGGCGGCGTGGTCCCCGGAGAATTTCTTCAAGGTGTGGAAGTATATTCACGGGTACGTTGACTATGAAAAGTCAAGTGATCTGGGCCAGTACTACATGAAACGTGAGCATTGCCGTACATTGCTAGCAGAGCGCTGAATGTTAACGATATTCATAGATATGTTCCTGGGGCTGGCTTATGAAGTCACCCTCTGGCTTCGCGCGGCCAAGACCAGCGAGGGAGCAGGGCGAGCCAGTAAGTGGATTGTAGAGACAGATCGTAAAGACAACCTAGTCCAGAGATTAATGAGCTATAGAGCGCCAGGAACTACATGACTTTTATTACGCAATGCCAAAGAAAGTCCAATTTAAGGCTGTCGATAAGTCTTGCTTTCACGAGATCTTTCAGCAGCAGCTTCACCGAAAGCGGCCGAAGAAAAAAGACCCCGCCGATGAGCAAAAGATCGTTGGTAAGATAGACAGGAACCAGCTTCTTCTTGTTGATATATACTGAGGCTAACTTGGCAGATCGGTTCGACATCAAGGAGACGCCTCCGCCTCCCCCTAATGCGCATGGTGATCTCTAGTCTGTTAGAAGATAGTGTATTTAAATCTGTGTTCAGCATGCGTCGGTACGAATAGCAATGTCCGCGCAGCTCGAAGGTTGGGCTGTCGAGGAGTCGAGCTGTCGCTATCGGGAGGAGTCGAGCTGCTATTAATAGTATATGATTCGGCTGGCGTACGTGGTAGCCTTGCGTGGTGGTAGCCTCGCAAAAAAGGGCAGTGAACTGATTGGCCGGTTTCTCCAGCCAGTCATATTTTCGTCGACCACAGATCTTATTCTACGTAAGCCTTTCAACACTGATCGTACGTCTGCACCACCGTACAAAGCCTACTGACCATACCACAAAACTCATTAGCAATATGCGGCGCCCCGTGAGACGTAGGGGTAAGGCATTCTTTATCCGTCAGGCGGAGGCTCGGCGAGCTGCGGTACTGCGAGCTGCAGCACAGCAAACGCAATCAGCATCGGTATCGCCATCATCATCGTCATCCAGCACCAGGAGTAACACGAAGCGGCGTCGGTTCTCCGGTCACGGTGACGATGACGATCAGTATGCTCATGAGACTTTTGCACCTACGGCTGTAAGGAATTGCGTCCCTTCCGACTGATCTGTACAAGTCCAATAGCTGATCCAACGGTATATCCGTAGGCCTTAGATGCTGCCGAGCTAGTCGAGATACTCATCGGGGGCATCGAGAAGCAGGAATCGATAGTCGAGCCGATCGACCTTTCAGAGAGAGCAGAAGATGTGGCAGAGGACTTGCCTACCACGACCGAACTCCAAGATCTTCTTGACTACCAAGAACTGGGCGATATACCTGATAACGGATCGGATGAAGCCGAAGACATTGACGATAGTACGGACATCGATACCCCGGACACCGCGGACAGATTCACGCCAATGGACGCTGATCCATTCCTAGATTCAAGCACGCCCATCGAGCACACCCGTAGAGATCATCAATTGAGTGATTTCTCGCTAGCGCTCGGTTTATACTGCATCCGGCAGAGCGTCTCTCGCAAACAATACTCTATGTTGCGAGAGATCTTCGAGCTTCTCAAAAAAGATTGTATGAGCAAGCTCAACAGCTTGCCCGCCACGGTCGATACACTCAAATGTCAAGTAAGGGAGCGGATGCCGCTGCTCGAGATGAGGTCCAAGGAGCTTGTATTAAACCCGAAGAAGGTGGTTGCGAGAGATCTTCGAGCTTCTCAAAAAAGATTGTATGAGCAAGCTCAACAGCTTGCCCGCCACGGTCGATACACTCAAACGTCAAGTAAGGGAGCGGATGCCGCTGCTCGAGATGAGGTCCAAGGAGCTTGTATTAAACCCGAAGAAGGTGCCATCGTCTCGCTTACACTCTGCTGCTGTAGCCGGAAGAAGCGAAGTCCCCAAACAAGATATGTTCTTCCTGAATCCGATCAGTCTATTCAGTCGCATATTATCATCACAGCTCTCGCATTCTATGTATTTTGGCATGGCGCAGCTTGTTGATAATCCGTCGGAAGCGTGGCACTCTATGCAATGGGCTGCATCCATTCGCACGACATCTGGAGATTTCGCGTGGTATCCTCCGTTTCCTAGCAATGATCCCATCCTACCTGGTGACAGCGTCAACTACAAATGCGCTCACACACTCTGCTTCTGCCGCCAAACAGACGAAGATCTGAATGATCCAACACGCTGCCATACTGGCCAGATACAGGCTATATATCGTGATCATAGAACAGCCAGCCGTCAGTTGGGTATGTTCTCGACCGAGGCCGAAGTCCAACAGGGAAGAAAAGGCGACGTTGTAATAGTCATCGGTCGCTTTTGGAGGGGTAGCAGACTGCTTCAACAGATCTCGAAGAATAACTCAGAAGTCCGAATCAACCCGCTTACTGAGCGCGATCTGTCACCCGGAGAGCTTATTCTTTGCATTGACCCTTTAGAATTGGTATCGAACAGTATGATACTAGGCCGGGTTCACATGGACTTCGATTTCGCTTTCGAGAGCGGTACAACATTCGCTGACGATCCTCGACCGTCGTACCACCCAATGATCCGCCGTGTCTTCAATCACACTCAATCCTACTTCATGCCTGTATGCAAAGTGCCGCCCGTGCCGGGAGCACTAGAAGTACAAGAGTTTGGTCGCAGCTACCTGATCGACAGGTTCGCTCGAGCACACACCAAGGTTCGATCATTACCCGTCTTGACTTTCGCTGACGGCTTTGGGTTATACCGATCAATGTTTAAATCTGTCATGGGAGTATATAACCAGATAGCTGCCCTCCCCAAAGCTCAGCACACGCGGCAGATAAACATATTCCCACTAACACTGGGACCACACGGTTCGAACTTCACGGACGTTATCAAGGCTCTAAAGCCTATGACCGCTCTAGACAAGGGGCTGATTGTTGAGATCAGTGGGCAACTCACCACGCTCTGTGCCCCTATCCTTGCGTTTACTGGCGATATGCCGCAACAACAGATGAACTCCGGTATGCTAGGCCCATCAGCGGGCAAGAGCTGCCGATACTGTCATGCACAAGACCAGGATAGAGGTAATCTCAACTTCGACATCATTGCCAATGCTCGTGGCCACATGGAGGTCCTGAGACAACGCCGGCATCTAGATCGGTTGAAAGCAAAAAAGAGAAAGGAGGAATACGCAAGAGCACAGGGCCTAAACCTCGAGCCGTCGGCAGTTGCTCTGCTAGCCCCTGCCCTTGATATAATAGGGGGCCGACCAAGTGACTCCGCGCATTCGGAATTCGGAGGCATCACGAAGATGATCCACGAACTGATCCTGGACCAGGTTTGACATCGGCCCCAACCACTAAACTGCTCGAATACTGACTTCAATGATCAGGCCTTGACATCCGACGCAGTCATAGAATACTCACGGATGCTCCGGAGAATGCCGTTTCCGCCAGGATGGCCCGGTATCCCGGCTCCACACCATGTAAAAACTTACAGCCTGTCCGACCACGCGCGCTGGTCCATACTAATGACGGTGCTCGCTCGTTGTTGGCTACGAGAATTGCACCTAAAGCCCACGTTCATAGGAGCTGTGAAAGCAATGTTCGCGAACGAATCTGCCGAAGGCCGACTAGACAGAAACAGCTCCGCCGTCGATATACTGGTCGTCGTTCTAACAGCAACAGTTGAGGCGAACTGCCTACTAGGGGCAGATCCAGTGGAAGCAGATCAGCCCACTAGGTTTGCCGACGTTGTATATAACAGCCGCTGTCTATTCCAAAAGCTATCTAGGGCAGCGGCTCTGTCTAGTGATCAGGCTGCGAAAAAGAAACACGCCACAGCTTCAGTCCGATCGGTGAGTGTTGCAGGATCTGTTGCTGGCAAAGCGGGAGATGCCGTGATCAGTTCAATTGAACAGGTGGATGCCGACATCAGCAAGCTACCTTCATCGAAAAAAGGCTCGGAATACAGGAAACAGGCATTCCGTCCTAACGTACACATCGGGTTGCATTATCGGGATGTCTTCCGTCGATATGGATCTGTACCCCTTCTGATGGTCTTGCCTGGAGAGTTGAAGCACAAGTAAGTCGATCACTCCAGCTGCTCGTATAGTTATGGCTAAAGCCACACAACTGATCTGGCCAGAGAGCCGCAGTGCTAACGATAAGGATGCCCCGAGCCCCGAGCACATGTTACGTTGCTAATTTATCTCTGCATAGGCTATGGAAGAACATCGTGACGAAGACCAATCATCGTAGCCCAGAGCGCGATCTGCTTGACTACGAAAATCTGGTACAGACACTTCGCCTAACTCTCCTAGGGGCTTTCAGGCACGATGAGCCACAGATAACTTCCCTGATTGAGGATCTCAGCAAATCAGTACCAACGATGTTCGCGAGCCTCCTGCCACCAGACAGCAATGACGCAGATACCGAATACCTCGATGATCCGTCCATCGCAATGAGTGCTGTCGTTGGGGACGCTGCTCACTGGAGACCGTCCGTTCTTGTGCGTTTGAAGACAGAGCATTGTAAAAATAACCTCGAGCTGCCTGTGCGAGAAAGGGAGATGTCCGTGGCGTTCCGTGCCAAGCTGCGAAATGCCTACAGGGCAGAATACGCAAAAAACGTCATATCCACAACCAACGCTCCGATCATGTGGTGGAAAAAGCTCTCATATTCGGCTAGGTACGTGAGATTGCTGCACTGATCGGCGTCAAGCATGACTGACACCCCGATCTGCCTTTAGTAACGACCAAAATGCGAGGCGTTTTGTTTTTTCACGCGGGCAATATATCGCTTACCGCTGCCGTGACGCAGAGAAAATCAGTGAAGCAAGGCTTGACCACATCTTCACACACGAGGAGATAGATCTGCGTAAACTACCGACAGATCCGTTGAATTAGACCGCGCTAATATTTATTAGGAGGCCGTAAAAACGTTTTCATTTTTCTGGTTATAACGCCCGTCATGAGGCTCCCGGAAAGACAGGATCCGTTAACGAGACTCCCTATCATGCGACTGATCGGCGGTCCACAACCTGTATCAGCCGCGAGCTCTGTGTCCGAGACTGGGCAAGACATCGTGGGCCTACCTGCCATACTGAATAATGCTCTGTATATGATACCTTTCACACAAAACAGCTCAGGCAACTATGAGCTTATTACGAATCCATCCGAAGCCTCGGACGAACTATTATTTGTAAACTGGCAGATCCACGTTGGTGGCTAGATCGGTTCGTATCCCTGGCTAAATAACAAGAAAAGCTGTGAGCTCATGGTGTCAACCTAGGTCCAGAAATCGAACAGCCTCCCGATCAGTCACCCGACACCCAGATTTCCGGGAATACTGATCGAAGTCTCTGACTAAATGACAAGAAAAGGTGTTAGCTCATGGTGTCAACCCAGGTCCGGAAATCGAGCAGCTTCCCGATCAGTACCCTCGAATTCGATCAGTCACCTGACACCCAGACTTCCGGAAATTGAGCTGCTTCCCTAGGCGTAGGAAATTGACAAGAATAGATGCGAATCGCATCTATTCTTGTCAATTTCCTACGCCTAAGGAAGCAGCTCGATTTCCGGGGATGCTGATCGGGGTCTTGCCGCCATGTGCCTTGTACGCCTGGTTGAACTTTGTGGCGAACGATTCAGCTTCGTCCTTTCTGCAGGAGTTTCCGCAACTCGCTTGGGAGGTCTGGGTGTCAGGTGGCTGATCGGGAGGCTGCTCGATTTCCGGGGATGCTGATCGGGGTCTTGCCGCCGTGTGCCTTGTACGCCTGGTTGAACTTTGAGGCGAACGATTCAGCTTCGTCCTTTCTGCAGGAGTTTCCGCAACTCGCTTGCGTTGGGTTCGAAGAATGGCTTGCATTGGCAGCGGCGGGTGATGGAGCGGCTGGTGATGGAGCGGCGGGTGATGGAGCGGCGGGTGGCGGCTCGAATTCGGACGTACTGATCGGCCGTGGATCGGAAAAATGTGTATCTAGCAGTCCTAAAATCCGTGAACGGTGTCTCATATTAGCAACAGCTTGAGAAATCAACAGCTTGAGAAATCAACAGCTTGAGAAATCAACAGCTTGAGAAATCAACAGCTTGAGAAATCAACAGCTTCAGAAATCAACAGCTTCAGAAATCAACAGCCCACAGCGCGAGCGGTCCCCCTATCTAACGGCTTCCGTAACCAACAGCTTGAGGAATTAGCAGCTTGTGGAATCAACAGCTTGTGGAATCAACAGCTTGGGAAATCAACAGCCCACAGCGCGAGCGGTCCCCCTATCTAACGGCTTCCGTAACCAACAGCTTGAGGAATTAGCAGCTTGTGCAATCAACAGCTTGTGGAATCAACAGCTTGGGAAATCAACAGCCCACAGCGCGAGCGGTCCCCCTATCTAACGGCTTCCGCAACCAACAGCTTGAGGAATTAGCAGCTTGTGGAATCAACAGCTTGAGAAATCAACAGCTTCAGAAATCAACAGCCCACAGCGCGAGCGGTCCTCCTGTCCAACGACTTCCGTAACCAGCAGATCAAGGAAATCAACACCTCACAGCGCGAGCGGTCCCCCTATCCAACGACTTCCGTAACCAACAGATCAAGGAATCAGCGGCTCAAAACCGCGAGCGGCTAACCCTTCCGGGGGCTGCTCGACTGCAAAACGGCTCAAGGAGGTAGAGCGGCTACAATAGTAAACAGCTCGCGCGCAGATAAACGGCTTAGAAAAGCAGAGGGAGAGAAAAAATCGAGCGGTGTTCATTCCACTGCACTTTTCCAGAGGCTTAGTCAGAATAACGGCTAATCTGCGGCACATTTGCGGTTAAGCTGACTCAGCATACGACGCTATAGTTTGCTCAGTCACTACTAGGTACCTATGTCATTCACACACGCCAACTGTGCCAATTGCGCCGATCATCCAGTGCTGTTTGGGCTATCCACCTGCTCTGTTCATACTAGTACACGTACGTCATTAAATGACGAGTAATCTTGTGATCATGGCAAAAAGGAAAGCCAGGCAAGCGGACAGGTAATTTGAAGCCAAATGCCGCAGAACTTGGCTGACTTGTATGTGCGTGGACAGAATACACCCCTACCTATTACTATGCGCCAAAAATCCACTAGGTACACTACGTTTGACTGACTGAACACCTCACGAAACCTATTTCATTACTTCCATCCGACTTGAGCAACTTCGAAACCGACGTCGCAACCTCCTGAATAACCGAATAACGCGAACCCGACGTCGCGACCACTTGAGCAACTTCGAAACCGACATCGCAACCTCCTGAATAACCGAATAACGCGAACCCGACGTCGCGACCACTTGAGCAACTTCGAAACCGACGTCGCAACCTCCTGAATAACCGAATAACGCGAACCCGACGTCGCGACCACTTGAGCAACTTCGAAACCGACATCGCAACCTCCTAAATAACCGAATAATGTGAACCCGACGTCGCGACCACTTGAACAACTTCGAAACCGACATCGCAACCTCCTGAATAACTGAATAACGCGAACCTGGCATCACAACTGCTCGAATAGCCGCGCCGGCCGAATACTCGTTGCCCTAGTTGCGCCAGCTCGATCCTCGAGCCGTGATCCTCGCGGCCTTGATCTTCGCGGCTTGATCCTTGTTGGTCTTTGATCCTCGCCGGCCATGATCCTCGCGCCAGCCTTGACTTAGACCTCGCCGGTCCTCGACCCTAGATCTTTATCGGTTCTTGATCTTCATGCCGCCCTTGACCTTCGCCGGCTCTTAACCTGAATCCTTTGACCATAATACCCAACAGTGAGCTTGATCCTTGCCGCAATCCTCGCGCTGGCCTTAATCACTGGCCTTAATCCTCGCGGCAGCCTTGTTCTTTGCCGGCCTTGGTCTTCGCCGGCCTTGCTTGATCTTAGCACATTTTAATCTCAATGCTTCGATCTCAATCTCCTCGACCTGTTGGCACCTCACTCAGTCTTCATACTCTCTTGATCTCAAGGCTCTCTCTGGCGCTCTATTGATCCTAGTATTCTCATGATCTCTTGGCGCCTCACTCAATTACTTCTTGATTTCCGCGTACTTTTGATCAATCAGTGCCTCAACTTTCACTCAACATACGTCCGACTGGCTAGCATTCTGAGCTGCGGGAACGTAATTGAAGCTGGGAAATCGATGGATTGCATTCTATGAATTGCTTCGACAACCTGTTATCCCCAGTTTATCTTATTGTTTTCAGGAATATAATAACTCTTGAGCCTGACCATCTTCATCTACCCTCCGCCAAATCTCTCTCATACCCCGACGTGTAGAACTCAAAGGATTTATCCGAAGTTGTTCTTCAATTCGAGCATCTTCTGCCGCATCCCAATCCAAATATGCCATCTTTTCTTCTTGTGTCCAAGGTCTAGATCCACTTGAATTAGTACATTGTTTTCCCATCTGTAAATAACCAAGGCACCACTCAAGACTCGTTTTGTTATAACGAGCTGGTAGTTTCATCGCCTTTCTGTATTCCCGATCGGTTTTTAATTTTCCGTTTGACTGTGTATTATACCAAGCATCTCTTGCTGCAACATATCGTTGATGAATAGCACGTGGGTCATCGTATCTCAAAACTGGGCTTAAGGAGCGAGTAGATACATCTGATAATGGCGAAGACGTTAAAATTGGCGAGCGTATTGGCGAAAGTACTGGTGAGCACATTGGTGAGGGCCTTGATAAAGGTGGTGGCGATCGTACGAATGGACGAATTGGTGAGCGAACTGGCGAGCGAACTGGCGAGCGAACTAGTGAGCGAACTGGCGAGTGAACTGGCGAGCGAGCTGAGGAGTGAACTAGCGAGCGAACTGGCAAATGAACTGGCGAGCAAGCTGAGGAGCGAACTGGCGAGCGAACTGGCGAGCATCCTGGCGCCGAGTGAATTGGTGAGTGAACTGAGGAGCGTCCTGGCGAGCGAACTGGCGAGCGAACTGGTGTTGATGATGATGATGATGATGATGATGATGATGATGACAATATAATAACTGGATTATTGTCTGTATTAAACCGCAATTGCTGAGTACCAGTGGTATTCATAGTATGTGCATTCTTAGCTACCTTGCCACTAGTAGCTGCTGCGATTATGTCTTCGTGCCAAGCTGGACATGACCTAGAAGACCTCGTGTGGCCGATTTGATGGCAACGAGTACACTGAGCTGGGGCTTTTTTGCGCTTTGCTTTCATATGCTGCTCAAGATGACTCTGCTCTCGTCGTGTACTTGATAGTGGAAGGTTTGACCTAGCTGTGACTGGTTCAATGCGTTGCCGTGGCTCAAGCAATATCTGTGATACCCCATTACGTTGTAAATGCCAATGTGAATGGCAATCACCTAGCTGTAAAGGTTGATTTGCTTCAAGCAATGGTTTGATGGTATGGACACATGGGAGCCCTTGCGTGCGAGTAAAAGTACCGGTACATTGATGTAAGACCACTTGCCGTACTAACAATTGTCGTTGTTTTTCAATTTTCCGAAGAGCTTCGTGAGATACTAGGCCACGCACAGCGTTATAAAAGAAGCCGCTGATGTCAATAGGTATTCGTACTTGTTGATTGACCTGGTTAGCCTCCAGTTCAGCAAGCTGGTTAGCTATCACATGCTTGATAGCCTTTAATGCTTCGAACAAGTCCAAAGTTGACTTCTGAAGATAGGTTTTTACTAACGCGTGTACACTCTCACCACGCGAAGTAACCACATTATCAAAGTGATAATGTTGGTTTACCCAGGCCTTAACGAGCCGTTCCTTATATATGCCTAGCCATGTTGTCTTGATGTATACAACCTGAGCAGCATAGTTCGGCATGTACTTCTCCTCAAATGCCTGAAGCCGTTCTTCGAATAATGCGATATTTGATGCTTCAATAAGCTGATGCCATGCTTTATAGAATGCATCCCAAGATGTGGTTCCTTCACCTTAGTTCATAAATGCAGGTTGGCAGTGTCGAACTACTGCTTTATTAGCATGCCAGAGACATAATAATGTTGCTGCAGTAGGGAAGCAATGTTCGACGGCATTCATGAGAGCCAAACAGCGATCAGTTAAAATAACTGACGGCAGTTGAGCATCGCAACGTGTGTACATTGATTTCAGCCCATTTAGGACCCATGTATAATCTTCTTCTGTCTCGCCACTCAGAAAACCGAATGCGATACAGAATGATCGTTGACATGCATCAACGCCAACCACATCTAGGAGAGGCATTTTGTACTTATTAGTTTTATAAGTACAATCCAAAATCAGAAGGTCCGGATAGGCTTTCAGGTATGCCATAGATTTTGGATGCGCAAACAAAACAGCTGTGACCCGGCCAGCTGCATCAGTTTGAAATACACTCCAAAAATCGTCGCGTATTAACTGATCCGCAAAAGCCTGAATTGGACTTTTGCCTATAAGCGCTTTGCACCTTGCAGCCTTGATTTCATTGTAGATATCCTGCTGAGTAGCGATTTCGTCATGGCTTTGGCGTATATAAGTACGTATCTCCTTAGGCGAGATGCCAGCTTCGACAAGGCTCATTATTGTTGATTTTGCTTCGGCAGATAATTTTCGATGAATTGGATGCGCAATAGGGTGTGGACTGGGTTCATGGTTGTGAGTGTGGAATCGAGTATCGGTCCGGTGTTGAACGGTCCATGTATTGTCTATTGACTCTTTCGCAATAACTGAAAATAAGCACCCGGTCCCTCGTGAGGTTGTTTTTCGCTTGCGTTGTTTCGAAGTGCTGGGTGGGAGTGCCGCTCGATCGCACGTGTATGTCACAGTATGTTTTCCATTTTGTTCTTTCGTCGACCTTCCAGTTGTGAAAGCATAGCCCCTGGAAGCAGCCCATGCATTGATTTCTGTAAATAAGGTATTGCGTGATTCATATTCTCCTTCCGGAGGAAGGCAATCTTCGGGAAAGCCCGCCATTATGCCGTAAACTCTAATATATCACTGTAAGTTTTAGTCGGCGCAAGAGATCGCTTTTTGTGTGGGCACTCTGTGCAGATTAAGTTCATACCTAGGTCGCCTATGATGCCGCAAGAGCCGAGCCCTATTTAGACAAGTAAACTACCTACCTAGGCAGGTACTACAACCTATAGAATCTACCTAAATGCGGCGTCCATAGTGTTATGTAATGCGTTTTTCTGGTAATCTCACGGCCCGTGGATTTTGGCTGTGGCGGCGACCCGTGGATGTACCGGCTCCCCTTTCCTTACGGCGCCCAATACATCCACGGGTACCCGTGGATTTAAGCTTCCACGGGTCCCCCTGCCTCCTTCCAAAGTGATGCGCCAGTAACACTGCTAAAAGAACTACAATGTAACGCATTACTTTCAAATCGCACTCTGCTTCGAATTATTACTGGGTTCTCAACCTTCACAGTCACACTTACCTTACCGGTAGTACCCTAAACAGGTTCGGACCCTTTGCCATTGTACGCATCCGTAGAGGCAGTTGTACAGACCAGATATAGTAGGCACATCTCTACACCTAGGTACATGTCCGCGCGCTGTCGCTCAACAACAACGTTCTTTAGCTCTCAATACATATGATGCTTTCCCTTTCCACTCAAGGGCTCGCTTCATTGGTATCTTGTATGAGGCCTTGCAACATACTACCGGTGAGTACGTCTATAGATGGATTGGATTGGAATAGGTTGATGCGTTACCACGCGTACCTAGTACTATGTAGGTAGGCCACCGACTCAGCTTGGCCGGTAGCGGGATTCTAGCGAATGTACGCGGCAGTCATAGTAGGTGCTCAGGTCGGGTGGCCGGTTACAGCAGGTGGCCCACCAGGGTTGATGGACCCGTGGAAGCTTAAATCCACGGGTACCCGTGGATGTATTGGCCGCCCTTTCCTTACCCTTTTCTTACGTAATGCATTCCTGGTGGATAATAATAGTGGGTCTACCTACTGATAGAGCCAGCGCAGGACAACCCGAATACCGGTAGCTCTCGCTCTCTCGCTCTCAATAACACACCGCAAGGACAACAAGGACAACATGGCAGACAACTTCGTTCCGCCCGCTCAGCAGCGCTACACGCGTGCTTGTATGGTGTGCTCTATCGTGATGACGCAGGCCGTGAGTACCCAGACCCCATGCGACTGCGAGATGGTTCTTTGTCGACTGTCCTCGGTGCCGGATGAGAGTAGAGTTAACCAACTCGGCCAACAGCGATTTAGAAGCGAGGGTTGCCCGAATTGCCCATTTCTAGAGCTCCGTGGCAATGCGGATGCCCTCGACAGCTGCACCTCCACCGTCTTCGAGGGCCTGATTACCGTCGCGAATCCCAAGACATCATGGGTCGCGAAGTGGCAGCGCATCGACAGTTACGTGCCGGGCGTCTACGCCACCAAGGTGTCTGGTTCGATCCCCGAAGATATTCGCAACAGTCTGATCGAGGACGGTCATGTACTCATTCCGTATGTTATTCCAGCCCTGCGTGGATGTGTTCTTGCACGATTTCGATGAAGTAGTGCGCTCTGACTGATTCCTCTACCGTTACAGACGCGATGGCAGCGGCGTCGATGTGGATTAGAAATCCAATCCCGACGGCAGCGCGTCCGATGCCGAGGAACAGGAAAAGAAAAAACAGCAGGCTCTATCTCTGCATGCTCAACTAGCTATGAATCGGAAGAGGCACCCGAATTTCGCCACGAAAGACGCCTCGGAGATTGCCCCGAATAGACCCCCGCCTGTCACCGTCATCGACGACAATACCGATAGTGAGGACGATGCGTTCTTGCGCGGCTATACCGGTGCCAAGGACGGCGGTGGCAATGATGCCAGCCGGTTTTGATGGCGACCATGAGCATCTGGCTACAGAGGCTCGCAAAAATGGATAAACAGCGGCGCGATGGCGTTATATTAGGCAGGTTCTTCGGCGTTTGGCAATCGTCCATTTCATAATGATACCCAGTAGACACGGGCTTTGGAGTGATAACCAGGTTTCTCCTACCCTACCTAATAAATGTCTTTCCCACTTCCCCTCCGTTTTTGCCTGCAACGCCTGTCGCGACTAAGAGATAATAGTTCCTTAAAGAGAAACTTCAAACATCGTCACAAGGGACCTGCGCCAAAGCATCGGGTATTACCTCGGTGTATCGTGATCAAGAAACAACTTGACTTCTGTCTTGAAGGCTGGAAGGGTAGAGATTTTCATACAATGCTAGAAAATGCTAACAGATTTTCAAAAAGTATCGTGCTATTCTTCTTGCTCTAGGCTAAACGCGACGCCAATTACTATTACTATGTACAGCATATCACAACCACTTTGGGTATTGATAAAGCTAAGTAAAGCATGAACCAACTCCTCAACTCCCAATCGATTTGCCCAACTTTTGAGCCCCAAGGCGTCCGCTTATAGCCATACATCAGCTGCGTTCTCATATGAAGCCTCGTTCTCTTATCTCGAGGTCATAATTCGTCTGCATGTGGTACGACCCCACGAAGTCCACCTCAGGCCTCGCGGTCCGGCCTCCGCGCTTCTCATTCACACGGCCGAACGTGCCATTGGGTAGCTGGCGGTAGCAATCAATGATGCTGTCGATCTCACTCCTGGTATCGCGATACATCTTGTCGACGTCCACTTTTGGTGTCATCGCCCCGCCAGCCGCCTTCTGGCTGAACTTCTTGTCTATCCTGAGCACGTTGGAGTGGCTACTAGCAGGGGCGTCGGCGCCCGGTCTGTTCGCCCCTGGCCTGGCATAATACGGTGCCGGCTGGTGCCGCTTCCTGCTTTGCCCCGGGCTTCGGGGCATGGGTATGTTAGTTCTGTGGGCACCGGGCTTTTCCACGCGTGCTCGCGACGAAAATGCCGTTCGCCCACCGCTGCTCGTGGCAGCGTTTCCCGGGGCTCGCGAGCCCGCGCCTGATAGCCTGTGCCGGGTAATTGGGCTTCTGCTCAGCTGCTTTGCGACGGGCGCTTCGGGGCAAAATACCGTGGGGAGTAGAATTGGTCCCGACGTTATCTTTGCACCCGAACCCGGCGTGCGGCGGAGTGGTAATTGCGGCGCTGGGTCCCGGGCTAATGCCTGTGATCCGGATTGATGGTAGGCCATGTGGCTACCACCGATCGCGTTATCATCCCCCGGTACTTGCTTGACGCCCGCGTATAGATTGCCCAATTCCGTCTTTTGAGCTCTCCGGGCTCGCTTCCGGTCCACCGGCACGGCCTGCAGCTTGAACTCGCTCCTACTGCTTCCTTGCCCGCGATACCTTGGGGCAGTGCTGGTATTGCCTCTCGGTTTCTTCAGCGACGTCGGCAATATCTCCGTTACTCGGACCTTGTCCACGGAGTAATCGCTGCCGTTAAGGTCCATTACCGTCTCGGGTAATTTCTGGATCTTCGCCTCGGCTACCTCGATCCCGGCTGTGGAGCCCTGGTATTCGGAGATCAGCGATGTGTACGAGCCGGACTTGCGCGGTGACGGATACACGTTCACGGCGTCGACGAAGGTGCTTTGTCGCGGCTGGTGCTCCATGCGGCAGTCGCTGCACAGGTTCTGCTGCTTGTCTACGGCTGTTCGTAGGAGGTTGCGGCATAGGGGGCATATGCTCGGTTGTTGCTCGGATCTTGGCTTCGCGGCCGGCGCGAACTTGGGCGAAATGTCCCGCTTTGCGTTGATGTGCAACGATGTCATCGACTCGCGGAGCGCCCGCTGGGTATTCGGCTTCGATCTACTGGGTGCTGGATGCTGCTTCTTGGTCGACGGGTGCGCGGTCGGGAGGCGTTGCGTTGGGCTGTGGGACGTGGGGTTGCGGTGTCGTCTTCGCGCCGCCTTTTGTGGAATCAAGGGTGCTGATTGGGACTTTGACGGCGGCGGTGGTGTTGATACTGATGGGCCGTTGACTGCGTAGCTGTAAGCAGTCCCGGTTCTGGGTTTCGCGTTGAGTCGCTTCGACTCCAGTTCCCTTTTATTCAGACTCATACCTACCCGTATCGTCACCATTTCACCCTTCGCGCTATGCCGAGAACGGGGTCGGGCCTCTTGCGGCTCGACGTCTCTGGGAGTGCGCCCCCGGCTCTCACCACTGCCCTGACCGTCGTTCCGCCGATCACGCCGGCGCCACTGGGCCGAACTACCGGAGCTGACCGACTCAGCGGCCGCCTTGGCTTTCTCCTCGCGCTTCTGCCTGTTGTCACGCCAGATATTATGCAGCTCGTTAAACAGGTGCGACGAGTTCCGGCGCTTCATGACCTCGCGCATGTCGCGGGGGGGTCGGTCCGGGCGGTGCGTGATTTTGTAGTTATGTATCCAGTTAGTGTCCTGCTTGCCGGGATCGTCGGCTGGGGGAGGGCGGCGGAAGCTACCTAGGACTCTGGACAGGACACTGCTGCCGTCCTTGCCTGAGCGTTCGGACCCGCTGCTGCTGGAGCTCCTCGATAAGCTCGGCATTCAGATGGCTTTAGGGGTATTTGGGGACGAGTGGAAGGGTTGGATATTAGTTAGAGTCCTGTTTGGAATCTATGCGCTGGTTATAGCTGGTGAGGGCGTTGGTTATTGGTTAACTCGCTTGCGAGCGCCAATGTATAGTATAGTATATAGTAGCAAGGGAAAGGAAACGCGAAGAAAAGCTGGATAGGGAAATAGTTGTTTGTCTGGATGGGAAGTTTTTCTGGGAGGTTTGGCGGCGAGGAGGTATGGTTAAGACCGAAGTCCGAAACACGCATCGACTTTGTCATTTGAGTGTTCGCGAGAGTCATAAAGACGAGATACGAAGACAAGAGAAGGTGTTTCTTTGGTCGCCCCTTATTGCTTCTGCTATTCTATGTGATATTGCAGTCGTTGTATGTGAATGAATGCCCTGTTGTTTTCCTCCCTTTGATGCTATGCTTTTCTGCGGCTAACGGTAATACACTGCCCATCTTTATCATCTGCCTTTTTGCCTTCTCTTGTTGTTTCTTTGCCTTTGGTCTATTTACTGCGCTTACTTTGTATTGTTGGGTCTTTCATTGCGTGTGTATAGGTATATATAGACTTCTTTAGAGGCTTGAGGCTATTGGTTTGAACAAAGAGGGTGTAATCTGGGGGAATTGCTGCTTGATTGTTCCTTGTTTATTGCCTGGTGGTCTTGCGCATTGTCAATGCATTGTGCGACTAGCCTGGCAACTGGCCTGGAGGTTGCGTGACTTGTTGTCAATGTGGTTTGTCACACCTGGTCTTCTCGTCTCTTTATTCTCTGAGTTTGCACGAGGTGAAGGGGTGAAGCTCTGGATTGTGAACTTGCGGCTTCACAGGAACAGCTAGTTAATCGCCGGTATGACTGTTGATTGTTAGACCGTGTTATGATACATATCCAGGGAAACCCAGAACGGTTCGGTCTCATGACTTCATCCGTGCCTTTTACAGTTTTGGTATCACTATGTTGTTCGAGGTATCTACCTACCTAGGTATGTAGAACCCGCGAGTTTAGAGCCGCGGGTAATGGGTATTCTTTCAACTATCTACCCTTCTCTCTATTCTTCAAACACTCATTCTTTCCCAGAATGAAAATATGCCAACTACCATAATAAAGCAAGCGCAAAGCCCCGGGCCGCAAACACTGCGACAGCTATGTCGGCCATCGCAAATCTAGCAGCGATGTCTGGTGGTCCGAGCAAACATCAATATAATATCGATTAATGCGCTGCCTTTACGAGTACCGCAGCTTCATGATACTTTGCTGATGTTCTCTTTCGTCTCTAATTCACGTGCAGACGCATCGCGATAATTTCGTAATCCGGCGATATTTTGCGGCTTACCTCTCAGACGGGCAGACAGGTTTTCTAATTCTTTCCGTGTAGGGCCAATAGGCTGGCCACACGGCTCCCTGTTCGGAGGGCGCTGCGTTGGCCGGCATCACGGGACTTCCGATATATACGCGCGGCTCCTACACCGCCGATATGTAGGGCGAGCACAACACTGGCGTTACGACAAATATGAATAATAATCTCCGGTGAATTTGCGGTTTCTGCTCCCTTTGTATGCCATCATGCTTATAGCACCCTATTACTCACTAGGTCTTAAGTATTCGTCGTTATGATGGGGAAATCCTAGTGATAGAAGTGTCTGCTTCACCGACCAGATATCATTCATCTCATCCAGCGAGTACACTACTTATAACCCGGGTTCGCGAGTTCTTGCACTGGGCACCATTCCGGGTCGAGAAATGATTCGTGTAGGCAGCCGGGAGTATGATCAGATGATGGGAAGCCTTCGGGTCAGCCACATCGGATAGAATCGGCCAAGTTTCATGTCTGCGTGCCATATATAATCTTCTGATATCTAGGTCACGGCCGTTGGATGACCGAAGAGAATTGCAGACGATTCAGAATTGGAGGCTTGATATCACAGATATAGGTAGTGTAGAGATGGTTTGGAGTATAGACCCGGCACTGCGAAGGTAAAGTAGGTAAAACTCCGGGCATGAGCGAGCGACCCCGATTGTGCTGCGAAGACTTTTGGCTTTGCGACGCTATGGGCAGAACTGCGAGAGCAACTTTTTGGGAGAGTTCTTGACAGCGTCTTTCATTCAGAGTTTGAGGTGTCTCTTACTCATATAAACGAGTAGGCAGCTCATGAAGATTGGATGAGGCCTTTCGGATTACCTAGCCACACTTATATTAGAAGTAGTAGGTAGGTAGGTATTCATAGAGTATTTATAGTCTCATACTATTTTCAATTCCGCGCGCTAACTTCGATTAACGCGTTGAACAAAGTTAAGACCCCAGAACTCTCCCCTCGGGCCTCGCCTAAATCAGGGTCCAGCGTGCTGGCGTGCCCAAACGTTCTCTTGTTATTTTCTGTTCGTGAGTAAACAGTGCACACGTAATACCTACCTAATCAGGCCTCCCAGGTCCTGCTCAGGGTATCGGTCAAGGTATGGACGGGAAAGTCGGAGGTGATATTGAGCCATACATTACGTCCTTATGTCTCAGGTGGCAACAGGGGATCCTCACAAGCCAAGATTATCAACGCAAGCAATCTACCTATAAAGAGCTGATAAGGCGAGGCGAGCAGCACCATTGATTCGGCTGGTGACTGGTGTGCATGAAGACCCTGTGATACTGGGTAGCGAGCACGTTCGGGGGCACGCAGTTCGTCGTGTAGAGCTTGGCGTGCGATTCGCAGCATTGCCAAATCTGGCTCACGGGACATTCGGCCTCGTCGTCGATCAACTGGAACACCAGGCCATGAAGAGGGCCTCCTGCCGCTCTGTACGGGCTTGGTGGGGGGTGGCCGACAGACGTGATTGACACGAGTAGAGTCAGGGGGAATAACGCGGGCAAGATGACGGCCGAAGATGGTTGCTAGTGTAAGCTATTGCTGGCTGACCCAACTTATCTTTTGGGCAACCAGATGTCGGGATGGGATTGGAAGATGCCCAAAGATTACTTTGCATATCTATGCATATCTGGAGGTGCGGCCGCTGATTGGGGTGCTGCCAGTATCGGTACGCCTCAGGGAGGTACCTAGCGGTACTTGCGCGCTATACCTACCTACGCGTGCGGACCCCTTTTTTTGGCACGGTGTCGACAGGCTGTTAGGTGTGTGTATAGTGCTCGGTAGGGGCCGTGGTGTTGTAAGTGTTGTGACATACAGTCCAGTGAGAACTATTACCATCTTAGTGGTGGTATTGCTAGGGTCATTAATTCACTATAATCACAATGACTAGTATGTAATATAATGGCCAAGTTAGTGTGCAATTGAACGTTTAATCTGCTGTTTAAAACACCAGCTTGTAATAAGTATATAATGGTAAATACAGCTTAATATTAGGTAAGAAAGGACGTTAAGGTGGTATAGCGGTGTTAAAATACTATGGTAATGTTAGAAGATTACAAAGTTCTAGTGGTTACGATGTTGCAGTGGTTACGATGTCAGAGCGCTAAAGCGATGTTGAAGCACTATAATGCTCGGTTAGGTAGGGTGTTCAGTTAAGTAAGGTGATCGGTTCGGTATGGTACACAATAAGATAGGGCATAGTGTGGTGAATTATTAGTAGGGGTAGGTACGATGTTAGAGATAGGTAGTTACGAGGCGGGGTAGTTAGATAATAATGGTAGGTACGAGATATATAGGTAAGTACGACGGTAAATAAGAAGGAAGGTAGTAGGTAGAATAGGTAGGTCGGTAGGTAAGTGCAAATTTTCCTTGGTTGATTTTCAGTTTCACCATGTTTATTACATCTACGAGGTCAATAAGTTGGTAGGTCGGTAAGTTGGTAGGTCGGTAAGTCGATAGGTCGGTAAGTCGATAGGTCGGTAAATAGATGAGGGATTGATGGAAGGAATTGGTGAAGGAGAGGTATTGGCGGAGGAAAGGATTGGCGGAGGAGAGAATTGGCGGAGGAGGGGAAAGGATTGATGGAGGAGAGGCAATGGTTACGGAGGAGAGGTGTATGGTCACGGAGGAGAGGTGTATGGTCACGGAGGAGAGGTGTTGGCCACGGTCAGTTACGGAGGAGAGGTGTTGGTGTAAAGGGGTTGGTCTGAGCGACGAAGTAAGGTGATGTACAGGAATAGGTCTGTATTGATTGATGAACTAAAGCTTGGAGGACTAGAATTGTGTGTGCGGTCGACAGGGCGACCGCACAGGTTATATAGGGCTACGGGCCCTTGTCGGCCGAACCACGTCCCACGAAGGACCCGAGAAGTCGGTCCGGAGATGTTGGCGATCGACCGAAGTCCGACGGGCTGGTGATACCCTTCAGGAAAGGCGTCGGAGAGACCGCGGTCGACGTGGTCGACGGTCTGGTTCGGAAACGCACCGGTCGCAGTCCGGTGGACTAGTGGTTTCAGCCGCACCGTTACACTGCCTCCCCCCTTGAAAGATGCTGGTCCCCAGCATTATCGACCCGTCCCCGGCGGCCCTGCCTGGCGAGGCTTGGAAGCTGGGGCGGCCCCTCCCCGGCTGGTCAGCCCGCGTCGATCGGAGACCAGGTGGTGTCAAGTTGCAGTTGGGGGCCGGGATAAGGCCTTCTTCCGTTTGGTGGTCTGTCGTTGATCGGAGGTCAGATGGTGTCAGACTGCAGTTGGGTTGGCCAGTAGGCGTCGATGCCGTAGCGTAGGCTATATCGTTTCAAATTGACCAAGTGCCTGTTCCGTTTGTTGACCGATCGCCCAGCTGGAATTCGATCGTGCTGGACCGTATAGGCGTCACCCGTCGGGTGCCCGGCGGTGTTGATCGGCAGGTCGACGCGTCGGCGCGTCTGTTGTTCGGAAGCGCGTCCTTAGCGCCGTTCGTAGACCTATACCCCCCGCCCTCCTGGTCGGGCTTCCCTTCTCCCTCCTTCTCTTCTGCAGCCCTTCCGCGACCTTGCCGTTGGACTCCGTTTTCATCACCACACCGATTCCCATCCGATAGCCCATCGTTTCATCATCTGTTCCCACTCTCAGTTTATCAGTATTGTCAGTAACCATTCGTTTTGCCTGTTCGGACCGCGCTCGCAAGATGACTGTCTCTGCTGCCCGCGTCGCGATGGCGGAGCGCCTCCGCTTCGATCCGGAGGTGGGTTGGTCTTGCTATGACCGCCACGCTCTTGCCGACGGCGTACAACGACCAGTCCGCGCCACGATTCCGTGCGCCGGTTGCGTGACCAAGCGTCACGTTGATGTCCGGATCTTCTGTGTCTGTGCCACGCAGCACGATAGCACTTGCGTGCAGTGCAAGCAGGATAAGCAGTCCTGCGTGCCGGTCAGTACCCGATGCCGGTTGCCTCCCTCATCGCTAACTCGATGGCAGATTCCCCCCATCCTGATTGGGCCTGCCCAACGGATTGCTATTTTTTCGACGAAGACTCAAGATCTCGTCTATACCGTCTTCCGTCGGATCCTAGCCGCGAACGGAGACGTCCATACGCCCGTTGACGAGTTCGCCGTCACCCGAGCCGGCCGGGCCTTATACCTCCTTAAGGAGGCAGAGATGTCACTCCGCCACGCGGTAGATGACGAGTACGCGTCGGTAGCCAACAGCAAGGTGACCGATTCCGCCCGCCTGGCCCATCTAGAGGTTCAGTGCACGGCCATGAGCCGAATGCTTGCCCTGGGCGTTGATATGTATAGCGTAAGTGAGATCCGGTACCTATGCCCACCTTCCGTCCGCTGACCGATCCAGCGTCATCTCAATGACGAGCCCCTGGACGGAGATATGCTTGCCCGTGTCTTGTCTTATGTTATTCCGGCGTCAGAGTCCTCGAACGCCGTCATGGGGACCTTAGAGCGTGCAATCGGCGACCTGGACCAGGACCTGGACGAGCCCCTCCGCGTCGGCGAGGAAACCTGGGTCCTCAAGTATCGTGCCAACCCGCTGAAGTACTTGTGCGTGTTGGGCGCCGTCTGGGATCCTCGTGACCAAGGGTATACCGCCGCCCGTACTATCGCCAATGCTCCCGCGTTTCCGGCTGTTCCTGGCACCCGACGAGCTCGCCGCCCCGCCGTTCCTGCCCCTGCTCCGTCGTTTGTCCATCACCCGGAGCCCCTACTGTCGCTGAAGCAAGAGGAACCCGACGCTCCCCCCCCGCGCGCCGCCCGACAGCCCGGTGTCTCCCGTGGTTCCTCCGTTCGCCCGTTCGTCGTCCCAGACGACTCGGAGAGTGACTCCCTGGAGTTCATGGGAGGACGCCCTGCCCCCGTCCCTACTCCGATGGCCTTGCGTCCCCGCCCCGGTTCTTGTGATGCCGACGGTCGCTCCGTTCGTGCCCTGGTTTCCGGTCCGCCCCGTCGCCGACGGTTTCCCCGCAACCTTCCGTTGCCCGAGGAAGTTTTGACCGATGAGGATATGCCCGAGGCACCTGCCCCGGTGACCGCTCCTGCCGTCGTGTCTGCTCCGGTCGTGGCTCCTGCCACACCTGTCGCTCCGGTCCTTCCGCTCGTCCCTGCTGCTCCTGTCGTGTCTTCTGGTGCCGCCCCTGTCCCGACCGAAGACGTTGCTCCCGTTAGTACCGAGCCGGCCACTCCCAGCACCCCGCAGCAGCCGAAAACGCCGTCCTCTCGTCGCCGCTCGGTTGCCGCTTTGTCTCGTCATCAGCTAAAAGCCCTGTTCGACATAACGTCGCCGGCCTCCCGTTCTGCCCGTCGGAGCCGCAAGCAACGACATCGGTCCAAGGGATCCGAGTCGTCTCCTCGTTCCGGCGCCTAGTCCCCAGGACGGCGCTCGGCCTCTTTCTTTCCTCGACCTCGTAGTCACGCTCCGGGCTGTGCTTTGCCGCCGGTCGTGCCTTGCCGTAGGGCAAGTGAGGCTTTCTGTAGTTTCCTTAGCAGTTCATGATACCCCGCTGTTTTTCTAGTTTCCTCGTAGTCACGTCCCAGACGTGCCCTGCCAACCTGGCGGGTGAGGCCTTATTGCTTTTATAAAATATAAAACCCTAAAAACGACTTGCTGCCGGCCCCGGGCCTCTGCCTGCTTCTCCTTGTGATATGCTTACCATAACGGCCGCTATCCGATCTCGTCTACGCACCCAGGCGGACAGCTATCGACACTCGTAGTGGACAACACTCAACGCCCCTGGCGGATATAGACAATCGCCTCCTGTGGGCACAATCAACGCCCCTGGCGGACAAAATCACCGGCCGTAGCCCAATACGTCAAGACAGTTTCTTCGGAGACAGGCTTCTTGCTATCCAGCTACCTATGGCTACTTCAGGGGCGGTACGTCGTCCCATTTCTCGTGCGATCGGATCGCCTTCGTCTCGTATTTCGCTAGTAGTTTCTTCGACCCGTCTAAGTGGCCCTTCGGTTCCCAGGTGTTGTATTCTACCGGCCATCCCGCCCACTTGACTAGATATTCTCGCTGCCCACGGTCATCCCGATGGCGTACAATGTCTTCTACTTCCCATTCCTCTTGCTCGTCCTCCAGGTCCGGCAACGCTGCCTCCCCCTTCCCGCGTGGTCGTCCCGACCAGGGTTCCAAGGACGACACGGGGAACACATCGTGGATTTTGGCGTACTTGTCCGGCAGCTCAATGCGGTATGCCAGCGGGCCGACCTTCTCTAGTACCTTGACCTTGATGTACGTTGGCGCCAGCTTCTTCCCTTCCTTGAATCGGAAATGAGACGTCGACAGTCCTACGGTTTCCCCGACCGCATACTGCTTCGGCGTGTGTCGTTGGTCGTAGTTCTTCTTCATAGACTCGGCCGCTTTCTCCCAATGTGCGGTCATTGCCCGACGAACGGCAGCTATCTTCTGCAGTCTTTCCCGTACTCCTTGCACATCGTCCTTCATCCGTTCTGGGACGTACTCGATGGATCGGGGGTGGTAGCCGTACAGGGCCATGAACGGTGCGCATCCGATGGTGGCATGGACACTGTTGTTATACGAGTATTCGGCTTCGGGCAAGACTCGGGCCCAGGCATTCGGATGATCAACCGCATATGAACGGAGATATTTCTCCAGGGATTGGTGAACTCGCTCCGTCTGCCCGTCAGTCTGCGGGTGCCAGGCTGTCGATAGTCGCCGGTTCATTTCTCTGGCACGGCAGAATTCGGCCCAAAATTGACTGGTGATTAGTTTATCCCGATCGCTTACAATACCCTCCGGGGTGCCGTAGCGACATTCGACGTTTTCGTACAGGATGGCCGCCAGTCCTGCGGCATTCAGGTTCTTCGTCGTCGGAATGAATAGGGCGACCTTCGTGAAGCGGTCGACGATGACCAGAATGGCGTCGTATGTGACCCCGTCACTCCTGGTACACGGTGGCAATCCCGTGATGAAGTCCATGCTTATTTCTTGAAATGGGCTCTGCGGTAGCGGTAATGGTTGTAGTTCCCCGTACGGCCTGTGCCGTGGGCGCCGGGTGCCGTTGCATATTTCACACTCGGCGACGTAGTCCCGGACGCTCTGTTCCAGGCCTTCCCAATGGAATTTTCGTCGGAGCAACTCCGCTGTCTTGTTCTTGCCTACGTGGCCTGCCCTCGGGTCGTCGTGATGTTGGAATAGTAGCTGACGGATCAGGGCAGCCTGGTTGGGGATAACAAGTCGGTCCTTGAATAGTAATGTCCCTTTGCTGTCTAGGTGGTAGCCACCTCTCGTCCCCGGGCGCTGTTCGGCTATCTCCTTCAGGCTCTGGATGTTCACGTCTTTGTCTTGTAGTTCGCTCACGGTTTTGTAGAATGTCGCCGATGGTTGTGGTCGGAATGTCTGTTCCTCCTTGGCGAGGTCCTTGGCTGCACGTCTTGACAGGTATTGGGCGGGGATGACCATCTCATCTTCTTCCCCCCCTTCCTTCGGTTTCGAGTCGGTGTCTCGTTTCCGCTTTCGATTCCTAGTCACGGCTTGCACGACTTGCGGGTCGGCGAGGCTTTCTTCGAGCCGTAACTTCTTGGTCAATGACGGAATCACGTCGCCATACTGGATCTCGCCAGCCATATAGTCTGGCCGCCGGGATAGTCCGTCAGCCGGGTTCGTGATCCCCGACCGGTGCTGGACCTCGAAATCGAACTGTGCAAGGCGATAGACCCATCTTGCGAGGCGCCCTCGGAGGTCCCGTGCCGGGGAGTTGACTACCCCCTTGAGTGCCATGTGATCTGTGAGTACAACAAACGGCTTCTGCGTGCCTTCGAGGTATTGGCGCCAGTGTTCGCAGCTCTCCACAATGGCGAGGAGTTCCTGCTGGCCCGTGGCCCATCTTGTTTCGGTGTCTGTCAGTTTCCGGGACCAGTAAGCCACTGGTCGCCAGGCTTCTCCGTGCCGCTGAGAGAGGATACCGGAGACCGCCCTTGTTGACGCGTCGGTCTCCACTCGGGTGTCCAACTCGTTATCCCAGTGGCGGAGTACGGTCGCTGTCGTGAATGCCTTCTTGACTTCGTTGAATGCTTTATCGGCTTCTGGGGTCCATTTGAAACCATCTATCGGTGGCCCGTCCTTTGTTTTCAATAGTGCCGTGATGGGGGCCACTATCCGGGAGTAACCAGAGATGAATTTTCGATAAAAGTTGGCAAACCCTAGGAAGACCTGGATGTCGTGGACCGACTGCAGGGCTGCCCATTCGGCCACGGCTGTGACCCGACGGGGATCCATTTTGACTCCCTCAGTGTTTACGACGAAGCCTAGGAATTCCACCTCCGTCTTGAAAAATTCGCATTTCGATAATTTGGCGTAGAGGTCGTATTGTTCGAGCCGTTCGTGGACCAACTGAAGGTGCTTCTCGTGCTCCTCCTTCGTCTGCGAGTAGATCACGATGTCGTCCAAGTACACGACACAGATGTGGTCCACTAATCCCGCAAGGGCCTTGTTCATATATGCTTGGAAGGTCGCGGGCGCATTAGTGAGGCCAAAAGGCATGATGGTGTATTCGAAGTGGCCGTAGCATGTCCGAAAGGCACTTTTCCATTGGTCGCTTTTCTTGATCCGAATTCGGGTGTAGGCCTCCCTTAGGTCGAGCTTGGAGAAGATCTTGGCTGACCCGAGCTGATCCATGATGTCCGATATGAGTGGCAGCGGGTATCGGTTCTTGATCGTGACTTTATTGAGGCCTCGGTAGTCGACGCAAAGTCTCAGGGTGCCGTCCTTCTTGGGTACGAAGAGGATTGGGGCACCGGCGTCGGCTGTCGAGTAGCGGATGCGTCCGCTTCGCAGGTTTTCCTTTATGTATTCTTCTAGCATTTCCCGTTCTTTGTCCGTTATTTGGTATAGCGGGCCGAAGGGAATCCGGGCTCCCGGTATTGTATCGATAGGGTGTTCGGCTTCAGGGAGGACGGGTAGTTGTTGCGCTAACTTTTCAGAGTAGACCTTGCGGAACTTCTGCAAGCAGGATGGTGAAGCGACACCCCAAGATGATCCCCGTATATAGAGAAGAGAGGACCTGACCTGGGTGCGCACCCGGGAGACTGGGTTGGTTACCAGCACGTCCCGGGGTTTGAATTGACGAAGATGGCGAAAATGGAAGCTGAGACGACTTTCTATGGGGGCAACCAACAGATCGTGAAGGTCTGAATACAGTAGAATAAAAGCGGACTGGAAAAACGAGTGTATGAAGTTGGTCAAAAAATGAGCGTGAGGTCGACTATGTTGATTAATTTGTCTGGCTTCCGGCCCGACAAACGAACGGCGACGAAGATGACGAATATATACACAATTTCCCGTCCCTATTCCTGCTATCCCTTACGTCGCAACGCGACGACTACCCCTTATTACACCTCCTTGCATTCCGATTGACCGAAACAATAGGTAAGACATCGCCGACTACTAAAACAACAAAAACGACGCGTGAGACCTTGGAAATAAGGGGCGGATTCCAGATCTGGCTAAGGACAACAAGGTGAGATATGTCTCTAGTTGCCGGAATGCCCCGCTTCAGTTTTCCCTTAGACGAGTGGTGAGTCCTCTCACTACTCGTCTGATAATAAGGGGCATTAAGCGAGAGTTGATATGTTGAATAGTTGACAGCATGATATTCAGCGGAAGCAAGTTCAGTGAAGATTGATGGATAGGGCCGGCAGTGCTAGAGCAAGTGAAGCAGAGTTATGAAAAAAATGGAAAATCCTGAATCGAAGAACTAAAGTAAACGGGCAAGTGAATAAGTAAGAAGGTAAGTGAACGCACGAGCAGGCAAGTTAAAAGCAGACAAGTGGACGGCAAGTGAACAGAGGGCTCGCCAGTGGAAGGGTTGGCTGTATGGTGGTATGATAGCAAGCGGATATGGCAGCAGCAAGTATAATAGCAAGCGACAGCAGATAGGCAAACGTGTAAGCGAGCGAGCAAGAAACCTAGCAAATAGAAGGGCTGCCAATAAATGGCGCAAGATAGCAGATAGGCAAGTAAGAATTGCCAATTAATCCGGGCCCATCTTCGCAAAGTTGTACTTTCAAGGTTGTCGTCGGCTTTCCTTGCACTCAAACTGTATGCCTCCCTTGGTATGACCCCTCCGGCAGTAACACTGTTGTAATGCAGCGCCACCACTTGAGAAGGCGGGCAACTTCCCGATCAGAACACACGTAATAAGGTGCAAGTGACCGGAAGTCGCTGCAATTCATGGTCGTGGAGTTGGTATTTTTAGGGTCGCCGATTGATTGGACGTAGAATTCGTGAAGTCATACTTTTCAAGGTTATTGGCCTCCCGTGGACTGGGGCTGGGCGGAAGCCAGGCAGTAGAACAATTGCGATCATGGCACACGTAAGTTACTGACAAAAGTCGCCAATCAATTCAGGGTTGAACCCGTGAAGTTATACCGTAATCTCTCTTGGGGTAAGGCTCTTTTGACAAGGCGAGAATTGTAAGGCGGTAACTGGGTTCCGACAGGGGCAGCAGCTATGCGATCATAGCAGTCCGGCCTCAATTTGTAAAATCGAAAAATTTTCGCCAGGCTGCCATCCTCTTGAGCCCCTATTCCTCCCTTGGTGTAGGGTCACCGCCCTCGGTGCCTTACAACAAGTACAACACAACCACAGCCAACTTGCGCACTCATAGGTAATTGTCTCCCTTGGTGTGCCTATGGTCTTGGTGAGCACACTCGTGATCATAGGGAAACGAGTGATCTTCAACCAGTCCCAGAGTCATAGCAAAACTGTTGACAACTACCGGCTTGCCTCCCTTGGTATGATGGTCTCGGCGCATTTATATGGCAGCGGTTGAAAAAGCAGCCATTCGTGCGATCAGGGTGCTCTGGACTGGGCGGACAAGTACTAAGGTGAACCATCCTGGCGCTCAAAATAGCGGGCAACCACGCGATCATGGCCTAAGGAAAAAGAAAGCAAGCGGGGCACAAACTATCATCCAAACTCGACGATACTGGCAATCGCCTCCCCAAAACAGCGAGCAAAAATGTGGCTGTGGTGCGACAAAGCAGATGTGCAAGTAATCCGCGCAAGAAAAACAGACTTGGCCAATGTGGCAATGCGTGAATAGGCTACGCCTGCCTCCCTCTTGGCTGGTAGGGTCCCAGCGGTATTCTTCGCAAGGCAGTACTCGAATCGGCGGGTAAACACGCAACCGTAGCTCAAGGACTTAAGATAAACTGGTTCCTCAGCTACAGCAAAACCGGTTAACAGAATGCGGTCTTGCCTCCCGCGTTCTCCTGCCGGAAGGCCTCCCTTGTAGTAGGGTCCAAATAGTACTCTTGCAAGGCAGCAATCGAAAGGCGGAGCCCAACGCGGTGGGCAAACACGCGAAATATGCGCAGGCCCGGGTGGGTAGGACTTGTCGGAATAGTAAGTCCCTTCCGTGGCTAACAAGTCCGTTGATTGACCTTGAATAACCTGAGCGAAGCCACGAATACCACGCACACCGGTCGGCAAATACTCAGTTCAAGTAACTGCCCGAATATCCCACGCGATCACTGAACAACCGAATACCATGTTGACTGGGTGCGCGACGAAGTAATTCCGCTCGAATATCTCGCGCCGAACATCGATTTATCGTACGCCGACCACGTTCTGCACCTCCGATTTAAGGGAACCAGAGGTCCTTACCGGTCGGGAAATACACCGTTTTGACCGCGCTGGTGCAAGGAATACGATGGTGCAAGCCGTTTCTTCGCAACTCGAAAACTGGCCGAGATATCACTGGAAATAATGCAATAAATCGAGCGTCACGACGTTTTCCTGCTTGATTCTTGGCAACCAGGAGGCTTTGCCAGTCGGCGAATATACCATTTTGATCGCCATGGCCTGGAGGATGCAGCGGCGCAGACCGTTTCTTTGTACCTTGAATTCCCATGGAGAACGAGGGTAACAGCTCGGGCATGACGATGGTTTCCCACTCGTTTCTTGGTAACAGAACCTCGTCACCAGTCGGGGAATACACCATTTTGACCGCCTCGCCGTGGCGAACGCAGCGGCGCAAACCGTTCCTTTGTACCTTGAATACTCGCGGAGATATTTCAGGAAACAACCAGCGCGACGAAGAATTCTGGCCCGGTGGAGGCCCTCTGGCGACCGGAGAATATACTGCCGTGACCGGCTCAACTTCAGAAACGCGGTGGCGCAACCCGCTTCTCTATATCTTGGAATTTCGTTGAGGAACAAGGCAATAACTCGGGCGCGACGAAGGATTCCGTCGATTAACACAAGGTACAAAGGTGTTCCCGGGGCCTTTACCAGTCAAAAAATACATCGTTCTGAACGGGTTAACTTGGCGAACGCAGCGGTGCAATCCGCTCCTTCATAGCTTGAGTTCTCACGGAGATATTGCAGGAGATACGGTCAGTACCTCGCACGTGACGAAGAATTCCGGTCGCGCGAGGCCGGTTTTGACTGCGGAAACGTGTATATCAAGCCGGGAAATTGACGGGCATGGGCGTGGCAGGTATTCTGGGCTGCGCAAACGCGTTTACCAAGCCAGGCTAGACCGTGAGGAATCCTGGTCTACCGAGTAGGTATTCCAGACTGGCAATGTATTCTGAGCTGCTGACCAGGGAGTCAGAGTCGGTAGTTCTTAAAGCCAAGAAACCGGCTGGGACAGTCGGAACAAGCATATCTGGGCTGGGAGGCATTCCCGGTTCGTTTTCAAGGCTTGCAACAAAAGATTCAGGACCGGTAGGGTGTTCTAAGCCGCAAAGCAAAGGAATCCAAGCTGTGATAAGGGACCTATAGCCCAGAGGGTAACCGTACTCCCGCACTGCGAACAAGCAAAGCATGCTGGGTACCATCGCGAACATGAAGTGAATGTAACAAAAAAAAAATAAGTAACGACAGTAGAGCGACTCAAGGCCAACGACCCGGGCATCTTCGCGATCATAGAACAAAGGAAATAAATGATGGTAATTGACAGCCCATATCCAGGTAGGCTTCAGTCAATAGTCTCGCATTCCTGGTACCGCGGAGGGACAGTGGTATCTGAAGGACGTCGGTCTGCAGCCCGACTCACTCCGTTGTTTCTTGGGCCGGTGTCAAGTCTCGGTTATCCGGTGACTAACATGCGTACTTGAATTGTCTTGCGTTGCCTCACTTGAATTCCTTGCGTTGCCTCAATATTCCGGTGTCGGTCTCGGTTATCCGGAGTCAAGTCTCGAATAATGGGCCGGTGTCAAGTCTCGGTTCTTCCGGCATATCTAGCATGCATACTGAATTGCTGGGCCTGCGGTCAGGTGCTTGGCCGAATCTCGTGAGCCAAGTCTTTACTATATCCAGGCTTGGTCTCGAGGTCGTGTATACATCTTTTGGGTGGCCAACCCTCAATGCTTTGCTGACTGCCCTGGTACCGGGTCTGGGCAATCAACACATCTCGACTATCGTACAAGGGACACTGATGAGGAAAACCACATTATCGGAAAAGGCGCGGCTCTTGCGGTACGTCCTGCGTGGCCAATTCCTGTGGTAAGGCCGACTAGGGCCAACGGTTCTTGAAGCAAGTAAGGAAGCCAGATAGGGCTCCATCGCAGTCGTATAATACAGGCAAGTCGCACAGCGACATCTCATCATTAAGCCTACCAGGGCCGTTCCGTAAAGCAAAGAAGCCGGCTAGGGCTCCGTCGTATGGCACATTGTGCTGCCATTCCGTTCCGAGATCCACCAGGGTCTTTCTCGAGTGAAACGAATATAATGAATGGATAAGCAGGTCAGCTGCTAGGAAAAAGACAGATATAAAGGCAGACTAGCTGCTTGGGTGCTGCTGTATCCAAGTTTTCAAGGGTATCCTGATCGGTTAATTGCCCTACACAGGCAAGGTATTGAGTCGCATAGTTGCGTGTCTTTAGCGCAGCGATGGACATAGTCCCCGCGCAGCATCAGAACACAACTTGGACTTTGGTTTGCTGTGTAGCTTGATGTTACCATAGTAGTTGTTCTTGGGCTCGGCTTTCGATCTCTGGTCTTCGTAATTGATCTGATCGCGCTGACTTACGTGTGTTGGACTGTAAAATGGCACGGATGGGTAGCGCTTTGGACTGTAAAATGGCATGGATGGGTAGTGCTTTGGACTGTCGACTTCTGGCTTTGGCTTATAACTTTGAACTGTGAAGCCGAACCTTGGACTTGTCAATCCACAGCATGAGTCACACTCGGGAGACCAATGAAGCGACACCCCAAGATGATCCCCGTATATAGAGAAGAGAGGACCTGACCTGGGTGCGCACCCGGGAGACTGGGTTGGTTACCAGCACGTCCCGGGGTTTGAATTGACGAAGATGGCGAAAATGGAAGCTGAGACGACTTTCTATGGGGGCAACCAACAGATCGTGAAGGTCTGAATACAGTAGAATAAAAGCGGACTGGAAAAACGAGTGTATGAAGTTGGTCAAAAAATGAGCGTGAGGTCGACTATGTTGATTAATTTGTCTGGCTTCCGGCCCGACAAACGAACGGCGACGAAGATGACGAATATATACACAATTTCCCGTCCCTATTCCTGCTATCCCTTACGTCGCAACGCGACGACTACCCCTTATTACACCTCCTTGCATTCCGATTGACCGAAACAATAGGTAAGACATCGCCGACTACTAAAACAACAAAAACGACGCGTGAGACCTTGGAAATAAGGGGCGGATTCCAGATCTGGCTAAGGACAACAAGGTGAGATATGTCTCTAGTTGCCGGAATGCCCCGCTTCAATGGCAGATCGACTGTGGGAACGTGGTCGCTTGCGTCGTCGTCGATGGCCGGAAAGGGCAGGTCGCTGCCTAGCATCATCGTCGTAAGGTTGGCGATGTAGGCGTGTTCCCCGTTCAGGACCATGGACGCGAACTCTTCGGGGTCGATTTCCTGGTGCTTGCTGAAATACCATCGGTCTGAGGCGGTATCTAGTAAGATGCCTTGATGGCCCATCCCGGGTCGCGATAGTAGTAGCTTGGGTAGGTCGGAGTCCCGTCTGATGGCGAAGAAGATTTGGGTGAATGTGCGAGTGCCGCCCGCGGCGTCAGTCATGCAAAGGTCAGCTTCATAGGCTCCGTGGCACACCAGTAGGCTTCCGGTGACGCCGGCGAGTGTTGGGAGTGGTACGTCGTGGAGGCGGCGGAGGTTTTTGCGGGCAAAGTCCTTGCAGACTGTGTTAACTTGGGCGCCCGAGTCCATGTCGATGGCGATGTCTTTTTCTATTCGGGCGCCTCCTCGCAGGACTGTGGCCCTGGTTCGAAATGGGCTGTTGAGTCCGCTCGTCCGAAAGGCATCTGCCAGAGTAGCTTGGACGTATTCTCTTACTCTGGCGTGTCTTTTAAATCCTCGGCGACGTGGTCCCATTCGGCCTGCACGGCGGCTACTTGTTCCTTGCGGGTAGGGCCGTTTTTGGGCCATTCAGGGAGCGACATCGTTTTCCCGTTTCCTCTTTCGCGCTGGGGTTCCGGGCGTTGGGTGTCCGTCTGGCGTCGTCTCTGCCTCTGGGGCTGGTCGCAGTCTCTGGCGAAGTGTCCGAGTTCCTTGCAGTTGTAGCACATGAGGTTCGCCATGTCGTGCTTACCCGGTTGATTAGAGGTAAGGGCGCCGACGTTGGCTTGGTCGGAGTCTGGCTGGGGGCGCTTAGATGCCTGCTTGTTGCGCCGCACCGTCCAGTATCGTTCCGCCACCTGGGCTACTCTGTTGGCGTCGTCCGTTGGGACTGACTGGAAGATCAGGGTGTCTTTCAGCCACGGTAGGAGTCTCGACCAGTAGTGGAAGGCGTATCGGTAATTGTCTTTGATTGTGGAGGTTTTTTCTTCGACTCGGTACGCTAGGACTTGCCATCGTGTATAGAATGCCACTGGGGATTCGTTTTCCTGCTGTCGGATTCTGTCGAATTCTTCTTGGAAAGCCCGTAGGATGAGGCTTGGGTCGGATTGCTCTCGGCGGATGAACTTCCAGAAGTCTTCCAGTGTTGCTTCCGTAACGGGGTCTTCGTAAGCGAGGGCGTTCCGATGAGCCCTCCATTCGTCACCGATGGCCCAGTAGGCTTGGGTCATGGCCCAGGAGATCTGGATATGGTCGGGCCGTCCGGGCTTCTGTAGGTTGCCTTCGATGATCCCGGCTATCCATTGTTCGACTTCGACAGGAGAGGCGCCCTGGCGGAGCTTGCGTACCGTGTATGCGGGCACCTTGGTGTTGTCCCCGTCCTTGGGGCCGTCTCTGGGCTCCGTCAGCCGGGCGAGGATGGCTCGGAAGTCTTCCCGGTCAGCTTGTTGCCCTCGAATGAGTGCTTCGGCGAGCAAGGCCATCGTATCTTGGGCGGTTGGTGGGACGTTAGGCTGGCGTTCTGCTGGTGGTGCTGGGTGCGACTGGCTTCCATCCTCTGGCTCGGCCCTGGGAGTGTTGGGTTGGGTGGTCGGTCCCCAGGATAGCGTGGACGGCACGGTGGTGGTGGTGTCCCCTTCGTCGTCCGACGCGGCGTCGTTCCGGGCAGATCCAGTCTGCCCCTCCTGACCTTCGTCGTTCCCCTGCTGACCTTGATGAGTCTCAATGGTCAACTGGTGATCAGCGGTGTTGTCCTCGGTCGACCCGATGGGGGCTCGAGGCTCGTCGGTAGACAGTTGGCGAGCCCTTGAGCGGGTGATACGTTCTCGTGCGTCTGACATCGCGTTACTTCCCCGGTTGGGTAGAAGCTTTAGAGTGTAAAGGGGTTGGTCTGAGCGACGAAGTAAGGTGATGTACAGGAATAGGTCTGTATTGATTGATGAACTAAAGCTTGGAGGACTAGAATTGTATGTGCGGTCGACAGGGCGACCGCACAGGTTATATAGGGCTACGGGCCCTTGTCGGCCGAACCACGTCCCACGAAGGACCCGAGAAATCGGTCCGGAGATGTTGGCGATCGACCGAAGTCCGACGGGCTGGTGATACCCTTCAGGAAAGGCGTCGGAGAGACCGCGGTCGACGTGGTCGACGGTCTGGTTCGGAAACGCACCGGTCGCAGTCCGGTGGACTAGTGGTTTCAGCCGCACCGTTACAGTTGGTCACGATCGGTTACGGAGAAGAGGTGTGGATCACGGACACGGAAGAGAGGTGTTGGTCACGATCGGTTACGGAGGAGAGGTATTGGTTACGGTTATTCACAGTCGGTTACAAAGGAGAGGTACTGGCGGAGAAGGATTGGTGGAGAGGCAATGACAATGAAGAGGATTGATGGAGGAGAGGTATTGATCGTGGAGGAGGGGTATTGGTCGTGGAGGAGGCATATTGATCGCGGAAGGGAATTGGTGGATTGGTGGATTGGTGGATTGGTAGGTCGGTAAGGTATCTAGTATATCTAAATATTGAAGAGAATGCGATGTTGGGGAGCAGCATAGTGTCAGGTCGGTAAGACGATGTCAGGTCACTAAGACGATGTCAGATCGCTAACACTATGTTACTATAGTGTTATATTCTAGCACGGTATTATATAGACCATAGTTGCCTTATATAGCCGCTCTATCGAAGTTACCACCGTACAACAGCTTACATGCTGGCTAAGTAAATAGTGGGATAAATCACTATAATTGTGTTCAGTTGACACCGAGCTAGCCTGAAAAGGTTGGAACTGAAGTGTTGGACTAGTACTATGTCTACGCCCAGACATTCATGTATCATGCTGGAGTCACGGTGTCAAAAAAGGGGGTCCGCACGCGTAAGTAGGTAGTAGATTACCGGTACTTGGTAGGAAGTAGCAGTTGAGGAGAGTCGCCCAATATGGCACTGTGCTGGACGGCTCCTATACATTTCTCAGAGCACCATGCACCATGTGATTCAGGTATCTTACAGTCCGTTAAACGGGTCCTGACACTGTATTTATCGGGCCCGAGTAAGGCTTCCAGTTTCTTTGTACTGTACATTACCTACTTTGTACAGCGAGTCCCTGATCGGCAGCCGCCGGGACCAATAAGCGAAGGTGCGAAGTACCTAGGTACCTAGGTACTAGTCACGTCGGGCAAGACTTTGGCCCTGTGACTTCTAATTAAACTGTTAGCGCAAAACCCCCCCAGTAAACCCCCCCACATTTTAGCCCGGCTCTGCCCACTGGGGATTCCAGCCAGCCACAGGGGGCTTTTCCATGAAAACAGTTGGTACGAGTTACCGAGCCACGTGCACAGTGTGCAATGGACTAGCGTAGGCAGGCTTCTCGTTACTAATACACCGGCTCTCCTGCTCTGTTTCTGGCTCAGCGACTCTCACTCAGCTGTGCCCATCCCTGGCGTTTCCGTCCTGGTTGGCATTCCACTACCTCCGGGGCATGTACAGCTACCTCGCCGTTCTTCGGGCAGCATACCTACTTATTATATGGACTTCTGTCGCTGCGGGTATTATCTATCCCTCGCGTTTCTTTGTCTCTGCCGAGTCTGCTCTGCTGGTTGGAATGACTAGCTACACTAGACTCTAGAGTCTAAAGGCCTAGTAGGCTAACCTTAACCTCGCCTTGAAACTCGACGTTTAGGTCCCGGTCTGCCCTCTGCTGTCATACGGACGCACAGCAAGCTGAATCCCAACCAACCATTGACTGACCAACTCTGCCGTTTGCCAAATGGCCCAATAGCACTGAAACCCACCGGTTGAAGTTGACGCTTGTGATTGCAATCCAAATGGCTACTCCTACTCGCGACGGTAGCCAAACACCCCGGTCGGGCCGCGACTCTCAACGCCCATTGCCCTCATCCTCATCCGGCTCCATTCGAAGCCGGAATTATAGCACGTCGGTGCCGCGGGCTGATGCGACGGCCAGATTAGCTTCGCCCATCCCGTCTCAAGCCTTGGGTAGCTCACCGTCGTACCGGCCGGAGTCCTTTGGCCGAGGCGACGCGGGCGTAATGTCTCCGGAAGGCCCTATGCCTCTTACTGATGGTTCTGGCGCAGGCCCCACTGGTCCGGGAATATCTGCTCTGGCTGCGGCATTGTCAAATTCTGCTAGACAATCCCCTCCACGGCTTGGGACGCCTCCCATACGACCCTCGTCACCGTCGGCAACGGGATCGCTCCAAGCGCCAAATGTCGGCTCATTCGAGACGAAGTCGAGGGGTTTGCAAGGAAGCAACAGCGGGGCTTATGAAGATGTCGACATTGTAAAGCGCCATCTTGTGCGGCCCTCTGATGCTTTAGATCCCGACTCTGATGTAAATAATGGCGATAAAGTCAAAGGAAAACAAGTCAGCGATGCCTCACAATCTACGAAAGATGAGGACCAATTTTACAGTCTTAAGTTGCAGGGCGGCGACGTTACGCGACAGATTTATAGGTGGTCAGAGGAGGCGGAGAGCCGGCGTCGTACACAACGAAGCAAGAGTTTCAGCCATACGCGGGAGGAACCCGAAAACGATGTTCTTGATATCAATACCATCAATGTCCCTGGCGGTTTCAGGAGGAACTACCTTCGCCGAGCCGCACAAAGCCCTTCAGCGACTGCTCGTGGACTTGAAGCCGGCCAAGTATCTTCCGGGGCAGGGAACGATCCGCAGTTGTTCACGAGTAGTTTCTTGGAGTTCTTGACGATATACGGACATTTTGCCGGAGAAGAACTTGAAGAAGACGACGAAGTGCTACGACCAGGCGAATACTTCTCGTCAGGCGAGAGTTCGGACTTTTACGATAGCGAAGAGGAGAGGGAGCCGATGGAAGACAGCGCACTACTCTCCGCTTCAAAGCGCAAACGAAGACGCAAAGCTCGAGGGGGCAGTGGGAACAACAGTCCATTCAGCGCAGCACTACTCCTCCTGAAATCCTTTGTCGGTACGGGAGTGCTGTTTCTACCCCGAGCCTATTTGAACGGTGGAATGGTATTCAGCAACGTGGTCCTTGTTGCCCTTGCAGCACTCAGCTATTATTGCTTCATCTTACTTATAACCACGCGCCTCAAGATCGAGGGCTCCTTTGGTGACATCGGTGGCATTGTCTATGGCGGGTGGATGCGAAGGCTGATTCTGGGCTCCATCGTGCTCAGCCAAATGGGATTTGTTGCTGCCTATACCGTCTTCACAGCAGAGAATCTGCAAGCTTTCGTTCTTGCCGTGACCAACTGCAGCACGAACATACAAATCGCTTTGTTCATTTTACTGCAGATGCTCATTTTCTTGCCATTCTCTCTATTCCGCGACATAGGAAAGCTTGGATTCACCGCCTTGATTGCTGACGTTTTTATTGTTGTTGGACTTGCCTATCTGTTCTACTACGATGTGCTCACCCTGAGTACAGAAGGCCTGGCCGATATCATTTTGTTCAATGAGAGGGATTGGACCCTGTTCATTGGCACAGCCATCTTCACCTTTGAAGGCATAGGCCTTATCATTCCCATACAAGAGTCGATGAAGAACCCGGCCCAGTTTCCCAAGGTCATGTTCAACGTCATGATCATCATGTCGGTCATTTTCATTACCATGGGCGCGGTATCATATGCGGCGTATGGTTCCAAGACCGAGACGGTTGTTCTTCTTAATCTTCCACAAGATAACAAGCTAGTCAACGGCGTTCAGCTCCTCTATTCGCTGGCTATCTTGTTGTCGACTCCTTTACAGATATTCCCTGCTATCAAGATTACGGAAAACGCGCTCTTTACAAAGAGTGGAAAGTACAACCCATATATCAAGTGGCAGAAGAACATGTTCCGCTTTTTCATGGTGATAGTATGCGCTCTCATTGCCTGGGGAGGCTCAGACAACTTGGACAAGTTCGTGGCGCTCGTGGGGAATTTCGCCTGCATCCCCTTGACCTTCATCTACCCGGTAAGTTGGCTCACCTTCTTTTTGTATCATCCAAGTCCGTGGCAGCTGGGAATGTCTATCGTTAACATTGCTACTAGCCACTTCTTCACTACAGGGCTGTGGCCAGAACACGCGCGCGCAAGCTTTCCGACATCCTTCTTTGCATATTTGGCTTCGTCGCCATGGGCTACACGACAACTCTAACAGTCCTTTCATGGGTGAACGGCCCAGGCCCGCGCCCACCGGGATATTGCGACACCCAACAACCTTGACCTGATTGATTCAGGAAGACTTCTTGTTTCCTCGTGCTGTATACTAGTTGCATAGCGTTTCGGGTCTTCTACCTAACTGGGTAGCCTCTAAGCGTGGGTACAAGGGGAACTGACTTCGTTTCTGCTGAAGCAGTGACTCCTTGAATTATGTGTTGATGGGTAGCTATTGTGACTAACTGGTTAGGTAGTAATAGAGTCAATAAGATGGGATCGAATGTTAGTGTCAATGGGAGGTTATTGGAGGGCAGCACAGAAGTCAGCAATAAGAGCCTCCCTACTATTAGAATCACTAGCCCCGGGATATTATTAAGAGTCCAGCCAACAATTTGTCCGATGCGCCTTCCTGCATCTGGATTCAGAGCTTACCGGTTCCTATATTGATTGATGAGCATGGAGGAAGTCGTGAGTTGTTTGACCCGTGCGTGGAAAATGCGAAGTGGAATGTACCTGTACACGGTTTACTATGCAAAACTCATTGTGAGTCATGTATAATATACTTTCATATATACTTGGTACTTGGCGTACAATGCACCCTCGAACCTTAGCTGAGTGCCGGAATTTCGCCGATTGGCCGAGCAGACTACGTCTACCTGGGTACATGAGGTACTCCGTACATGTTCAGTGATTCTCGCCATCGCTCTACATAAACCCGACTGTGCTTGACCTCGACCTCTCCGTTGACAATTCTTTGTCTCGTCTCTACCAAATCTCATCCTCCTCGGCTGTATTCCTACAACTAAACATAGTCCCTTATCCCTTTGGACGTTCCCGCAAAGCTTGGCGATCCGCGTTTTTGCTTCCAGCTACTTTCTGGTGTTAACGAAAACTATCGCGGCACCGTGTTCTCGAGCTTGCTTTCTGTTCCCGATCGCATACCAGCTCACGACAGTATCTTGCGAAGATGAACGCTCCCGATAGGTATGGTTATCCCAATGAGTTATCCTTTGAGTCTATTCTGGGATTGGAGACGCGATCTGCGCGTCGCGCGTCGAGTTTGTCGTCCTTGCCGCGAAGGCATGTTTCCGATGCAGTCGCATCGTAGGGACGCTATACTTTCTAAGGGAGGGTTAATACTCCATGGCTATGGCTGGATGGCTGTTATCCCACCTGCGGGTCTGTGTGAGACCATCGTCAATTATGTCGACGCTGCATGCTGGGCTCTGTTTCGTCTGGCAGGAGCACCCAAGCATCGAATGGTCTGTGGAAGCTCCACCCGTCGATCTCATCGTCGCCTCTGCGCCCGCCTGCCTGTCTACACCTGGGAAGCCCTTGGCTCGTGGGACAAATAGCAGAACAAGCTTCCACTGCTTGCCCTTTTTGCATTCTCCCCTCCAACCTCCACTCGCCAGTCTTTCTAAGGCGCCCCTCTACACTGCATCCACTTCTCTCCTCTCCTTTACACATCCCAATCTTCCTGTAACACCTTCAGCATCAACAACACCATTTCAATCTACATATACAATTCTCTCATCACCATCTGACAAGATGTCGAATCAACGCCATCTCAACGAAGTTGACGCTTTGTGCGGTTATTTCGTGCGCTTACCTCTCGGACACTGGGCTAACAGTACCCTTTAGGTTCGAGCTTTTCCTCGTCAATGAGTCTGACGGTGAGAAGAAGATCACCGAGAAGCCTTTCGCTGGTAAGTATTGGTTTCCCTCCCTTTCACCCTGAGCAGTCCTCTCCTGTCGCCCCGTTTTACTAACAATGACAAGGTACTTCGAACACTTCAGAGTTTATCCTGCTCAAGGAGGACCATACCCTCGGCAATCTCCTTAGCGAGCACCTCAAGCAAAACCCCCATGTCTTGATGGCTGGGTACAAAGGTACTGATTTTCCCCCCTCTGCTATGGATAGTTTCTCTGACACAAGATAGTCGGCCATCCTAATGTTCCTGAGGTTATGATCCGCTTACAAACCGATGGCACCGTCTCTCCTCGTGAGGTCCTCATCGATACTTGCAAGCAGCTTATCGCTGCCTACGGCCAGCTTGGTCGCGAGTTCACCCGCGAGTACGAGCTTCGCCGCATGGTCGCGGCTGGAGAGCAGGAGGGTGCCAATGCTGGACCCAGTGGCAACGCCGGAACCGGTGGCAATACCGGAACCGGTGGTGCTGGCAACGGCGGTAACGGTGGCAAAGCCTGAAGAGACACCTGTGTCCGCTCACCTTTCTGTTTGGTTTCCACAAATTACAGCATGGCGGTGTTAGGTTCGGCAAGGAGAACGGCGTTTACGGGTTGAAATGTGCGATTCCGGATGAATACGCAACAGATAATTGATTCTGAGTCTCGATCTCTTCTATAGCCTATGTTTGCTAGATCCACAATCAATGGACCGCAAAGGTTATATTCACTACTACGAGCATCTCTCCCTCGATCGTGATAATCATGGTTGGGAAACGTTCAGCTATTTAAAGCCCACACGGACGTGTTTTGTAGCCGGTAATTGCTAGTTCCACTTCCGATGGATCGCAAAGGCTTTATTCATAATTCATCACTACGGACATCTCCCCCTCGGTCGTGATAATCGTAATTGCGCAGCGTCCAGCCATTAAGAGCCTACAAGCATTCCCACTCGTGTAATACCGGGTCAGTACATCACTGGCAACATCATCATGATGTGGCTACAGGGCCTTCACCGCCGGGTATCAGCTACGATACATCAACTCAGTATTTCATCTTGCAGAGGAACGGTTTCGAATCATACCATGCAGATGTTGTTGCCGTTCAGCAGGATCTTGGAGAGCTTCGTGTGGTTGCCGGAGTAATCACTGAGGATTCATCAGTCTCTCATTCCTCACCGGGTAGTGAGGACTAAACGGGAAACGCGAAATCGTACAATTCCGTGACATCCTCCAACACCATGTCTTTAATTCAAGCAGTTAGTAATTTTTCTCACGTTTTTTTTTTTTTTTTTTTTTTTTTTGGGTTCGGGGTTACTTACTGACGTAGTCGTCGAAGCCGAGTAGCGTGCCGCTGAACTCTGTGGCTGCTTGTTACTACTTTGTTTGGTTGACTGGGGTTTGATGTTGTGTCCTTACCTTTGTCGCCTTTCATTACTACCCATATTCTGGAGCCGACGCACTTGTCGATGAGTTCTGGTGGCGCTTGCGTTAGTTGGACTGGTTACTTTGAGGTACTGGGGGGTTTAGTCGGGTCCCGAAGTACGTACCTAGTGGTAGGAGTTGAGATGCCATCTTGACTGGGCTACCGTTTTTGAGATGCGATGCCCGCGGGATGAGGAGGATTCTCTTTATTTCTTGGGATTTTGTTTGTCTGCGGGTTTCTGCTATGTCATTGTTACTTTTGATATGGGTTGAGGCTTGCGGTTGAATGAACGGCAACACACATGCGTTTGGTACGTTTGTATGTGCTCACGTGATATTAACAGGTTGGGCCCACTGTACTTTAGGTAAGCGGCTGGTAGGACGGGGCGAGAGAAGGTTCCTGACTCAGAAGTGGGGCCATTACGGCACCAAGCGTGACGCGACGGAACTTGTCGGGCTGAGCCAGGCGGGCGCATTTCTTACAGGCTACGAAGTACGGACGTACCTACAGCAGGTTGCAGGTGGTAAATGCACATTTACGCTGCCTTCTTTCGTTTCCGTGCCGCAATCGAAGCTGCATGACTTCGTGGGATCTCAAGCCATGGAGTTGTGCTCTGGATCTCCCCAACTCCCTGGTTGCACATGACATTCTGCGCGAGTTTGCGTTTCGCTGGAATGCGCTGAGACATTTCCTCTGCCCCGTGCTCGCAGCCTCTTCTCGTGCTCTGCGCTCTGCCTCGTCCGCCTGTTGCATGCGCACTGCAACCCCGGCCTCCCCAACGCCGCCACGGAATCGCCAAAACAAAGCACTACGCGTCTAGACAGGCTATGTGTTAATATGAAATCTCGCTACGGCCCTGGTCATATGGCGAATTATATCCCTAGGATGACGGCGGCGCCGCCTCTAAATAACCGGCTATGGCATCCTTCTCGAGGCATCTCGTTTTCGCCAGCAGGGCTCACGTGCCTTGCCTCCGCCTCCCCTGCCCGGCCGGCTCGGCCCGCCGCCGAGGTTTCCTTGGCCGTCGGCCAATACCGTCATGTCGTTACTTCGCAGTCGATTGGCACACAGACCGAAAGCTGGCCCAAGACCTCTTTCCAACAAACCACATCCGGCCTGCCGCGAGGCCCACTACCACTATCGAGCCTGGACTTACAACAGCCAGCTGAAAACATGGGCGAATCTGTTTCAGAACAAGTTGAAGAAGAGATGGAGGAAGAAATGGTGCCAGAGTCACAACTAGCTCTAGAGTGGGACGTGACACTAAGGAGAGTCACTGACGAGCCTCCGCCTCAAGTGTTGGAATACAAAATGGCCGATGATGTGTTCTATGCCGCCAAGGAAGCGATGCCCGGCTCTCCGGAATCGTTCTGGTCCTACGCGCAGTATATGTGTAGGGCGGAAGATGGATCGTTGCGAAAGCCCACGGTGCATTACTGCCGCAGCACAAATACGATGGAGCGGGTTTGCCAGCACTTCATAGGTGAGAAGGTCCTCGGGTTTGATCTGGAGTGGGTAGTAGAGCCGTCAAAACGCGTGAGGAATGGCGTTTCGTTGATCCAGCTGGCGAGTCCCAGTCGCATTGCATTGTTTCATGTTGCCTTATTCCCCAAGAAGACCGACATGGTCGGACCGTCTTTCAAACGCCTCATGGAAGATCCTGAGGTCACGAAAGTTGGTGTTGCTATCAAGGGGGACGCGACGAGATTGCGGAACGCCTTGGGCGTCGATTCCCGCGGCTTGATAGAGCTGAGCAACTTGTACAGGCTTGTCACATATTCACGAACACGTCAATATTCCCTAATCAACCGGAAGCTTGTGCCCTTGGCAACGCAAGTCCAAGAATATCTGCATCTTCCGCTCTTCAAGGGCTCGGATGTCAGGTCAAGCGACTGGTCAAATACCTTGAACATGGATCAGGTGAAATGTAAGTGGCTTGCCATGAAGCAAGAAGGCTTGAGAGAACTTACATTTGCCAGACTCGGCTTCTGATGCCTATGCTGGAGTACAACTCTATGCGACACTGGAGCACCACAGAAAACAATTGGATCCTTGCCCGCCCCATCCGCACTTTGCGGAACTGAACTTAGCAATTCAGTTGGCGGATGGAGTCAATGTAGAGGAAGTCGACCAAGGTATGTTATCAAAACGAGCGCAACTCCCGAATCGTCTGACAACTTTCTCAGAGACCGTAGACATTGAGAGCGACGAGACCACCACATCCGTCACAGTCGTGAAGAAGAGGAAAACGAGGGTGTCTAAGGCAGCCGAGGGTTCCAGGGACTCCCGCGTCGAAATCGCCGAGGACAAAGCGGCTTCCTATCGGAATGCACACCCTTTGGCGCGCGCCACGCTTGCGCAGCTTCGAGCGTACTTCCTATGGCACAGCTACGATCTGACCCCTTTCGCGATCGCAGGATTGCTCCGCGACCCGCCGTTGAAAACGGCGACAGTGCTCGGCTACATACTCACATCCGTGCAGCTGGAGAAACTGCCCACGCATCAGGACCGTCTCCGCGAGCTCACGCAAGGCATCCCTGCGCGCACGCTCTGGTCCAGATTTCCCGCTATCGCAACGGCCCTGGACTTGGTGCATGCATAAAGCGTCTTTGCCGTCGACCCGTAAACCGGGTGCGGGAAAGCCTACGTTCTAGTAGACATTACAGTCTGAACATATCTTACAGACTATTCGATACGATACCTATGATACGATACGATACGATACCCCCTACAGATGCGGTCTACTTGTAGCAGCCTGGCGTCGAATAACCTCACCCAACTTAGACTCCTCCTTTTTTCTAAAAAGAAAACGAAACGTTTGTGTTTTGGCCCTTGTGCTCATACCCTCCAGCTGCCGACCTATACTATACTAAAGGACGAATCATGATGGGATCCTTCTGTGTGTAGTGTACGGTAGATAGATACCATAGATACTTTGTATCGGATATTGCTTTCTATGCTTTTGTTTTGTTTTGTTTTGTTTTGCTGTGCTATACTATGCTATACTTCGTCTAAGATTCCCTGGATAAAAGACAAGACTTCAATTTCATCCATCCTTGTGCCAAACAGCTACTCGCACTTACATGGGAATCATGGAGTCGAGTGCGTCCGGGATATCCGTATCTGTGGTTTACCGGATCGTCAATAAACCAAACTCGTTACTTGGAAACTCAATAGACCAGCCAGACATGTGCTTCACACAAGAAATCGCATCACGACGTCAGATTTGCCCAGGTATTTCAGTTCCGATTTTATTTGTGGCATATACCCCATAAATGCTACAGTGTCTAGACGACAGCAAGAAGCAATATCAACAAACCCACCCCAACCCAGAAGACAAGTAAAGTAAACCTAGCTGGAAGCCAATAAATCCCGCCCCTGGTTAACCTGCACCATCTTATCCTCGCCACCGCTAACAATCCCAAACGTGCGGTCCCAAGCGACGCCGAAGACCTTGGCGCCGCGCCCGAGCACATCGCCCGCCGTCCGCCGCTGCTTGCCCGTCTTGAGGCTCTCGCGCTCGATGACGTACACGGACTCGGACACGCTGCCGCCGCCCTCGGCTTTCGTGCCCGCGCGCGCGCTCCGCAGGTCCCAGACGCGGCACGTCCCGTCGTACGAGCCGGACACTAGGCTGTGGTCGTTGTCGGGGGACGCGGCTAGGCTCGACACCATGCTCTTGTGGCCCCGGAGCGTGAGGACCGAGGTTGTGCTGGCGGATACCCGGGGGTCGACGAGGGTGATGTGCCGCGCTGCGGTGGCGGCTGCGAGGAGCACGGAGGACGCGGTGCCGGGATTCCGGTGCAAGGGTGTTAACGCGAGTAGAGGGTGCGAGGTTGTGATGACGTTTTCTACCTTGGAAGTGGTGAGGTCGATGGTGCGGATGGTGTGGTCTTGTGAGGCGGAGTATGCTATGCTGGGATCCGTGGGGTCGAAACACACGGCTGTCGCGGGCGAGTTGTGGATCGACATCATGCTCAACGGCCCGCGCTGTGGCGCTGTCGACGCCCCGGAGAGTTTCCGCCTCTTGGCCTCGGATGCGCCGGCGCCTGGCAGGAGATTCGCGGGCGCGGCGGGCGCGGATGACTTCGAGGTGGTCCATATGCCGATTGCACCGTCTGCTGAGGCGCTGAGTACGCGACCCGTGGGCCCATGGACATCCAGCACGTCAACACTTGCCTTGTGTCCGTATAATTCGAGGCTTGGCTTCAGCGCGCCCTGCAGCCCGCCGTCCGTCTCGGTGTATTTCCATATGCGCACGGTACGGTCGAGCCCCGCGGAAGCGATCTGGGTCGAGGAGAGGAACTTGGCGGACTTAGCGCTTGCGGTGTGGCCGCCGGCTGAGGACCTTGCGATGCATTTGCCTGACGGGTCCCAGACCTGCAGCAGCCCGTCATATGAGGCGGATAGGATGCGGTCCTGGTTCAGGGCGAGCTTTTCGCCTGACCAGACGCCGGCGCGAGAGGTGGCTGATAGGATATCGACGTCGCTGATCCAGTCGTCGTGCTCGAAACTCGCCTGGTAGACGGGGGGGATCAAGCTGCGCACGTATTGGATCGTCAGGGTCTCTTCGGCGTTGAGGCCGTTCGCCTCCAGGTACTGCTGGAGCGAGGTCCGGAGGAACTGGCCGTTTATTAAGAAGTCTAAGGGGATGGGCGAGGGGGTGTCCAGCATGGACGACGAGTTAAGGATGCGCGACAAGCCATAGCGCTTGAGATCTGGGATTTATTTTGAGTATTTCCTCTGGTCGGTCCTCGTGGCGAATGCACGTCGGCTTACCTGTCGGTACGACTAAGAGGCTGCTCCTGTCTTCTGGAAGTTTTAGGTCGGGTGATGTTGTGGTGAAGTTCACTCGGATTTCCTGGGGTGCAGCCGTTGCTGGCTGTCCCATGGGCGTGTCCATGTCAACGTTGCCAGACTGGCGCAAGTCTTAGCAGGTGATATGACAGATTAGGTAGAGGATCAATGGCGGCTTCTGGCGCAGATCGAAACGTTCGGAAGGGAGCAAAAGCTAGTCTGCGTATGAACCCCCGCTCTACAAGACAGAAAATAAACCTTGAAGGAATTAAGATGTAAAGAGCTCGGATTCTTCAGTTACCTCGTCGAATCAAAGCCTTTGGTCAACAGGTTCCAGTCGGGACCTGTTATCGATAAATGCAAGGTCAAAGAGATAAGATAATGAACTTTTTTGCAGGGATTTCCCACCTCGGAATTGCAGCCTTGCTCAGCCTTGCTCCACTCCAACTTCAAAGCTAAGAGACGGCCAATCACAAGAGGATGAATGGACCGACTAAAAGTGGCTAAAGGCAGCAAGTCTAACTAAGCCACATCCCAGCTGACGCCACAATTTCAATCCGAACCGAAGCGCGTCATTAACGCGTCTGGCCAAATGCCCGGTCTGGCCAACTCTCACAATAGGTAGCCCAACTTCGTCGGTCTTTTGGTAGCGCAAGGAGACAAATCGCTTACTTATGCGATAGGAGATGTCTCAACTCCAAGAAATCGAAGGCAATCTGCTCCGCAAGCCTACGTGAGTCTTACGTCTGGAGCCACGCCAATCTCGTTTCCAATAGGGCTCCCCGTGCTAACGTGATCGCGCGTGATTAGGGGCAAGGCGGAGGGTGAGCTGGAGCGCACGCCGTCCGGGTACGCACCACTACACGCCTTCGCGCTGGACAAAGACAGGTCATACCAGCAACAGTTCGCCGACACGTACTTCCTACGACTCACCAACATCAAGCCGGTCGTTGAACGCAGAGCGCTGGAAGCATGGAGTAAAACAGTAATTGGCGGCGAGCCCGCGAAAAAGGCCCAGCGAGTCTTGGACATCCGGCAGGGCCAGCTATGTTGGGTCGTTGGCACCGTCTACATGGAGATGGCGCTGAAGCCCAATATCCTCGACGACGTCTCCAAAGACGTACGTGATGAACATCTCCAACAACGCACTCCCCACGCGGCATTGCGGCCCGGCTAATGCTCTGTAGAGGTGGATCTCGGCCCCTATATCCAATAACAAGTACTATTCCGACGATGGATCAGACGCCGTGACTCTGGAAGATGAATCCGGCCGTATACGCCTAGTCGGCGATTTCCTTAAAGATGTCCTCCTGGTCACTGGGTGCATCGTTGCCGTGATGGGCACCGAGAACGTAAACGGCGAGCTAGAAGTAATAGATCTCAAGTTCCCTGATCTACCTCCGCAGCCAGAACGATGGTTTCTCTCAAAACCCCCTACAACCAAAGCAAAGAGACGGGCCGTGAAGTCTGAGGATGAAGATGTCGAAATGACGGACTCCCAACCCATATCACGTGGCAGCAAAATAGCCATCGTCTCCGGGCTTGGATTCTCCAGTCACGACGCAAGCCACGCCGTCGAACTACACCTATTACTCGAGTACCTCCTAGGCGAGGCGTTAGACCCAACAGCGCAGCGCGAATTATCCCACATCAGCCGCCTCATAATCGCAGGGAACTCGATTTCCTCCGAAGACCGACGGCCGGTTGACGATGACCCCGACAAAAAGTCGGCCGAGAAGAAATACGGCTACGACAGCAATTCATACAACCCTTTACCCTCGCAACTCCTCGACGAATTCCTCTCCTCCATCCTGCCTTCCATCCCCGTCACCCTACTCCCCGGGGTCCAAGACCCCGCGAATTCGAGTTATCCCCAGCAACCCATCCACGACGCCTTGTTCCCGCTCTCGCGCGCCTACACAGCAACGCCAGGCTCGGGCGAGAGCGGCTGGTTCGACACAGTGACGAACCCCTGGGAGGGCGAGATAGACGGATGGAGGGTCCTAGGCACAGGCGGGCAAAATGTCGACGACATATTCAAATACGTAGGCAGCAATGACCGCGTCGGCATGATGGAAGCCATGTGCAGATGGCAGTGCTGTGCGCCGACGGCCCCCGACACATTATGTGAGTCTCTATCCACCTGAATTCCATGCCCAACATTCCCAAGCAACCATATATCACATATACTACTCCCATCCCCCTTTCTTCCCAAACAAATAGAACCAACAAATAAAAACTAACGACACCCACCCACCCCCAAAAGGGAGCTACCCCTTCCAAGACGACGACCCCTTCGTAATGAAGTTCTGCCCACACCTATATTTCGTTGGCAACCAGCCGCAGTTCGCCACAAAGGTGATCCAAGGCGAGGACGGCCAGGCAGTGCGCCTAGTCGCAGTTCCCTCGTTCGCCGCGACGCGGGAGATCGTCCTCGTGGACGCCAACACGCTTGACGTGTCCAAGGTCAAGATCTCCGCCGGGTAGAGCGGCGCCGTGTAATATAATTAATTAAAACTTTCTAGAAAAAAAGAAAAAAGAAAACTGATAACATATATAATGTAAAAAGAAGTCAACCCCCCCAAGGAATGCCGTACTCGTGAGTATAGACCGCCAGCCAACCCGGCAGGAATCGCATATGATCGTACTAATCATCGTCATATACGGTATTCCGATCCTATAATCACCATCCGTTCCCGCTTCCGGGTGATTTCACATATGACATACGTCCGTTCACCATCAAAATGACAAAATAGGAGGAAAACAACGCATAAATTCTGTGATTAAAATCTAAGTATCTAGGTACCTAGCAGGTCGAAAACCGGAGTAAAATAAGTCGAACTGCCGATTGCGCCTCATCGAATATGACGCTTCTGGGATATGAAGGGTCGAGATCTTCCGAACGTATTCCTTGAATAATTGCCCTATATCCATCCCACTCATCTCCGCACAACAATTTGGTGAGTTTCATCTCATAATAGATTCATCAGGACGTCAGTCTCTCGGAGCCCCCTAAGGATACCCATCCTCATCTACCCCTTGTGCCGTCTCTCACGCCAGCCTCAGGGCAGAGACACGAAATTATTATCGATATGGTCCTCCGAGTCGACGACAACACGTTTCCACAGTTTTAGTTCGTGAATAGCGCGATTCGGATTAACGACTAAACCTTCAATGCGCCAAGCCAATGTATCCAGCTTTTTCTCGTCCTCCTTGACTCTGCGATCCCAGAGTTCTTCCATGGCTTCGACGTCCTTGGGCCTGTAACGGGGCCTGCGAAGTGCCACCGCGGCTGAGGCATTTGTGGTATCTTGATCAATAGCGCTGTTATTTATATCGGGTTCGTCGTCTTCGTTAAGAGCCTCGTACTCAAGTCTCATCTGCTCATCCTTAACGTAGTAGTGCATACTGAAAACTGCTTCCCAGCACACTAGGTTTCTGTCCCAAGCTAAGACACGTACCCGTTTAATATGGAGCTTTCGCAGCGCATTATTAAACTTCGATCCCTTTTTCAAATACTGGCAAATGGCGATTTCTTCTGGTTTGTCTACTCTGCCGGGCCGCCGCAGATCCCCCTCACACTCAGCAGGAATCTCTATCGTAAGTGTATGCAAATTAGCGAGGCAAGCGAGGCCTTCACCGGGCAGGAATTTCAGAATGGAATTCTCAAAGTTGTGGCGATGGCTGTCAGAGAGGAAACGGCTGCGGTCCACCTTGATCTTAATACGACGAATTAGGTGGCCATACTCGTTGATCGGTACCAGACAACCGCCAAACACCCTCTCCATCATCTTGTGTGTTTTGTGGGATTCTTCCGGGTCTCTCAGCTCATACATAAACGTGTTTTCACCGAATAAAATCCGCAGTCCTTGGCATCTCAAGACCTTACACGTATATAGGATAGAAAGATCTAGGTGAGGACGAGAGCGTGGGTATACGCAAGACCAGCCATTAAAAACGACAATTTCATGCGGCCACAATAGTATATAGCGCAGGATCTCGTCGCGAACTTCAGTCGGTAATCCAACAAACTCGGTCATGGCAGTGATGGGGTTCTGGTGAGCAATGAGATCCTGTTGGCCGATGGGGCCTGGTTGGGCAAGGAATTGCTGCAGAGCCATAAGGTCCTCGTGAGGCATGTCCGGTTGGTCCGTTGAGTCTTGTTGACCCATGGAGTCATTTTGAGTAAGGAATTCCTGAAGACCCATAAGATCCTCTTGAGCCTTGAGTCCTTGATCGTCAACTGGGGCGCTAACCGGCATGTCCGAAAGAGAGTCTGAATCATCCTCTAGGGGAACGATTCGCGGGGTTTTTCTTTTCGAAGCCTTCTTCGGGCGCGCGCGTCGCTTCGGTTTCTTCTTCTTGGACTCGTCATCGTCAATCCTTCTAAGCTTATTGGGATTCTCATCGTAAGCCGGGCAGATAGGTTGTTCGTGTCTCCGACCGGTCTTCTCGACAGTAAATCCGAAGTTTTCGAGCGGGGCATGACGCTCGGGATGCTGCCATGGGCGTTTTCTTGATTTGCGAGATCTGTTGCCTGACTCACGAGACGACATTTTTGGGATGTTGCCCAACTTGTCTCCTGTTTGTGGTGTTTAATGGGCTTTCTGGGGATGGGTGCTATGCGGGATCACAAGCAAGGGAGCATATGTTATCTGTGCTAAAGCAAACGAAGATATGATGTTGAATGAAGAAATGATAAAATGGGCGCCGGGGAGTAGATCGATTAGATGAGAATGCAGTCAACAGGGCATCCGATGACTAGCATTGGGGTAGAGCCTCGTGATAAGATGCTTAGAAGTGTTGAGGCAGGAGTTGAGGTAGGATAAAGTGATAGAATAACTAAATGTGTCGAGGCAAGAGGTAGTAATAGCCTGGGATAACGGTTATGCTAAGAGGGACATCATGTTACTGCCACGGAAGTATGTAGAGCATCACCTAAGAAGAACGGATTGAGTGTGCTGCACCAGATAATAGGAATGTAGAAGCGGCATGTGTTAGGCAAGGTTTGGCTTGGCCGTGAAGATGTTGTCTAGGTGACGGAAGAGGAGAGGGACGGGGGCTGAGGAGGTTCACACTGCGGATGACTATTATCAGTGATGGCCAACCAATATCAATTGGAAGTCGCAGTAGAGGCGTAGCTGCCGTTTCTTGCAAAAAGACGAATGCCTCCTACCCAGGTCTGCTCCTGCCGCCGTTACATCAGGCGCCTTCCTTCTTCCAACTTGCGTCATTGCCTGCACAAATTTACTCCTTATACCTCCGCGACCGGTCGGAGCTCCTAGCATGTGAGCATCACAACTGGCGCAAACCGCATGGAAAGGCACCGCAAGAGTGGCCCTCCCGATGTCCTGTTCCCACATCTTTTAAACCCCTTCGCATGCTTCAGCCATAACGAGAACAACGCCTTTACTCTTCCCGAACAATAAGACACCAGGGCGCCTGTCCCGATGCCATATGCCCAACAACACAAATTTTTCAAGTGCCCAAAACGCCGGGCTAATGGTGCCTATCATTCTGTTCTCTCTTTTGGGCACCAAATGCTGATTCCCTGCAAACAAGTGGCATACCGCCGCCACCTGGGATAGGCCATAGAATAATTTCAAAAATCCTCATTAGCGATGCGCTTGAACGTTTTTTTTCTGCCCGAAACTCATCCAGTGTATGTGAGTGGAGTGTGACGAAAGTATGAGTCTATCCTTCGTTCATCTTAGCACCAAACCCCTCGTATAGAAATTGGGGTGATAGAAGCTTTTAGAAGAATTGAAAAACGGCTAAGGCCGTTGGCCATCGCCGTTTCGATGCGTGTGTTTTCCGCAAGGACGGGAGAGAAAAGGGTGACTTGCGGTCTCGAGTAGATTCGGAATAGTTGAAATTACTACGCCAACCAGTCTTCTTCGTCTCTCTTCAAGCCTCTCATCACGAGCCCCTCATCAAAAGATTCATCATCACCATCACCTACGTTCCCTGTCGCACCATCTCCATTGCTCATGGAGACACCAGGCGTCGAACCAACCGATTCACCGAACATCCAAGTCATGCCATTGGCTTCTTCTTCCATGGGGAAAATCTCGCGCGCATATTCCTCTAGCCCCCGCGGCCCTTCCCACAACGCCAATGCGTCGTCGGGGCATTTATCGTCGAGTTCCTGGTCGCCGAAATAAGGCGGTTGCTTTTTGGGGTCGTCATTGTATTGAGAGAAGAGTCTACCCAGCGCTTCAAGTTGTTCGCGGTATCCTTCGGGTATCTTTACTTTCACCTCAATGGGCCCTCTTTTGTACCGTACCGGCCTTCCGACTCCCTCTTCAAAGGCTTTACAAGCTTCTAATGGGGTTAAATATTCGTAGGCCAGCGCTATGCGTTTGCCATTCCACTTTGTGGGTCCGTCTTTGAATAGCTGTAGTATCGCTGGCCCGACGTCGTGCTCAGCGTCTAACCAGGGGAGCTTGGCATCTGGATGAAAAGGAGCTTGCCATTCAAAGCTTCCATCCGGCTGCAGAGCCATACAAAATAACGGGTAAATCAATGATGTGAAGTTGTTGTTATAGATGCCTGTATAGACAAAAGTGGCAGGTAACCCAATCTTGCGAACATACTCTTCCACTTCGTGTTTTGCAGCCCAAAGAGGCAGCGATGGCCACGCGGCGTTATATTTGGCATGGTCCGGCATCGATGAATAAACGTAATGTTGAATCCCGGCTTTCTTTGCGGCATCGGCTATGGCCAGTCCTATTTGCTTTTCATTCCCATAGAAGGTTGTGTTGATGAAAGCCAACTGAGCCCCGTGGAACAGGTCGGTGATTAAATCGCGGTTAACAAGAATCCCCGGGAGGTCTCCGTATGCCGTTACATCCTGTTGGTCGTCTGGTTTGTTGCGGATGTATAGTTCTCCAACGAAGACAGTAACATTCGGATTAGTGGCTACTTCCGTTGCTATGACACCTTCAAGGTTCCGTAACTGAGCGCGAACCTTGAATCCGACAGCCGTAGCTATTCGGATCAATGAGGCTGCCTGGCGGCCGCTCGCATTGATCACAGCAATAGTCTTATTGGGAGATGGTGTTGAGCGCTTCAGTGGACGGAAGCTCAACGAGTTGTTCCTTGACATGGCAGTAATCGGAGAGCTCTCCGAATACGAAGACCGCGAATGCTTATGCTTGGGATACTGCATGGCTCGGGGTGGTACATTTTGTGGATCGCTGGGCGCTGGCCGAAGGACCAGATTAGTCTGTATAGAGATAGGATTTGACGAAGGCATGATTGTGCTAAATCACCGCGGCAGAATGCAAAGTAGCCAGCAACAAACAACAAAAGATAGGACTGTTTCGACTGTCGTTCGGGGGTTTCGAAAGAATCTCGGTTTGGGAGCAGGGGATATGGAGAGAATATGACAGGCAACCCTGGTGGCTCATCAAAAAGAAGTATGTAGAAAGGGGAGACAAGGGAACACGAATCCCTGCGACTAGATAGGTGGACCTTGGCCTAAAAGACAAGGCCCCCTTATGCCGGTGACGAGAGCTAGAACAGAAAACGTGAGCCTACTAACAAAATAGTTATGATTTAGGGAGGAAAACGTGCGCCCCCTTAGGAACAAGAATACGTGGGCGACGGAGTAGGCGGGTTAATGAGGCTGATTCTGTGTACAGAATACGATAGGTAGATTCTAGCTTGGAAGCTTGGAGCTCTATAACTCGTGCTCCGAGCTACCGGTAGAATAGGTACTTGGCTGCGTGGGAGGACTAGGCTGAATAACAGCCGAGGAGCCTAGATAAAATCGTGGAGTGGAAAGGGCTTAGTCGTCTGGGGAAGTAGGGTTTTCCTCTACCCAGACCCGTGCCTTTCCTAATTGGCGAAAGAGGAGAGAACTGTCTGGTCTAGAATGGAACAAACGGGGGTAGGAGATCAGAGGGTCAGTGGGCCAGACGCAAGAATAGGTAGGTAGGTGGGTTACGGGTAGTGGACGAGATGCCGATAATGAGCAAGCGTACCGGGTACCTAGATGAGGCGGTGGTTCAATGGCACGAAATAGCACAAGACGGTCCAGGCGGCAAGGGACAACGGACCACACGGTGGATTCCCGAGGTATATCCCAGCTGATGCTTCAACACCAAGGCCCGACACGGGGGCCGCCACTGTTCCAGTGGATAGATAGGGTGGGCGCAGGTGTCACGGACGGACGAGTCTCCGTTTAGACCCTCTGTTTGCCCTCCCACTAATACCTATACCGTGGGCAAGTTAGCACAGGAGGCTGAGATGAGGACAGCACCCACGCCAGGGGTAGAGCTTCGTGACGATCAAGCAGGGACACAATGAGGCAAAGCGTACGTGGTGAATACGTAGGTAGACGGTAAAGGTATGTGGGCGACGGGAGGCAACCAGGCAGCCAGGCAGTGAGTGGAGAGAGGATAGGCACGGGATGATCTGAGCCGACAGGTTCGTCCTACAACGAACGGGCGTATCGCAAGACGGAAAGCTGCTTAGTAGTGACCGTGACAGTGTCCCAAGCTCGAGCAGATAACTGACAGCCAGTGTGTGACGGTCCAGCTCAAAAGCCCGGAATAACAAGAGAGTTATTAGTGGAGCAAGTAGCGAGAGGACGCCATCATAGACCGTGTAGCAGGTAGGTATGCTATGGATGTGTGGGTTAGGTTAGGTGGGAGGCAAAAGTATAGATAGGTCAGGTGTGTAAGTGGTTGGTGATCCCGTGGCCTTTACTGGTTCTGATCCTCGTTTCCTTATCGCGATGACCATTGTCACCGTGCAGACTGCGCAAGGGAGCCTGCCTCATCAGAAAGGTTATCTGCCATGTACCTCTGGTAGTCTGGCGGTTGGTCAAAGGGTGATAATGCACTACGAGGGTAATCAGTACCGGTGGTCGCAAAGCAGGCATGGCACAACAAGCGAAGGACGACCCCGGAGCTTGAATTTCAACCGGGACGGTTGCGCTGTACCCGGTACCTCTTAAGTACGTTAAGTACCTATCTTGCTTAAGTAACTAGATACACTAACTGCATCGGTAGCATTATGTACATAATGCACATAATTACCGCCAGCCAAGACCTAAAGTCGGACTACCGAGACCTATCATTAGGTCTTGGCGAGAAGACCGACTCGGACACTCTGCACACTGCCCATAGGCAGCCCCATAGGTACCAATTTCAGACTGCCCGTAATGTGTGTTGATTGTTCGAATTGCATTAGACCTCTGGTGTACTTCGTATGTATGACGTTGAATGCCTAGCGCTTGTGGATGGGAGTCGGGACGAGGGGCTCCGATGTCGTCGGTCGGAGCGAGTTGCCATAACGCTATAAAAACCGGGTCTGTGCCACCATGATCAGCCTACCTACCTAATCGTGACCGGGTCCGGTACATACCTGGTCTGATAACGTGCCGCCCAATCAGCGTGCGGGACGTGCCTAAAAACTTCCTCCAGTGTCTTAAGTTAGGTGCCTTTCGCGTATCGTCCGATGCGACCCCGCAACGAGCCCAGCGGTCTACACTACGTAGCGCATATAGTGTGCGCATAGTGTACGGTATGCAATGTATGCAATGTACGGAATATGCAGCATGCCCATCGCAATAATTTGCATGTACGAAGTACGAAGTGAAGTACATACGAAGTACTTCCGCCTTAAGGTTTGGAAGGTGAGCTCCCCCAGCTCTGCCCCAGGCCTCGGCCGTCAATCGCGTCGGTCGGGCACACGTTGCTTGCCTTGCGCTGTTTGACGACGGACCCTCGGCAGGGTAGGTATGGCACCGGAGGCAAGGAGAGCGAACATTGCGTAGGCGGCAAGCCATACCTATTACACAGCGTGGACGCAGTAATGATTCATCGTGATCTCGTGGCACCTATGGTGTACCAACCTGCTGACAGCCCGCAGACTCACCGGGAGAGCTGCCTGGCCGTCCGCCCGGTAATAAAAGCCTGGGAGCCGTTCTTCGGCCGGGCGAGCAGGACTCGGCGCTGTCTTCCCCAGGACATGATTAGGTAACATGAACAGTTGCGGTTGGCTCGGCTGTGGGCCTCTTGCGACGCCAAATGGAGATGGGCTCGCGATATCGATTCCAGATTACTCGATGATAAAACATTGTGCTAGGTAATGATTATATATTGGCTTAGACATCCATCCACCCATACGTAGGCGGTACACACGAGTACCGTCTACCTGACATAGCAAAGTCGTCGTCCACGCCGTCCAACGGTCCGATACCGAACCGCCAGATCATCCCCATAAATTCCCATAATACCTAACACAAAGTTGACAAGTTGACAACACCAAACCGCTTCTCCGCATTCGAGGCCGGCACGTTTACCAGAGCAACCTATTAGCTAATACATTATCTAGCCGCCCCATTCTTTCCGCAGACCTTGCCGGAAGGGAGAAAGTCCCGGGCCCGAGGCGAGAGGGAAAACAGACGGGAGGGCAAATTGGGGCGCCAGCAAGGTGCGATTTGGCCCCGATTTGCCTGTCCAAGAATAGGTATACTACCTAATGGGCCGGTGGCACAAGGTCCGACGTCGATGCAAAGAAGAAGCCCAGGCTGCTCGCCGAGTGCCAAAGAACGACAGGCAAACTTCAATTCGGTAAATAAATACGTCCGTACCTGGATATACGTAGAAGGTAGGTTATAAGTCTGGGTAGGCAGCAACACCGCCGACAATGTGTACACTACACATGCGCTCTCCATCGCTACTACAACATCAAGTTTATTATCCGCATCTCCAATTGCCTGCTAGATAAGTACTTTCAGCCTTCTCTCGGAACTCGGCTAGCGCCTATAAATTTATGCACCAGCGCAGCGGCTGGGATTGACCATCTCCAACTCGCCCATCGCAGCGAATCGTAAGCACTCTATGCCCAACCGATGTCAGCTCACCGGCAGGGAGAAGGGAGAACCACGTGTAGCGCATTACGATTCATCTCCTGTTATTGGCAGGTCAACAGCAGACATACGACTCTATTCCGTCCAATCAGCGCTCAATCGGGGAGGGAATTGAATCCCAAGCTGAGCGCGACGTGAAAGGAAAGAGAGAGAAAGAAAGGGAAGAGAAGGGAAAAGGCGAGTCGGGCGGGAATACTTATGGCGACCTAGATACTGCGCAGAACAACTATGTACACACATAGTACATCCACTATGACTTAGGTCTTTTTCCAAGTTCCAACACGCCCCCCGGCCTCCTAGCCAATCCGGGAAGCTCACTATTACGTACAAGTTCTCCAGTCAGAACGAACTTTTTTTTTCTCGCATGCTTGGCAGAGCCGCTGGTCACCGATGTTGTCATTCGGTGAGAAAGTCGACACACTCCGACGTCGTCGGGGGTGGGAGGGGGCCGGGACGTGGGAGCGACACGCGTTTTTTTTTTTTAAACCTTTTTATTCTTTGTTGGTTCTGGCCCCCTTTGTTGGGGTCAACCTGCTTCTCCCGATCTTCTCTACCAACATCTAACGCAGAACAACAAAATCAACACCAGACAGAAACTGATTGGAATGCGACAACAGTCCCAATGCGGGGGTTTACCTTACAAAGATGGGAAGGAATCCAACCCTCCCCCACAATCCAACACCTCCCCTACCTATCTAGGTGCATATCTTCCCTTTTCAGCCTCGTCGATAGCGAAAAGGCGGGTTCAAAGAGATAAGGCCTGACCAACCGGTGCAAGTCCGTCCGTCCGCACTTATCAATCGCTCGTGTTCAATTCCCTGGAAATGTTGAACGCAGCTCCTTTTCCGCTCCTCTTCCCCGCGTTCCACTCTTTGGCACCGTGACTAGGTAATAGTGAGACGCAAGAACACATTATACCCGCGTATGGCGCTTCCAGACTCGAGGCCCCTCATCAGGCCTTGTGATAGGTACCCAATCCAGGGTCCGTTATGCCGCCATGGACCTTCTGGGAGGCCAATCTAGAAATTGGAAACCGGATTCCACGAATTAATAGCCTGCCAATCTTCACGGCCATCGTAGCCGCTCTCGCTCGGCCACTGTTGGTAGCATTCTCATTAGCTCCCGCCCCAGAAATAGATCCAGACGTGGACGCGGGTGCGGGCGCAGATAGAGCTCGCAGCAGTAGGTAGAATACTTACATTCGGATCCGATGTCTGTGGGATTATCGCTGTGCCATCTAGGGGACCCCGGGTCAAGGCATCAAATTGATCCTGGGGACGCTGGTTAGTATAGACGAATGGGAACGTACTAGGATTTCAAAACTTACCCAGTCATACCCGTTTTGCAGCTGAGACATAGCCCAAGGGTCGCTCAAGCGTTGCTGGATAGCAGCATCATGATGGTGTTCTGCCAAAGCCAGACTCCGTTCCGCCATGTCAAAATCCATGAACTCGTGTACCGAGGCCTCAATTCCACGTTTTGTATTGCTTCCGTTCCATCCTTTCGAGAACGAGCTAGCACCAGCGCTCTCCGGGGTTAGATCGGCCATTGGTGATGCCTGCTCGTCGGAGCTTGATGATTCTGTCGGGACGCTGTCATACGGAGAGCCTGATTCCACAAGGGTGATGTTCAGTCGGGCCTGGACTCTCAGAAGCATTGTTCGCACGACGGTCGCCGCCTTACGGCAGTCTGCTGATGTAACGGCCACTGACATATTTCATATTAGCCCAGGCAATTAAGTATTAGCAATATTACATCCTGCCTCACTATCGAGATTGGAAGGAGGAAATCGCGGGGGAATGACTTACTTTTGGCCCAGGTTGAATACGACTGTCTGAGAATCTCAATCAAAGACGTTTTGTTTACAGGCGGGTTACAAGCCGCCATCCACTCAAGGCTGTCCTCGCTCTCGCTCAGCTGCTGCAATGTGAGGGCGATGACCATGTCGGCTAGTAAGAAGTCATTGATCATCAAGAGAGCGATGAACCATCTATTCTGCGAAAGTATGCCCCCCGGCTCCGTTGCTTCGAATATGCGACTCTGGTGGCTTATCATGATGACGGCAGCCTCGAGACACATCCGACGGGAGTAATCGTGCTCCTTCAGAGGCTTTGGATCGACGAGGTATCGGCGGTGTAATACGCATCGACTCATCTGGTGCAGGGACGCGAGCCCGAACCGCTGGATGACGAGCATGGGAGAATCTGTAACGGACTCGGATAGGGGTTTAACTCTCATGAATGACGGCACGCTCGCCCATACATCTTGAATGCGGGCATCAACACGCATCACCTCGGCATACGAAGGTAAGGTCAAGGAGTGAGATAAGCGCGCGACAAGACCAAAGCCCCGCAATATCTTTGCCTTGAAGATTGCATAGGTAAGTGGTGTGTATTCAGTCAATGGACGCGATGGCGGGAGTTCCACGCTATCTTCACTGAAGTCCGAGTCGAGCAAGTTGCGTGGCAGGTCCGTGTCACTTTCAATACCGTGGATCATGCTGGGTAGACCCAGGTGAAACGACACCAGAAGATCGATTTGGATTGCCAGATGCCACATGCGCCGACGCATCTCACCCTGGTACGGCGTGATACGGGGCAATTTACTCGGATCTCTATGTAGGCCCATTTTCAGCATGAGCCGGATGAGAGTCGAACATAGCAGATAGCAGTTTGTGTGCGAGACGCGGTTATCAATGAATTCGCTTTTCGTGTATAGAACCATGGCCTGGAGTGTGAATGGACCTGGCTGCGAGTACTTGCCCCAAGCCAATGCCCAGCCACACGCATCTCGATATTGCTGGAACTTATCCACTGTGAGCCGTCAGGATTCACTGTCATGTCAACAGTAAAGGTCTAATTCAAGGTGTATCTGTCGGGTTGTGCGTATGGATATGTGTGTGTGTTGGGGGGGGGGGGGGCTTCACAGAAATGCCAAAATGTGAGAACAAGATAATAACTTGAGAAGGCATACTTGCTAGCTTGGATGAATCCATTTCTAGCTCATGGGGAGCCTGGAAGGAAGAATAAAAGAGGCCAAAGCCTAGGATCATGAACAAACTGGCTATCCAGTGGATATCTGCATCATGTCTATTTTCGAGGAACTGATTGTATTGTTTCGTAAACGTAGGGGTGTGAATGATGTCTGCAGACATGTTAGTATATCAAGTTTCATAAACCCGACTTCACGGCCGCTGAAGAAAGTCAACGCACATTGTAATGGGCTGTTTGAGTTGAAATAGCGATTCATCAACCGGTCCATGACGCTTTTATCAGGCAACAGAGCCAGCAATCCTTCCTTGCTTCCCGGTCCAGGCTTTGCGTGTATGACCAATTCACTGGGGCCTATATTCTCATAAGGAACATCCGCATCGGTCTCGGAGACTTCGGGGTCCTCAAAATAGGTTTTAAGATCCTCGAGCTGGGATTCGTTTAGTGCTTGCTCCTCGAGCAGTTCGAGCGCCACCTGAGCTACTCACATCTTCCAGTATAGCCATGAAGTGTGTCCCACCCACATAATTCGTCGCCCGCTCGCTGTGAACAACGGAACCGCCCGAAGAGCGTGTTGGGTCCCCAGAGGCGTCGCCATTGCCACCCTCGACTTTGTCTACCTCAACCATTCCGCGCACCATGCCCTCGAGGCGTTTAAGCCGGGCCGCCATACTTGTCTCTGGCTTTGGTTTTGCCAGCCGAGGGGCATAAGCGCATGCATCTGGCTTTCCTCTCTTGAGACACTGGCTACAGGGTATAGCACGATCACACTTGAGCTTCGAGGAGCGGCATGGATGACATGATAGCAGAACACGTTTGCGCTTGGTTGGTGCCAACTGATTGCCTATAGGCGATCTGTATTCGTTACCGCCGGCCCCTTGAGACCTGGAGTCCCGCCCGTCATCCTCAGGGAATACCATGTCGCCGCTGACTTCCCAAACGACGATATGAAAGAAAGTGCTTGCTGCCTCGGCGCCTAATGATAGAACCTGACGGAATGATAATGATATAGCCTCTTACTCGACGGGCCGCCTTCATACAGCATTAACACGTGACTTGATATGGAACCTGTCTGTATGTTTTCTGGGGTTGACTTCATGGATGCTGAAGGGCACATCTGTTACGTGGTAAGATACTACTACATACGTACCTACATCAATATGTAAGACCGAGCCGTATGCTGCTCCTTTCTAGGCACTTAGTTTCATGGTCAGCGACGAAAGACAGAGGTTGCCCAGGGTTAGGTAAGATACCTATCAGAGAGTATACGGCTTCCGAGGTAAAACCAGGGACAACTGGGCAGACCGGTTACGAAGACCACCTACCTGCCCTACGGACGTACACGGCTGCAGTCTTCCAGAAGTTCCGGGACTTTTCTGCGTGAGAAGTGCAGAGGGTCTCTAGACAACGTCGGCCCGAGCCCAAAATGGACAGACTAACAGGTTGGCGCAAACTCTCCTCTCCTTAGTGTAGATAGGGGTTGGGGAGTCCATTAAGATAGGTAACCTGTCGCTCGGGTCACTACCGTATTTAGTATTGACCTTGTTCCTAGCAGGCGACTAGGTAGGTATACTGGCGCGGCAATATTAGACGCGCGTCGCAGCTCTTTAAAATGAGTGGTTCCGAGATGTCGTTGTGTATCGCAGCCTGCACACGCTCTGAGCTTGATATGGATCATCTATATCAACAAGGAAAAGTTTAGGCGTGTTTGCGACGGCCGAGGCACGAGCATTACGTCGGCGCGTCGGCAGCTGCCCTCAGCCGACAGACGAAGCACGCTGGAAGACTCCTCCGGGCAGACCTGCTTACAGCTCCCGAGGCGCTGAACGGCCGGGAGGCTCGGGTCGTCTAGGATGTAATTATCACATCGCAACACTCAAGGTAGGCTAGCTAAACCGAACCAATATCCTTTACTCGTATTATTTTCGCCTGATCTCGGGAGTCCGGGTGCTGAAATCTCGGTATTTATGACATTTCATGTGTTTACTCTTCTTGAGTATTGCCTGGCCTACCGTGTTTCCGGCTATCCTCCCTGATGCAAGGGGCACTCCCTTGAGAGATACGGAGACCGAGCAACAGAGTAAGCGCGTTGTATGGCATATGGGCGTGGGCATGGAGACGCAGATCATTTTTCACATGCACACTGTATTTGTCTTAGATATTCCAGTTAAACCGATTCACCTGTTGCTTTCGCGATCAAGCAAGTTCCCAGGTCTGCGCAGTTTGTCCGGGGATTGGTGTACAAATTCATGGAGCATTTTCACCTACAGTTTGAAGTAGAACCCCCCCAGTTGTTCTTGGTATTCATCAACTGGCTGGATAACCAAGTAAGGTAGGTAACAATAGGTCGAGGACTCATGGGCGATACGTGACCAACCACGAGTGAGGAATTCTGTATAGATGTATGTACCTACGTTTCAGATCGCCGATGGAGAGGCCGCCATAGAATAATCCTAATATCGTAATTGCCAAGTGGTTGTAAGTCATAAGCGGTGGTATACTCAGCTATACAAATGCGCTTCGTCTAGGACTTCCCGACGACGTATCGCACTACAAGCTATTGGCAGAACAAATGGACATGGCACGCAAAGAAGCTCTTTCAAAAGAAGAGACGTGATAGTTGGCAACAGATAGATGGTAAGAGATTGGTCGAGTGATCGACTGGTTCTTGCACACTGCATATCAACCAAATGTACAAACTGACAGCCCCAACCCCTTTGCCATGCTAAACCCAACAAGCGCTGATATGCCCCCCATATGCCAGACTCATGCCAAAAGACAGCGGTGGTATTAGGGGCACCGATCCCATATGGGCATCTGGGATCGGTGCCCCTTTTAAATTGCAAGCGTCTGTTTCTGCATCCATCGCTGTCGCCGTCTTTGCTCGCCTGTGCGCCATGCGCCTCACGCAATACCCGCGGGATTCTTTCTCTTTTCCCCTCCTCTCCTCTAGAATACGATTTGGAAGAGGATGGGCCAGCCATCTGTGTAATAAAGTGTAATATGAACAGGAATCCGACGCTGGATCGGGGAACCGAGGGGTTCTTAGAGGCCGCCGGGCTTGACGATGGTCCGGTTCTCGGGGAGGTGAACAACCCGATCCCAGATCACCACACAATTTTAGTCACACGCGCCCGTAAATCCGGCATACCGGGGAGTAATCCCCTAGAGCCGCATTTGATTTCAGCGACTCGCTTCTGAAGATCGAACTGAACCGCTCGAACCATAATCCGTTTTTCCTCAGGGATCTGTTTCGTCCTGATCCTTACAAGCGGTGAGAGTGGCGAGGTTTCTCTCCGGTCCTCCCAGCGCGCATTTCCGCCGGGGCCAAGAAGTATCTCATCTCCTAAAACGGGGGAGCCGATAGATATTGAGCCGGGGCTCCCTATACCTACAGACAATCTGCTGGCGTCGGTGGACCGTGAAACGGGACGTGCTGAGTCTAAAACCCCGTCATCTTCCTCCTCAATCGTTGCTATCCAACTACCTATTCGAGCGCAAAGTTCACTGTCCCACATGCCTTCTCTTCGTGAGCTGGTTCGCAACAACTGGATCGCCTGGTGGCGAGTAAGGCTGTCGCGACACTTTGTGGCGACGACAAAGAGAGGTGGTACAATACCCAAGTCCGCGCTGAAACTCGGTTTGATGTGACGGGCCGTGTATTCGCCGCCGAAAATGTCCGGGTGGGCGGACTGGTGCCCGCAGAATTCGGGGTTGGGGCATCTCTTCGCGGCGGCTCGCCGTTCTTCGTCCCCAACTACCTCCATGGCCAGGTCCACAATATTCCGGAAATACGGCTGAAACTTATCAAATTCCGATTCACTTGCACTGAATGTCATATTGAAGAGAATTCGGCCCATGATCTGATTCATCTTCAAAACTGCGGTGGCGGTTTTCTCTTGCGTAGTCTTTGCGGGGGCCATGCGAGAGGCAAGGATAGGCTCAAAGGCCCTAGACCAAGCCTCCATTTGCTCGTCAAATCCTTTCCCGTATTGTCTGAACTCTACAGGGAGGATGTTCATAGGCTTCATCTTTACGTATGCCAACATTTGCTCGGTGAATCTCATCATACTCTCACAGAGCATGTCCCATGCTAGTCTCCCATCGTGTAATGATGTGAATACATCTGGAATCTGAGCCTGGCTCACTGGCACGAATGACCCTCCGTCCAAGGGAGACGACAATGGTGAAGTCCCTCCAGCATTTTTGGGGGTCATACGAATGACATATGGTTGAGGGAAATGGAAAGCCAGATCATATGATTTTGCCTGAATAGCCAGCCGAGTAAACATCTGGATAAGGTCCTGCTCTACCGGCTCTTCGGATTGCACAAAGCTGTCATGGCGGCACTCCGCACGGAGTGTCTCGAGCAAGGCAAGTCCAGTCTGAATCTGTTGAATTGCATGCCTATGGTCACCAATGAAGGAGTCAAAGGAAGCCAGTAAGACGGATGCCATCAGACACATCCTTTGCTTCGCCTGGTCACTAGATTCTGAGCTGACCACTGCCTTGATAGCCAAGGAGTAGTGTTTGAAAGCGACTTCCCAATGTCGGCTGGCATTGTCTGAATGGTCGACGTTGGAAGGGGAGCCTGGCGGAGATTCCGACATCTTTTCGAGCGTTTTGTAAAGAGCGCCGAGGGCGACTACAGCATGCCTGATCGAGTCCTCGTAGTGACATTCCTGCAACACCCGCCTAGTCCAAAAGGTAGAATCAAAGAACCCAGACAGCTCACTAGCGGTGTAATCTCTGAAAAGCCGGAAGTATTGGCCCTCTTGAGAGTCGAAGAGAACAATCGATGGCTGATGAAGTGTTAATGAGGTATACGCAGAATCGCCCTCAGGCGTCTCGGGGGGCGTGAGAGCTCTCGCGTGCTGTAAAGGCGCTGCTGTCATAAAAGAGTGCTGAGCCATTGGCCGAATACGGAGCCCCAATCCCATAAGGGTCGATGTCGCCGGCGCAGGTATGAGGTCAACGCGACTCGGGGGTTTCGGCTCTATCCACTTCTCTTCGTGGATCTTCGCTCGAGGAGGCGGTGGGTAGCCGGTGCAATGTGTACCGGTACGCACGCAACGAGAGCATGCCGGTCGCTTCTCGTCGCATTTGACTCGTCGTCGCCTATACTAACGTGTTAGCGGTCTGGCGTCGTCCGCCTTGTATAGCGAGGCTAATTGCCCTCCTTCTCCGTTAGAGCGCTTGTAGAAACAATACTACTTACTTGCAATTAATACAGCCGGTCTTGACTTTTGGTCTGCTTGTTCGACGAGCTCCTCGCCTCTGACCGTCCCCAAAGCCCCCTCCACTGGTCGAACCGTTGTCTAGGGATGGTGCTCTCAACATGATTCCCCGAGAGAGTATTTAGAATGATACGCGTTTGCAGTGGCGACAATTCGCAAGCGCGACCATGACAAAGTGGGCGCGACGTGAAGCGCTTCAATCGCAGTCTGATTCGATCTCGTCCTTTGCCGAAACTCCGAAACGTGACCGCCGGATTGATTAATTACGGGGCACCAGCCGTTCCGGAGATGGTGGCAAACTTTGTGATTCCTGCCGTGGGTGGATAAACGGCCTGGTCAATCGTCGGTAAAGGATTGACGTGATCGAGGAAGAAATGGGTTCTCTATCGCAGGCCCAGGAGGCTGGTAGGGATTTGTTTGAGTACCTGACCAGGTAGGAAGTTCGTTGTAGGTATAATTAAGTATAGGTATACGGAGTTAGGTTGAAGGGTAAGCAGAGGGGAGCAAGATCATGAAGGCAAATAGGCGCGCGGATGACAGTTAATATCCTCGATTTCTATTTTTCTTTTCCCTTCAACCTTGAAGGATTGCAACCGGGGCCTGTTAATTCTGGCACCCTTGCTGACTGCCTACCTAGGTATACTACAATACCTAGGTACTTAGTAGGTGATATTGAAAGTTGCGTACCGGTACAATAGGTATTAGATGGTAAGGAGTAGCGTAAAGTACCTGATACATTATGTTCCTTGATACAGTTGGGTTTAGAGATGCTAATCAAGATGCTTCGTAGGTTACTATTATAATCAACCTGGGGAGCGAGCTTGTAATCTGGGTCTTGCCAGAATATCCGATAATTATTACTCATATTCACCCCGGTCAACTCGAAGGGAGCAAGATCCGATGCTTTGGGTCGCGCGCGATCCGAGCAGGCACAATAGGTATTCCGTACAAATGATACGAGTCGGAAAAGGTACCTAGGTATACTGGATGGTTGAACCGAGACGGAGCTGGTGCATAGGTAGCACAATACATAGTAGAGGAATCTATCTACACTACGGACTGCCTACCTAGGTAACTACATAATTTACCTACATATCTACCTACGAAGTACGGGCGTAATAGTCAATCAACCAGTTGTCGCCTGAAAGCCAAGCAATACTATGTAAGTAGTGTACAGTACCGGTATTATGGCAGGTACCGGTAGTCTGAAGGATGCACACTACCAACGAAGTACGAAGAAGGTAAGTAGGTAAAACTCGACGTCGTATTTGCAGGTGGGAACAGCATAAATAACACCCAATACAGTGGGTATCGTCGACATTTCGACTCGAGTACCTTCATAACACCGACAGTAGATACACACGTTGTAGGTAGGTGTACGCAACCAGGAGGGAGCCGGCACATGATCTCATCTAGATACCAGGTAAGAGTGAAGTTCTTGTAACTCAGACAATCTCTACGACCATGTTGTCGCACAGCCATAATAGCGTACCCGCTCCCGACAGTAGGTAGATACCTAGACCCTAGTCAAAATCGGAGCAGGACACCGGGGTAAGGATCGGTATGTAGGTAGTGTACACTAGTGTACACCTATTCCGGGGTCTTCAAGCATAGCGCGCTACGGGGGCGCTGTTTTGCTAGGGTTGCTAGGAGACGTATCAGTCTTTTGAGCTTTGGCCTTGAGTACGCAATGTACCAAAACACCCAACTTTATACTGAACGCTACAGCCGATTAGCGTTCCATAGAATCAATATGATGGCTTACCACCCTTTGTAACTCTCCTTACATTTTTGGTGCATATTTACATCTCTTCGTTCAAGTTTTACGCTATGCTTGAAGACCCCGGAATAGGTGTAGTGTAGGTATTCCGTATCTGTTCCTCTTTGGGGTATGCCATGCTCTTATACATTCGTAATATTTCGTACCAAGTAACTAATTAACTACGGTACAGTAATACGTAATGTACCTGTTAGGCCAGGTACTATTCACCATTATTTTGAATATCATACGCGGCGTTTGCGAGGCCCGGAACTGGTTTTATCAACCAAGTAGGTAGCCTGTAGATAGGTAGTGTACAGATCAAAGTGCTTACATGTACGGGACGTACTTCCGGAAGTCTACGGACCACAAAGTGCTCAGATAGACAAGTACTTACACTATATCATACCTACCAGTTAAGACCCCTTCGCAAAACGGGTTATGCAGCTTCTCTCTTTTTTAAATCCTTTTATAGCACGATGTATCGGTAAGCAGAGAGGAGGATAGTACCTATAATGTACTTACACACCTAATTTGCAGCTCAGCTAGGGCTACGTCCGTACCTGCTACCTAAGTAACCACCGGGACCCGCCGGCTGAGAAAGTCACTAGATTTCTGTCTGTTATTTTCCTAAAAGTATTTGGTAACTCCGTAACTCCAAACCCTTCACGTTCAAGAAATTCATGCGTTGCGCACCCCGTAGTTTAGGTACCTATAGTACCTAGTGTAGTCCGTAGTATAGCTGCCATTATTGCATCGTAGGTAAAGTAGGATGGTGTGCAGTGTACACTACCTAGATTTCTGCACGGGCCAAAAGATTTCCTGCGCGGATTCGGCCCGCCTACGATGGTAAGCCTGTCACAATCCATGATTACACCCACCGTTTCAGCCCTATGCCGATAATAAACAAAAAATAGATCATTCACATACCGTACACCAAAGGAAAGGAGCAGATACAGACATGGAGCTCATTCTTGGACAAGCTGGAAAAACGGAAGCTTCTATATACACTAGTTCCTATGTGGTTTAACTACGGGCGTACCTCCTGGGTTAATTAATTAGGTACCTACCAGGTATGGAGTAATTAGGTAGGTAGGTACCTAGGTAGGTTGTCTCGGGTCACGCAACCTACCGAATGTACGGACGTATGAACAACGGATTATAGGGTTGAAGCCCCTGGGAGGCCGAGAGATAGAGCAACGTCGCTTGCTCCAAAGTGGTAATTAAGTCTGGCGTCGTCTACAAATACCTACCTACACTACCTATCTACATTCTTCCCTAGCTGGTCATACCGTAGGCCGGGATACAACTTCGCTTAATATTGGTAAATATATACGCGCAATCAGCGAATTGCACGTCGATATTCGTTAGTGCGCTTGCGAACTGAAACAATCCGGGCTCTAATGTGAATAGGTATCATCAGCCGCTCGGTGTCAACCTCAACGGCTAGGTACACCCCATTGCTTGATTTATTTTCATGCTGCACCCGGAATCCAAATCCATTATGGCGTGTTGTGGCGTGTTATTGTACTTCGAATATACAAGAATACGCAGTAACCGGGTATGTCTTGTGCGCTACACAACTATTCATCAATGGCTTCTCTAGAGGGGAAATTCTCGGGCTCGCCGGGTTACTGCAATCTAAACAGCAACTCACTAGGTAATGGTATATTCTGACCTGGGCTTCTCTGACTGTCTCCCCCGCGTGTGCGACACTACTAACCCCGATACTCCCAGCTAACTTTCGAACCATGACAATCACTGCAATTGGTGAAGTGGAGGTGCTCCGCGGCGTTTGGCTTATACGATGGGGCTACATACATCTACTGAATTCATTACTCGGTCTGGCACGCAATCTCCTACCCGCCTTACGTTCCGAGGACCGAGGCATACGACTTGACCACTATCTACTTATGAGGTACCTAGTTATACCTACCTACATACAATTGTTGTCAAGTAAATCGATACATGGCAGCAACCAACGTGGCTATGTAAATTCAAGGCATACCGTATCAATACTCCGCATCGCCGCGCCGAAAACTAGGACTGTGCTCCGGCCGGTGTCTCGTAGTTCGTCGCCGATGCATAACAACGCCACAAGTTATGAATCTCTGGCCGCTTGGAGCGTAACGTTACGCGGAATCGCAACATAATTTTCGGTCAGCGCATCCACAGGTTGGGTCTCTTACGGCGTCGATGATGTGTTGCGACTCAAGAAGACAGGCTCCAAGGCGTTATGCTGCAGCCACATCTTCACCACAACCACGGCAATGACACCCTTGCGGCGGCAACCTACAAAAGGCGTGAGGCTGCGACCGGCAGTGTAGGAGCGCGCCAGCGGTGGCAAATGAAGAAGTATGTTTCATATTATTATAACCACGCGACAACAATTTCGCGGAGCTTCAAGGGGCTGTCATTCTCTAGCACGGCTTTCGGTGTTGCAATACCTATTGCTATAATATTGTCGGGCGACTCACAGAGCCATCGCCCGTTGGGTGGCTATCGACCGAGAAATCCGTTGACCTTTCGCGCTCGTATGAAGTTATTAATGCCCGTCATTTGGGCAGACGAAGTTATCCGGGACGAGGAGCCCTACCCAATCCAACCCAGTAAGTACATTATTACGGAGGTACACTACGGACTAATAGACATATAAGTATTACACCTAGCACTTCGTAATAGTTGGATGGTTGATGTCCAGGCTCCCTCCTGATCGCCGTTGCAGAGTGTTGCCATAGGTATTACCGTAGGCTGGACGAGAAGGTAGTAAACCTCGGTTCTGTTACTTCGGTCAACGAATAACTAACGTTGTATGCTGAATTGACGAAGTTTGCCTTGGGGTAATTGCAATAGCTACGAAATATGTTCATCGTAGTGTAAGGTATTTTATCAAACGCGCCGCTGGGATGCAGACAAACGCCCGGGATGGGGATCCGCCATCATTCGCAATCTGCAGCCCTACCACAGAGGAGATCAGTAAGTTTTCCATACATAAAGGTGTCCGTTGATATCCTAAGTAGGTGTAATATCGATCCGGATACAACTACCTACCTAAGATCAGAATCAATAGGTATCTGACGCTTATAGGTAGTTACACAGACAGAAGAGTCGACTGTGGCTTAGCGATGCATGCGGGTTCGAGGAACTAAGACTATACAAAAAGCGTCCGGGAGAGCTTATCTAGTCGCCGTGATGGTCCGGTTGGCCTTATTATGTCCACTGTACATTATACATTGGGCAAGTCAGCTCAATTTTGGGGGGTTGAAACATGACAAGCAATGGGGGTCAGCTTACAAGGTCCACACGACGTTATCTTGTACTATCTTGACGACTAGATACTACCTAGTCACCAGCCTGAGGGAGTATTCGAGATATAAAAGTTGGGACGTTTATACGGATACATTGCACGCCATAGGCTGCCTCTTAGGTAGATTCGATCGATCGATCGCAAAGGCTCGCTTCGACGACGACGTCGTATAACAGCGTAAGATACCCAACCGGCCGTCTTCATTCTGGCATGCATTCCTGTTTTCTCCTTGAGCCCCAGCCTCCACCCAAGATACATACAGCCTTACGTGGGGTATAAAAAGGCGGAGGAACGCCCACTCTAGCGCAGAGCCGGGGTTGGTCGGCCGGGGGACGGGTGGTGGTGTCATTGGTCTCCGGCGAGGCGCAGCAAGCAATCCGGATATGACCGAGATTTCGGTCTGCCTGCATATCCTGCCTAAATACCTATGCAACGGTGATTTGTGCCCAGACTATCTTGAGGGATGGATAGCAGGCCTCCCGCAGGGCGTCGTGGGGGCGAGCACTACCGTGCCGGCATAACAACTGCGCCTAAACCGAATGTTGATATAAGGTAACCTCCATACACTGTTAGGCATCTTTACGCCGCTGGGTTGCGTTCGTGCTTCATTTGCTTCTATTATGCGCAAGGGTTCGTGGGTACTGCAAATTAGACACGGAATGCGGAATGCGGTACTAATATACGGACGTAGTTACGTCCGTACTCGGTATAGTTAGTCGGCACGGAATAGGTATTAGGTACATACCACTGCTCGGCTGATTGGGGTTCTCGGCCTTCCAGCCGGTATTCGGGCGTTCCTACTACCGATGGGCCCCTACCGATACCTAGGAGGGTTATGGCGGATGGCGCCCCCCAGTGGCCGAGCTTTATGGCAAGCCAATTAATATGACGTAAATTCTTACATAATACACGAAGCTACCTACTTGGTAGGTACACTATCTAGACAGATACGAAGTAGGTAGCTGGTAGGTTAGTAGGTTAATCTACATAGGTACCTAGTACCCCATAATTCATGGTAGGTACCGGTAGCTCACCGGCGCACTCGTCATCTTCAACCCTTCATCAATGCCCTTCATGTAACTCATCAAACCTGCTTAACGAACAGACCTCAAGCAATTTGCAACCTCTATGCAGTTTGCACCTCGACATTATGACTGGATTCGGGCCTTTATGATGTTGCTGCTCCAGCTATGATGGCTTCAGATGCACATAGCAATATAAGCCCCCAGAGTGTTCCTGGAGCTGGCCCATATGTCCTGCGCACACTCTTTGCCGACATTCCTCTGTCGGAGGATGGCTCCAGAGATGACATCAAAATTAATTGCGTCGAATATCTGGGTATGCCACCCCCGTATGATGCTTAGACGCTGCTGTGACCATTCTGACTGACAGACACGTGCAACAGATGGGAACCTCTATATAGGCACGTCAGATTCGGAGCTGCTTCACTTCTTCCAGATACCCCCAGATCCTGCCGATCGCTCCGGCATACCGACCTTCATCCTCGCGTCACGACTCCGACCAGGCCCCCAAGATCACCCTGGCACCTCCAACACTTACCGGCCCGGTGTACAAGAGATACTGCTGTTGCCTAAAGTTGGAAAGGCTTGTGTACTCTGCAATTCAACAGTCACGTTTTACTCTCTGCCGGAACTGAGTCCTGCTTTTGAATCAATCCAAGTTAGGAATTGCGCCTGGATTGGTGGAGTAAACTTGAACGCCGGCGCTCAGCATCCCGATGGCGCCACTATATTGCTGTCGCTGAGTAGAAAGATACAGGTAGTCGGGATCGGTGCTAGTGCCCGTGTTATAAAGAATATCGACTTTGCAGGCAGTACGTTGTCCGTGAGGCGAGATAACATAGCCTGCATCGCTAGCTCAAGGGGTTACGCCTTGGTGGAAATCGATCGTCAACTCAAGATTCCCTTGATGTCTATATCGTCCCTAGACGAGACCCAACCGGGAGTCATTGTTGGCCAGGCACAGGATATTTCGGCCAGCGCCGGAGGCGCCTTGTTGCGGAGCAATTCATCTACACGGTCGCGCCCCCAGACGGAAAATCTGGAGCGACAGACACATCGGAGAGGCACTAGCTTAGAGGCCTCGATCTCAAACGAGAACCGAAGGCAAGAACAGCAATCTATGGGCTCCGACGAGCCCGGTAGCCGCTCGAACACGCCACCAGAATCTGTCGCTAGTTCGGGCCCACGAGAGCCAACATCTGTTACTCGATCAAACACCCCTGATGGGGCGACTGAAAATCGATCATCCAAGGCCCCTCGATCAGGGTCCAACTTTCTCAAACCGCACATTGTCTCCCCAACGCCAGAAGAGTTCCTTCTGGTTACCGGCACTACCCCATTGGAGCCTGGGATTGGCATGTTTGTAAATACGGAAGGCGAACCAACTCGGCCTACCATCGAATTCGACCGTTATCCTAGACAGATAGTGGTTGATGGGGAGCCTTCAGACCAGTCCTCTGTCAGAATGCCTTTGAATCACGGAGAAGAGAGATTTGTCCTCGCGTCAATGAGCAAGGAACTTGCCGACGGCATACATTATGGTTTGGAAATACAACGTTGGGATGATGATGCTGCAGAGAACGAGTCAATAAAGCATTGGCTTGAACCTGACCATGACGGCACGATTGGAATCAAAGTCCCCAAACCCCTTGGTATTCGTTCACTTATTGGGTCTCACGACACTTATTTTCAGGAAATTATCGATCGCCTCTGCAGACGTAAATTCACTCCGTTCTCAACCGAGAGTACAGATGGTTCTTCAGCGTCAATCAAGAACGCTGATTCGCGAACAGCCTCATCCATGGAGAGAATGACCAAAGAAAAGGAACTTTTCGAGAGCGATGACGATTCTCAAGACGATGAATCGCTCCCAGATGGATGGCAAGCGGCTCGCAACGCAGAGGAGGAGGAATTTGCTCGCCGATTGGCTGGGGCTACGACTCGATTGGCTGTTTGGTCGGGCCCCCACATCTGGTCAGCTGTTCGGAATCCTCTAATACTTCAGTTAGATGCGCAGCTTGCAGCCGCCAATACAATACCAAATGAGACACCTTTGAGGCGGCGAGCGCTATTTGGGATTGTCAACTCATTTCGAGGGCGTGAAGCGAAGTCAGAATTGGAGTTTATGACTTTTAGCTACATTCAACAACAAGTCGGAGTCCTGCTCCTGATAAACTTCCTGATGCCTGCTGAGATCACCTTGACAGAACCTGAACTTCAAGCAATAGAAGAGGTTCTAGTCGATAGTCAACTTGATCCACGTGTCGTACTGTCTATTATCCCCGGTGTCCGGGATGAAGTAATCGAAACTGAACGGGGCATATGGATCTTTGGAGGTGTCAAAACCACCGCTGAGAAGTTTATCGCCAGCGCAGGCTTTTATGAAAAGACTAAAACAACGCTCGGCACACTTAGTCAGCCGGTTCTTCGGTTCCTCCGGCGATTCCTTGGCACCTGGCGTCGGAAAAAGGGGTTTGGGAGTGTGTCGGACGAGAACGAGGTCTTCCGCACCGTGGATGCTGCCCTTCTTGCAGTGTTACTTGAGTTGGATCAGAGCTCGCCTCCCGGGCCTGCTAGGGACCGCTCAATACGTGCCGAGTTGTACGAGCTTGTCGACAGCGGCGTAGATTGCTTCCACAGAGCCGAGACATTAATCGAGTCATACCACCGTCTGTTTGTGCTTAGTAGGCTCTACCAGAGCAAAAAGATGACTCAAGAGGTGCTCGAGACGTGGAGGCGCATCATCGAAGGGGAAAGAAACGACGGCGGCGAATTCCAAGATGGCGAGCTGCGCGTACGCGAATACCTGACGAAGATCAGTAACCGAGCCCTAGTGCAGGAATACGGTATCTGGTTAGCAAATCGTAACCCCAGGCTTGGCGTTCAGGTTTTCGCAGATGACAAAGGCAGAGCGCCTAAATTCGATCCTCCTTATGTCGTCGAGCTCCTAAGAGCGGGCGCCCCGGAAGCCGTCAAGTATTACCTTGAGTTTCTCGTGTTTGGCAAAGGACATACGATCTATGTCAATGAATTGATAACATACTATCTCGATGTCGTGGTTTCCCATTTACGGGCGTCGTCAGAAGCCCGGGACCTCGTGCTGTCAACTTATGACGCGTATCGGGCGCTCCAGCCACCAAAACCCACCTATCGTCAATTTCTCACGGACAACGCTCCAGCTGATGACGAAGCTTGGCATAGTCGATTACGCCTCCTTCAGCTCCTGGGCGGCAGATACGAATACGACGCATCGGTCGTTCGAGATAGAATCACCAGCCTGAGCAGTATTACCGAAGATTTGCTGGTTCCTGAAACAATCATTCTTGATGGCCGAGAGCGAAATCATGAGAACGCTTTGCGTCTCCTGGTTCACCGCCTAGGTGATTACGATACAGCTGTCGCATACTGCTTTCGGGGTGGCGCAAGCGTTTACAGCATTTATCAAGCCGAGACCCCCAATCAACTCCCACCCAGCCCTGAAGATTTCACAGCTCCAAAACGGCGTGAGAGTGCCCCACCCACCCAGAATGATCAGGCCCGATTGTTCCGGGCGTTATTGGGAGAATTTCTCCAAATCAAAGATGTTGGCGATCGCGTGGAGCAGACGGGCCTACTCCTCGAGAAGTTCGGCAGCTGGTTCGATGTAAGCGATATATTGTCGGTAATACCTGATAGCTGGAGCGTAGACTTGGTAGCTGGGTTTCTGATCAAGGCGCTCCGGCAAATTGTTGTCGAGAAAAACGAGACCGCGGTGGCGAGGTCTCTGAGCTCGGCGCAGAATCTGAAGATTCAGCACGAGTTAATCGTCAAGATAGAAGATAAGGGGCCTAGTATTGAGACCTGAGTATTCAACGAGACCTTTGAAACTACAGTGTACTCGCTACAGCAAATGCACTGACGATTTCTTCTAATTTCAGATTCGGTGACATATCAAGATGGTTGCAAAATGCCCCTATCTATTTGATTTGCCCTCGAACCCACGGAGTTCATGTTCGTGTTCCTAATTTCACGGTACCGCCCATCGTGCTCGAGGAGGTTCCAGGCTCATCCTGCCTCTTCTATAGACCTCTCGTTGCTTTCCTTTACGGCCTACACAAGCCACGTCTCAAACCGTTGTAGACATTTGTCCCGGTACTTCAAGGCATTAACAATCCTCGCAGGCAAAATAGCGAGGTACGCGTCGCGATTTGCAACACTTTTTGGCTTCGTGATATACTGCGTCCGTGTTCTTGATTATACCGCGCACCTATAGAATTTCTCTTTTCCCACTAATCGGAGAAGCCACGCAAATGGTCGCCAACGGGGCATGAATTAAAAGGTGAAAGCGTCATGAGGTTCTCGTGCCGACTTCCTTAGAAATCATCAGTCTTTGGACTGGCTTTACTAAGCTATGCCCCCTTTTCATGCCCACCGTTTAGGTGCGTTGCCATATAGCAATGCGAGACTCGCCGCTCACAAAAAGCACCTACGAATGCACGCTACTCGATGTTCTCGCAGCCATCGTCAAGACCAATGTGGCATCGGTAGGAGACATTAAGGTCCGGGTTCGATATGAAGGATTCTTTTTTTTCTGTTTAGGACAGCATGTGTCCTCGTCGATAGCTTCGGGTGCTAAATGATGGGATTTTCGCTATCCTATTAGCAGCAAAGCCATTGACAACCCTGAGTGCGGAATTGCAGTTAGAGGCAATGGAATGGTTGTCACGTCTCTATGAAATGTGTTACTGAACGCTCAAGCTTGACTGCTCCCTAATTGAATTGTGAATAACATGTATTATGAAGCGGTATAAGAATACACACCCCACGGGTTCGTGAACTGATCGAAGAAATCCACGAGAATCCGTGACGCCTTGATGTACGTCGGGCCTTCAAGGGCAGAAATCAGGCCGTTAGCTCACCCGCAAAAGTTTCCCAAAGATGGAAATCAAAGGAGTTCTGAACGAAGGTTGGCGCTGTATTTTGTTATCGCACAGCTTAATATCGACCTCGGAGAAAAGGCCGCTGCTCGACCCGTGGAATCCGAGGACGACCGGATACGTCCGGTCTCCGCTGCTTTTCAGGCCGTGATACGTCGTGACGCTGGCGGACCTGAATCCTATATCCGTGCTGGCGTAAGGCTCTATTTTCGTGTCCTGGTTACCGGGATTCCGCTAAGGGGTCGCAAATGTCACCATCTCGGCGTATCGAACCACGTCAAGATCCCGCTGTCGAGTTTCGTCACGCTGGCGATACACCTCAATGTCGTCGGCTGCAAGCTTTCTCACGGCGACGTCTCCGTGCACGCGCAGATCGCATCGAACGGGCGATGCTGAGTGGGCTAGTTTGAAAGGTGTTATGGATAGTACGCAGGTGGAAGAGGAACGACTGTAGTTTGATTGCTATACTTACTGCGCTGCCGCCTATGAGACGAACTAGTCGTTGCGTGAGAACGACGCTGGGCAATCAGGTCGGACGACATCGCCGGCACCGGACGATCTACCGTACATAAGGTTCCCTTAAAGGCTTGACCTAAAATGAAGCTGTCATCCCCCTCGCCCTCATCTTCACCTCCACCTTCACTCTCATCCTCATCTCCCTCCTCATCTCCCTCATCTTTGTCGGGGAAGGCGGCCTTTGCGATGATCGCATCTACCATGACATTAGTGGCACTGTAGCCGGGAAGCAGCTCCGGCTCATTATCCTTGCTATTCTCATCCTCCACGTCGACTTCCATTAGATTCTCACGTCTTGACCCAATTCCTCAATAAACCCAAGCAGCTGGTTGCGTTTCACGTATGTGCGCCGGGTACCCAATACTGGGTGGCCTTTCTGACCTCGAGGTGCTAAACGTTCGAATCTTTCGACGCGTCATTCCAGGCCGTCCTCAAAATGGAGTTCATAAAGGTCGCGTTGCGACACTGGCAACTTGCCATCCCAATTCTTCATCGCACTGAGGCAACGACAACGTGGGATTACTCGAGTACAATTCATTACTTACTTCACGGTGAGTTCACGGTGAGTTCGCTGGTGCCTCACATTGTACCTAGTCGGTGCCATGATGGGAGAAAACTCACCAGTGGAGTGCTAAAACTTACCACGAAGAATTGTGCGTAATTTTGTGCGCGTATAAAACTGAACTGACGAGTGAAGTATGGTGTGGTGAATCTGCAACAATAGATATGATGTTGTAGAGAGAATGAGGAGAGGAGATATCCTGAGCCACGGAGAATTCAGTCATAGGCGGCTATACCAAGAGCAGACCAGATGTAGAGCGCGCCGCGCCACGCATCTGTTTTGAACGCAAGCTCTCTCCCCTCGAGCTCAACCTTTTTCCGAACCGGGGTATTACTACCGAACTTTACACGGTTGATCTCTTGACTTTTCTTGTCCATAACGATAACCTTGGAATCTTTCACGGTCAGCGTTCCCAAACCCGGAGTCGGTCGGCTCGAGCCACAGTCTTCCAGAGGTCGATCTACGTCGGCTGGTTCTCGGTCAACATCTGGTACGATGGCAATGAGACCTTTATCAAGGACTTTTCATCCCGTGACGGAGGGTGAAGGGCTCACCATAGTACCCTCCATTGGTACTACGCTACAATTCGTAACGGGTATGCATCCCCTATCATTCTCATGTTTATCTTGCGCAGATCCACAACCACTCTTGGCTTGCCCTTTTGCCAAACGACGAAGGCCGGGACGGCTGACGGAGATGGCTCTCCCAGCGGTACTGGGTCCACGACACCGATTTCTCGCAATGAATCCAGAGTTGAGTCCATTGCGTCACGATCTTTCTTACTCTGTCGGTAGGGCCTTTGGTATAGTCCGTTTAAGCCAGCGTCTTTCTCTAGGCGTATGGGTATTTCGACGCCATCCTCGAATCTGCCCAACTCATCTCGGAAGAGTCGCGCGGACTTGTTTAATACTTCTTCAATTTGTCCAAGCACGACGGGTGGCCAGGTTTTTGGCACGTTGACTTTCTCTATTTTGATCCCTGGAGTAGAGGCTGGTCCCGTGCGTTTCTTCTCCCTTGGGACAGCGGAAGGGAACCCATTGCCGTATCGGTCTTCCTCCATGAGATTGTACCTAGCGATTTCTCGACGTCGTTGTCAAAACCGTCGTAACAATCAGATCTCTCCTTTCGGACATCAACAATCGCCCTTGACCAAGAGGCCACCCGTCCAGAGCAGGCTTGTCGTTTGGGACGAGTGCATCCACTAGAACGAGTCCATCCGGAAACGAAGTTCTCAAACCGTTATTGATCGATCAATCGACCTCCATAAAATACGACATACCACATATCGCAGCCCTCCTCTCGTTGGCCCATCCTGCCCTGGGATCAGTTCCCATGGGAAGAAAGTCAGTTTTGGCTTCAGGAGCACAGCAACAAACCGCTTACTGACAGCAGAGAATATGATGATGTAGCACCATAGTAGCCGAGGTAGCGGTGATTAATGTAGGTAGGCTGTGGTGTTTGGACTTCTGCTTTGGTTGCCGTTAACGGGGTTGGCATTGACGGTTGATCTCTCGGCTTGCTCTGTTTGACGACCGATGGTTGTTGTCGAGCAATTGAAGCGTGAAAGTTTCTCGTACCGAGTTCAGGACCCCTCTGGTGACAGAATTATCTTCGTAGGAGCCAGCTTTGTCGGCTGAATTCTCATTCGCTGAAACTAAATCGCGGAATGGTCGGGAAAGCCATTCGCGCAAACCCATCCATGAAATTGATAGACAACCGACGGTTGTCTCTAACTTTTCGCTTGGGGGTCCTGCTTTTCATGGAAGGGCTCCTTTCCCATGTCGTATCAGCTCAAGCTCATAATCGCTGGAATCTCCCCGGAGCTCATGGTTCTCAACCACCTCTAGTGTACCATATCTGCCAATGATCCAGCCAGATGACACGTTGTCGCTACCCAGATGTGGGCAAGGGGTTGTCGCTATCCAGCGCATGAGTATGAGGTTGTTCGGGGCCCCCTGAGGGAGGGGGGGGGGGGGAGGTGCTTATAACCATTGCACCGTACGGCCCTTGAACTGGATGGTGTATGAAGTGCCAAGTGTGGTATTAGTAGTCAGGATGCAGATGCTGGCATGGGTTTGTTGTGGTGTAAGGGCCTGTCGTGGACGCTCATCGCCGGAGAGGGCCCACCCTGATACTGAGTTGGTTCCATACAGATCCGCAGTCATGGGCCACACCGCAGCACGGAGCAGAGCGGTAGCATTGTTTCCAGTGGCTGGTGGTGGCCAGCGAAATAGATCTACTACCTAGGCTGAAGGTCTGGCCAATATATTCCTTGGGCCACTTCAGTTCTGGGCTTCATGCCGATCTCTTCGGCAGGTCTTTGTTCCGGATCCATCTAGAGAAAGGCCTCAACAAGGTTGTGGTCAGTGACTGACGCCGTGGCGTTAGTTATTCCGGTGTGGCAAGGGAGGTTGAATCAAGACTGACGGGTGGAATATGGCGCACGCTTCAGTCACAGTGATTATGTTTGTTTGGTTGCTGTCTCCGCCTTCTGCAACTCAAGGACAAAGTTAACCTGGTAACAACCATCCTTGTAGACGGCGCCCTTATTGCTGCCTCTTTCTCGGCCGCCTGCGAACCAACCTAGTTAGCTGAAGGCGATCCTCATACTAGCGCTGTGTCTACGTCCGTAGAGAACAGCTCTTCTCCTGTTATGACCGCGTGACAAGCACCGCTTCTCTGTAGTTACTCCGGAACTCGATACCGGTGTCGAGACCCTCCGTAGCATTCTGCAGATTTGTTTTTCTCATACAGCTCAATGATCCCTTGGTATGGCGGCTCTAGGCGTGCGGGCTACCCATGTACAAGCCTGTACGCCTCGCGTACTTTTTATATTTTGGAAGTAATCTGTCTCCATCTCCCTGCCAGTCCTGGCGTCCGTTACGCACCTTATTGGAAGACATATATCGACGTTGCCGATTCATGAATAGCTTCGTTTCGTGCGATGCTGCTACTGTGTTGGAACCACAGCATTATGATGATCTGTGTTCGGACGAGTCCGTGTATGTGAGATTGGTCCCCATACATTGTACATTATGTATTTTGAGCAGTTCCAAAGCTCACGGGAGCAGACCATATCGAAATACCAGACCCGGCAGCCCGCGTCTCATAGCATATGGGCAGTATAACCATCAAGAAACCTAATCCCGTGTTTGTGTGACTAATAAGGACACAATCGTATCTCATATATACCTGCTTCAGGCAACGAGGGCGCTATCGCTCATGGGCCGAAACAGCTTACCGTAACAACCAAATCATCTGCTTACGGATCATCGTGATGGGTAACGTACGCATCCAGGATCAACGCGTGGACGTTGGCGAAACATGCGATGACGCGGCCGTCAAGGCGTCCCACACCAAGGACCTCACTCCAGTCTTTGCCGTCGACACGCATCATAGCCCACTTGTTCAGGCCATCATGCTTAAATCGTGTGCTCGTGCCTATGATCTTCAATAGCGCGCGTCAACTGGCCGGGGTTAAGCTCTGGATTTTCAAGTCCACCCACGGCGATTCGGCGTTGGGAGTCGAGCCACAGCCGCCGCTCACCGTGCATGCTGGCGCTGTGCTCGAGCTTCGCGTACACAGTCGACGAAGGAGCAGATAAGTATGACGACGCCCGGGACGCAACGTAAAGCTTGGCGAGATCGCCTGAGTTGGAGCAGCGGCAGGAGTTGGATGTGGACGTCAGGCTCCGGCACCTTGAGCTGCATAATGCTCTCAACCGTCTCAGGGTGAAGCATTCGTATCAGGATGTCTTGTGTGATGACCCTCCCACGGTTGCGTACAGATTTGTCTGCAGGGGCTCAGCCGAAAATATGCCGTCGTAATCGTCATCGCCGTATGGGTCATTTCTAGGGGCGCAGCTTGGAGTTGGTTTTAGGTTGAAACGGACGGCACCTTCAGAGGAGTCGCTGAGGCCTTGGATGTTGTTATAGTCATAGAGAGAATGGGCAGGCCTCCTTTCTCAGTCAAACAAAGCGATGCGCATAACGCATTATGTAGTGGCGAAGCTGGGAGCTCGCTGGAGTGGAATTAGGGGAAGCTCGAGGTTGGTTGTGCTTCTTGGTGCGGCGGACGAGATGGTCCATTTCGTCGAAGCGGAAAATGATGGACAACAAGCTGCACGCGATATAGAAAGAGGTAGAGGCCAGCAATAACGCCCAGACTCGAGCCCCTAAATTGGTGATCACGGTGAAGCGGTCAGTTTCATCAAGGGGCATCCGGGTGATTCTCTCGAGCAACGAGAGGGCGCCGACGAGCTTTGTAATTGACGATTGAGCTCATTTCTGACGATTCTTCCGGTGGAGCTACGCGACTTACTTGAGGATGTTCGAAGATTTGAAGACTTTTCTTGAGCCTCATCTTTGGTGCTGGTGGATAGTGTGCTGTCGCTATGATCTTTTTTTTTTTTTTTGGAGATGCGTATGGAAAAGCGCGTCGCCGTTCCAGTGTGGTAATACACCTGGTATGTGCCTAGTTACGCCGCGTTCCGGTGCATAATTCTTGTAGCCTGTATTACCTGCCTAGTCCGTACGCTAGACCTCTAGCGTACACTGCATAAGTTCCTAGGTTAGCGACGTTTGCATGCATCGTGCGGGGTAACATAACTATTTGTGGACCAGACAGTGAAGGTTAGCGTGCCTAGTTAGCGCAAGCTAGGTAGTTTAGTGACCTGCCTACTATTACTTGACAGCTACATACCTACCTAGTACATAGTAGGTAGGCAATGCGTTAGTGTACCTATTACCCCGCCATTTAGATACCGCAAGCTTCGGACTTATCGTCACAACCCCGCCGTCCCCAAAGTCAATCATCCAATGATTATCAGACATGCTCAGAGCAGGCATCGATTGCATCACGGCTTAGCCAATATGTAATGTGACCCAAAAGAGCCGGACTCACGCCTTATTCACAGCGAGGGAAAAAGCGTTATTCGTAATTAGTTCCCGAGTACCGTCGTCGCATAGAGCCCAACGTGCGTACAGATGTTCTAAATAGAGTCGGGACAAGTTCCGAGAGATCAAGACGATCCGCCCCCGTAGATACAAAGCAGACGATGTTGCTACCCTGACTCCTGTTCCTATACTGCCATCCAGTGGCGACTAGACTCCATGACTCCATGACTCCCAGGACTCCCATGACTCCAGGGACTCCCAAACTCCATAACCAGACACCGCATCGTATCGTATTGCTCCTGTGTTGCACCTGACTTGCCCCTGAGTCTGCTTGACGCGAGGATCTACGGCCAGGACTCTCCTTCCAAATTTCGGCCTAGGGCATCTAGGCCACATAGAGTCTCAAACCATTTAGACGGAGATGTCGTGTAAAATGTCTTCTCACAGGCCGGAATATCTGCTTGGAGCTGCAGGAGTGTGACTGACGGCCGCCCGGGTCCGGCATTGGTTTACGTATTCGCGATCGGTCCCAGGACCCGTCATGGTCAGGATAGAATGATCCAATGTGTCGATCCGATGTGTGTAGTTCTCCGTGCGCGCGGGTTCCACGGCAGGGCTGCCCAGTCGTCTCAGGCTGGTCTGCATCAGCATTGACTTGATTCCAGTTCGCCTGTCGCCATTCCGGGCACGGCCACCATACGTTGTTGCCGTCTCGCCACTCGGCACAGTCATCTGCCTGACCATATTCTCTTGCGCCGCGGTAGCCGCGCAAGTATTGCACTTGCCAACGATCTGCACGTTGGGAACGGAAGGCCGTGACGGCATGGGTCGATGAGGGTGGCCCCAACGCCTGGAGAGACGGCGGCGTGGCCGGCGGGTTTGACGGTAATTTGGGGGGGGTGTCGGCGGCGCAGGCGGTTGGGTAGTCCACAAGCTGAACGGTGAGAGCCTGGATGCAGGCACGGTGATCGGATGTCCGCAGGGGTGCTTTGCGGCGGTGCGACAGATGGGACAGCTCGGCATCGAATGAGGATCGCGCTCGGCAGATTCCTGGAGCCATGTCTGGATGCATTGCGTGCCAAACTTGTGATTACAGTGCAGATGCACCCACGACTCCAGGATGCCCTCGGGATTCTCAAGACCAACCGGGTCATGGCAGATGGGGCATTCCTCAAGAGGCGGGTCTTCAAGAGCTGCGGCGGGTTTCTCGTCCTTCTGCTGGTAGGGCCCAGCATCCGCGGTAGACTGTGATACTACCGCGCCGGAGTCGGGTCTCCTGTGCAGCAGCTTCTTGAGAAACCCCAGCTTCAGGTTCACTCGCGGGAGTCTCATCCTCGGCATGGCGACAGCAGGGGAGTGTGATCGGCTAGGTACGTATGGGGTCAAATGATGGCGAGTATAGGCCGGGGGTGGAGCATGTAATATAGGTTGTAGGCGTGCTGCATTAAAGTGATAAGCGGGCTTGCGCTACCGTGAGGCAGCTGCACGAGGCAGACAGGATCTAGGACGGCGTGCCTGTAATGAATTGAACTGGCTCCGTAATGGACGGGAAAGGCGCCGAATAATGGAATAATGGAATAATGGACGCCGCGAGGCTTTGGGTGACGTGACGGCTGATCTCAGCTCGGTTCACCAGAAAGGAAACCAGACCCGGCTTCGCCCCTCCGCAATCATCCAAGGCCGAGGGTAGGCTAAGCTGCCGGCTGCAGAGGACAGGAAGACGAGGAAAGGAAGTGCTGAACTGAAGAGAAGACGACGGATAATGTTGTGATGATGACGACGACGACGAAGTTTAGCAACTTGCAGGCCTCAGGTAGGTTATGGTTCGGATACGGCCACACTAGCATTCCCTAGTCCTGCCGAGCTTGCTGAGTCAAGGTAGAATCATGAAGACGTAGCCGCAGCTGACGGTTCGAGTTGGGAGAGCTTGCTCAGTTAGGTACTATGCTGCATGCCGTCTGTTGCCTGTTGCGACGGGTTGCGACGGTTGTGACGGTTGTGACGGTTGTGACGGTTGTGCCGGTTGTGCCGTGGGGGTGCCGCCAAATGGCCTCCGGCGGTAATAGGTCCTTTGCAATGGCAATGGGCGATGATGGTCCCAGTCTGGTGTGAGTCCAGAATGGATGGGAGCTGACGGTGTGGCTGTCGAATGGAGTTGGCTGGTCTGCCTTACTGCCTCACTGCCTAACTGGCTAACCTAGGCGGGTGGATTAAGACCGTAGAATCCGGATAACTCTAATAAATGGGAAGACACAAAGAGGGGGGAAAAGGAGAAACGTAGTCGATCCAGGGCCCCCAGGTCGAGGTGAGTGTTACCTGATTCGACTGCCTTTTGTTTATTACATGCAGTTACTCGATTCTTGTTTTGTTCTTGATCTGCTCCGATTGTTTGCTTTTCCGAATTAATTATCCACCCTCCATTTATTGCGAGACATGCGACGTGCGACATGCGACATGCGAAATGCAGTTCATCGTCTGGCTGCGCTATCCCTCGCTTGTCCGGGCCAAGAATTGTTCGCATTGTTCGCATCATGTGCTGGCCTTGGCCTTCGTACGTCGCTTGTTATCCTGTTACTGTACGAAGCATGTTGAAACTTATTCCGGATTCGTCGACTTGGCAGCACCTGCAAGATAGGGCTGGAATGGACGCGTGTTTGCAGCCCATGCGACCCGGCCGGCCTGCAGAGCGAGTTGGGCCATTGTCAACCAGGAACTACTGCCCACCTCAGACCTGTTCGCCTTCGCATGTCTCTGTAAGACTTTTGTAAACCCCCCCAAGACTAGCTAAGATCGTCATCCGTTTGCAGATTGCAGATGTCCCATGTTCCGGCGAGTTTATAGTTATAGACGCCCATCCATCCCCATGCGCTGGTGTTGGCGACCGACATGTCTTTTTAGTGAAGCAACCAGACTCATGACAAGTAATGGCAAGGAATACACTTGTTATACTATGTATCGGACCCGCATAATCCAGTTACCGGGAATATCGAAGAGAATGGAGGACTGGTCTTTTGACAACCGCTCTTGCTATCATGAGACCTGCCCTTTTCATAGCACTGGAATGAAGACATAGCCGTGTGTCCGCTCCAAACGTTACCATCAAAAGGAGACACCACCATGATACTTGAAAGAATACCGTGAATAGGCTATACAGGCGAGGAAACTAGAGAGAAACTTGTGGGCGGCAGGGTTGTGGGAGAAAATATTAAGCAGGCGGCTATTGGGTAGCGAAGTGCTTCGGCTGGGAGGATCGAGTCAGCGCATTAGACAAGCGGACGGCCGGACGCAATGATGCACGGCGGGTCAAGAATAAGGATATCGAAAATGGTAGTGAAAATGATGGCTCGTCGAGACCATGGTTTGCTGTCATGGGCTTCCAGAAGACAGTCTGTCAATGAAGCAATACAAGGAACATCCCATGGCGAACCGCGATCCGTAAAACGTAATACACAATAGGCACCGGCGACTAAAAGTCTTTGTTGGCTCTGTCATCGTCTATTCCGACTGTCCCTGGAGTCGTCATCATCGCTGTCATCTCGAAACCCCTGTTCTAGGCTTTGTGAACTCGGTCAGCCAAAAGGAAGGCCAGCAGCGAAATCTATACCTTCCACAGATTATGCCAGTACACAGGAGCAAAAGCGCTTACTCTCGACTCAGTCGCCTGTTGCTATCGGCGTGTTGATGATGGGAATCTAGCGAAAGCGCATGGCGCCGGTCTTCGTGCACGTCGCCCAGCTCCTCGCCCTCCTCCGAGCTAAAGCCCACATCCGACTCGTCGTCGTTGGCGATGACTACGCGGTCCCCGGCGCGCGGTCGCCAACGCAACGGCGACGCTATCCATCGTGCTATTGCATCTTGTGTTCGTATCCGCAGTGAGGTTGTCCGTGTTGAGATGGAGTCGAGAGGGAGGTATTGACTATAGCGATTTCGGTAATACCGCCACAAGGGGAGGATTAGGTATGTCAAGGCGAGGAAGAGAACCAGCGAGATGAGAGCCGGGACGAACAATGTCTATTCACTACCATTTAGCGGGTGTCCTGGTGACGCGTCAAGGATTCCACGGATCGGTTGGTTACCTTGATAATGGAGAGAGTGCTGCCCATTGTAACGGCGTGGAGGTTACAATTCAATTACGGCAAAGGTGAAATAACGGCAAGCTCAGTATGACTAGGGGAGCAGCGACAGTTCCAATTTACCGGTCGAAATGAAGTCTCGCAACGAGCCGCATGGATATGGTAGTACTACAAAAAGTCCAAAGTCATACTGAAAGTCCTCGCAACGAGGCTTGGACAGGTTGCAGTGGCACTCTTTGCGTCCGTACAGCGCATCACGTAATACCCTGTAGGCCCTAAAGGTGTACCGACGCGCCTATGTTTAGGTAGGTACCTAAACACAGTGTGTAGACTGTCTACACTACTACTTATGATACTGTATTTCCTCGCCATTCTACCTAACGAAGTACGAATTAGCGTACGTCCGTACGGACTACAGGCTGTGTTCTACTGGCTGCTTACCACTAAACGCACTAATTAGGTACCGATTTAACGTCGCAGGCCGCTAAAAGCTGCGCTTTGTACAGTGGACTAATGGTGGGTTTAAGCATTCTACCAGGTAGGTACCTACTAGGTAACGCTTTACGTAGCGTAATAAGTGTCAGCCCCTGGATCGCACATGGGATTGCTGCCAAATTTGGATAAAAAGAAGTGCGGATGAACACCCACGTAGAAGTATCAGATACATCTAGGTAGGCGGTACTTAATACACAACCTTTCGTACTGAGTACTTTTGTCTGGCCTTATCGGGTCTCATACCCAAACAACTTGGAATAAAGCGGGATCGCTAACATCCATTGAACCCCCGTTGAAAGTTGCTGCATCCCCTTCTTGACTTGTTACTTGTTACATGGCATCTTGAACCTGAGGTCCTTTGAGCAGCTTTCGAGGTCCTGTGCACCGTCGATCTTGTCCACTCCGTCCTGCCATTCAACCCAGTCGTAGTCCGTCCCTCCTTTTCTTTCCTGCCGGTTTTCGCAATTGGCCTACGCCTTGATGCCGCCGGCCTGCCTGTTCTGAGCGACGGTTGATTCCAAGTCCCTCACTTGATGTAGCCTCACCTTGTCCCGATCGTCTATTCACGCCGGTGCATATCCTCATTTCTCGGATTGCATTCTACCTACATGTACAAGTACGTCTACGCGGGGCTCGTTTCCAGAATTTCCTCCGTCATCGCCATTGCCCGTACGATTTGTACCTCAGAACAGTCGACCGGGCGACGCTCTTACAAATTGCCGCGCCTATACTCACCGCACGCCACTGCCATGACGGAGACCCCTAATTGTCACTTCACGCTGCAACTCAATGCTAATTCGCGTCGGTTTGTGCAGATCCTCGTTCCGACTCATCTTCTCGAACACTCTTGTACATCAGTTTCCCGAACCGTTGCTCATTGTGTGACGGGAACATGATGTTATCCGGTTTGCGATTGCAACCTCCAGTACGTTGACAACGACCCGTCGGCGACGTTAAAGCATCTCGCTCCGATATCTAGTCCTTCTTTCGAATCCGGCTCGCATTAAATCGCCCTCGCTCGGATAAAGTTGCCGTTTGAAGGGCATTGGAATAGCGGCGTTTCAGCGTCCTCCCGCGCAGCGCCGATATGTCTTCTGCTGAAAAAGCCAGGCAGCATTCGGGTGGCAAAGGCTTTTTCTCTCGTTCCAAACATCGAAGCGACAAGCGACACACGGGCAGCGAAGAAGGTCGATATTTAACCCCAGACAACGATTCCTCGCGTTCTTCTCCGCGTTCTTCTAGACATGCTCGAGAGTCGTCTATCGCATCGGTTGATCGGCCTAGTTCCCCTGAGGTCGGTGTGAACAACTCTACAGGTTCCTTAGCCGCTGTGCCCTACGGCAACACTTATAACGAGCGAAGCCCATTATCCGTTGACTATCTCCCTCGGAATGATCAAATACCCATTCGACGCGATCCGCTACCTCACCAACTCAATAAAAGCACTGTTGATTATTACCAGTATCCTCCCGCTGATACGAACGGATTTGCTGGTGCGGCCAGCGCTCAGTTCCCGAGTCTACGTCCTTCCGGATCGCCAAATATTACAATGGCGCCCCCTGGTCGCCACGCCCAATTTCAGCAATGGGGACAACAAATTCCCAGTCAAGCACCCAAGGGTAGCCCAGGCGGCGGCGCCGCATTTAACGAGAGATGGGACTCTTTGCCCGGCTGGGGTCAGCCTGGCGTCGGTAGGACTTCACGACAAAGTGATCAATCCAGCACTTTCTCAGGTAACAGCCACCTTGCAGACCTCAACCCAAACCCACGCTCATCCAGAACAGCGCTTCCTAGTGCGACTTCTCAAAGTTCCATTACATCCAGTAGGGACTCGCACCGATTGACTAAGTTCCCTGGTTCGCCAACACATTTAGAGCCTGGTGGCTCGGACGGCTTTTCCCTCACGCGGCCCGAAGATGATCGAGTTACTGAACAGATGTTTTACGAGCTGATGCAAAAGCGTGGATGGCACAACTTACCCGAACAGGCCCGACGGCAAATGAAAGCGTATTCGTCTGCCAAAAAATGGACGCTTATTTATCAAGATCGTTTGACCGAGTGGCAAGGAGACCAAAAACGGCGACTGACTGCGCGGGCTGGCCAATATTCCAATGACGATATTACAGCGCATTCCGATGAGGAAGGTTCTCCTGAGTGGTATGTCAGGAAGGTCATGGAGAACAATTTGGACTCAAAAGGACTAGGCAGCCTCGAGGTCAATCTTCGGACACAGCAGATCGGTTGGGTGAAGCGTTTCATCGAATGTCAAGGGCAGGTGGCTCTCACCAACGTTCTGCTCAAGATAAACCGGAAGACCGCGGTAGGGCCTGCTACCCCCGCAGACTCTAAATCAAGCGACAAGAACCTCGATAGGGAATATGATATTATTAAGTGCCTGAAGGCTTTGCTCAACAACAAGTACGGTGCCGACGATGCGCTGGCCCATCAACAAATTGTCGTTGCTCTCGCAACATCACTCATTTCGCCAAGGCTCACAACTCGGAAACTTGTCAGCGATGTTCTAACCTTCCTTTGCCATTGGGAAGACGGCAATGGCCACTTCAAGGTCATTCAAGCTATGGACCAAGTCAAGGCACAACAAAACGAAAACGGTAGATTTGACGCATGGATGCGGCTAGTAGAAGTTACCGTGGACGGTCGAGGAAAGATGGGTAGCCTCGTCGGCGCTAGCGATGAAGTTCGAACCGGCGGCATTGGCATGGAGAATCTCCTCATGGAATATGCCGTAGCAACGCTCATTCTGGTGAATATGATCATTGACGCACCAGAAAGCGAGCTCGAGCTGCGTATGCACATCAGAGCCCAGTTTGGTGCCTGCGGCATCAAACGGATTCTCACCAAGATGGAAGCATTTCAATATGAATTAATTGACAAGCAAATCGAGCGATTCCGCACGAATGAGGCCATCGATTACGAGGACATGCTTGAGCGGGAGAATAGCAGTATGAAAGATAGCATCGAAGGGGAAGTGAAGGACTTAAACGATCCCGCTCAGATTGTAGATGCCATTCAACAGCGCTTGCAGGGCACCAAAACCCAGGATTACTTCGTGTCCGCCCTTCAACACCTTCTTCTCATCCGTGAGAACGATGGCGAAGAACGGTTGCGTATGTTCCAGCTTGTCGACGCGATGCTTAGCTATGTTGCTATGGACAGACGATTACCGAATTTAGATCTCAAACAGAGTCTTAATTTTACAGTACAAAACCTTTTAGACAAACTCCATACGGATTCCGAAGCCCGGCAAGCTCAAGATGAGGCCCTGGAGGCCCGCCAGATCGCCGAGGCCGCCATGGCAGAACGGGATGAAATGAAAGCCAGAGTCGAGCTAGGTGCTGATGGGTTAGTAGCCAAACTGCAGAGGCAACTAGACGAGCAATCTCGCTTCATCGAGGCCCAGAAGCGGCAAGCAGATGGGCTGAAGGCTGAAATTGATAATATACAGACGGTCCGCGCAAAGGAGGCCCAACGTAACGAGCTAGAGACACGAGAGCTCTATCTGATGCTGAGAGATGCGCAGGATGTTGCCGCGTCACAGGCTGCGAAGGGTACCGTTAATACTAAAGTAGGTGATGAGGATCTTTCTCGCATGCAAGGTATCCTCGATCGAGAAAGACTCATGGACCGACTTGCCATGCAACTCGAACGGCAAAAGACACAGTATAAGCTTGAAGGACGTGTCTGGGGTGATGCTGTCGGCCCCTCCGATCGTCTGCGTGCCCTTCGTGAGGAAATGGAGGGTTATGACCAATCTTACCCCGATGCTCCTGAAGGGGCTGGACTTCCACCCCCGGGCTTATCTACCGGGATGCTTGGATCTGTCAGGCGGAACACTAAGATTCCCAGGAAGCCCGTTGGCGGTCAAAGTCCATCGCTCGAGGATGACGTGAACGATGACGAGGAAACTATCTACGAAAAGCCCAGAGTGGTTGAGATTAGAAGGCCAGTCATAGACGCGAAACAAGCAAACGACCTCATGAATGAAATTCGAGCAAAGCACAAGAAAGACGATGTAAGTGAGTCTGACGACGGCGACGGCGCAACCACCGGTCCCTCACATCCAAGTCTCGAACCACAATCACCTATCACACCAAGCGACAAGGATACGCCAAAAATTTTAATCGACGACACCACTGCTTCATCTCCGCCGGCGCCACCACCACCACCACCACCCCCTCCGATGCCGGGGAGCCTACCCGGAAGTGCACCGCCTCCGCCTCCGCCTCCGCCCCCGCCCCCGCCCCCTCCGCCTCCTCTGCCCGGCACGGGTGGCCCTCTCCTCCTCCGCCGCCACCTCCACCTCCAATGCCCGGTGCATTAGGTGGGGCGCCGCCGCCGCCCCCGCCTCCTATGCCCGGTACTCTAAGAGGAGCTCCCCGCCCCACCGCCAATGCCAGGCGCTCTTGCCGGAATGCCTCCGCCGCCACCCCCTATGCCGGGTGCTATATCTGGGCATTTCTTATCTGCTCAAAACAGCTTTGCACCGTCACTCAATGGAATAGGCCTTCCGGTTGTAAGACCAAAGAAAAAACTTAAAGCCTTTCATTGGGAAAAGGTCGATGCCCCGGAGACAAGTCATTGGGCGGCCCATGCTCCCTCTGCCGAGGCTAGGGAGGAAAAATACATGGAACTCAGTAAAAAAGGAATCTTGGACGAGGTCGAAAAGCTATTTATGGCTAAGGAGGCTAAGAAGCTTGGTGGTGGAAACTCTAAGAAGGATGACAAGAAACAAATCATATCTTCTGATCTCCGAAAAGCCTATGGTGAGCAATTGTTTGCAACAAATATCACGAGTTTACGGCAACTAATACAAGTACAGAAATCGCATTTGCTAAATTTTCTCAACATTCTGTTGAGAAGATTGTACAGATGATCATACACTGCGATAAGGACATACTTGACAATGGTGTTGTCATGGATTTCCTACAGAAAGATGACCTTTGCAACATCCCTGATAACACCTCAAAACTCATGGCTCCATATAGCAAAGATTGGACTGGTCCCCAGGCTAATAAGGAAACCCGAGAACAAGATCCTAATGAGCTCACTAGGCAGGACCAGTTATATCTCTATACCGCTTTCGAGCTGCATCACTATTGGAAGAGTAGAATGAGGGCGCTGGCTCTCACGCGAAGCTTTGAACCTGATTATGACGAGATCTCCGAGAAGATGCATCACGTTGTTTCGATATCCGAGGCTCTGCGTGATTCAGTGTCTTTGATGAACGTGCTTGGCCTCATTCTCGATATCGGAAACTACATGAACGACGCCAACAAGCAGGCTCGGGGCTTCAAACTTAGTTCTCTCGCTCGTTTAGGGATGGTAAAGGATGACAAGAATCAATCCTCGCTCGCAGATCTGGTTGAGCGCATTGTCCGGAATCAATACCCCGAATGGGAAGGATTCGCCGTTGATATCCAGGACGTTATGACGGCGCAAAAAATCAACATTGAGCAATTGCAGGCTGATGCAAAGAAGTATATTGACAATGTTCGAAACGTTCAAATGTCTTTAGACAGCGGCAACCTCAGTGACCCTAAGAAGTTCCATCCGCAAGATCGCGTCGCTCAGATTGTTCAGCGCAGCATGAAAGAGGCCCGCCGTAAAGCTGAACAAATGGAGTTGTACCTTGAAGAAATGACTCGGACATATAAAGACATCATGATCTTCTACGGCGAAGACCCGACGGACGACAACGCTCGCCGTGACTTCTTTTCGAAATTAGCGTATTTCTTACAAGAGTGGAAGAAGAGTCGTGAAAAGAACATGCAATACGAGGAGACACGGCGCAAGAACGAGGCCAGCATGAAGCGCAAGCACCCACAACTTAAGCTAACAGGTAGTGCCGAGGGAGCACCGCTGTCACCAGCGTCGACTGGTGCTATGGATTCCCTACTTGAGAAGTTGCGCGCGGCAGCACCCCAAGCCAGAGATCAACGTGAGCGAAGGAAACGACTACGGCTCAAAGACAGGCATCAAACACGCATCGCCTCAGGTCAGAAAATGCAGGATCTCAATGAGATTCCAGAGGCTGAATCTGGAACCCGTTCCGATGACACAGCAGGGATCACCGAGTCTGAAGGGAATCATGCTTCCCCCACCATTTCGCTGGCAGGAACTGCGCCTTTGGAAGGCAGCGAAGACGGTGTGGCCCAGAGGGCTGCTATGTTACTCCAAGACATGAGGAGTGGTGACGGTAATGATGATGGAGATGGGGAACCAAAGGAAAGTCTCAGGAGGTCAGCAGCCGAAGAACGGAGAGCCAGGCGGCGGAGACTAAAAGGATCGTCAGCTGCTAGCTCGGGCGCAGGTGACGGGGACGATACTGCCAAGAAATCAGGCATCAGCGAAATCCCAGCTACGGTGCCGGAGGAGGAAGGTTGAGACGCAGGTCCTGAGTTATAGTGCGCCGCCATGCCACTTTCACCCTCAGTATCTGTAAGTATATACGATATAATGTCTAGAACAAAGCAAATCCTCGAGCAACGGGACGCGCGTTGGGAGAGTAGAAGGGATGGCCTTTACCTTGGAGCGGGTTGAATCATGTAGGGATTAGCATCGAAGACAACTACAGATTACTTGTCATAAAGATACTCGCGGCTTCCATGGCCCTGAGTTGTAAAGAAAGAATTCCCAAGTTGACCAATTCTGGCTTACGCAGGTGACATGGATGGGAGGCGACTCGAGCCGTTATATGTTTGTATTGTATTCCTGGAACTGACGGCTAAAGCCCCCATCGAAAGTTAGGTATAGTTTTGCATTTTCGTACAGGCCTACCCATTACGACGGGGGAAAACGATCGCCCACCTGCTAGTATGTTCAGACGAATATTCTGACTTATAGTACATCATATGTTTACAGCTTCAGCACCAGCCATTTGCTGATTTTCTCCCCGTTGTCCTTCTGCATCCGGCCTATCAGGCCGCGCAGGGCGCCTTGCATCTCGTTGCCTTCATCCCATCGCTTTGCGCCCGCGTATGCCTCGATAAACCCGTCGGGACCCGACACGCATAAAAGGTTCACGCCCGGATGCGCCAGAGCCGTTTCTGCTCCCGCCTTTGGAACGCAGGTACACGCATAAGCAGAGCCCGGAGAGGAGCGCGCAGCATCGTTGTTGTCCGGGAGGAGCTCGACGGCCTTGGCGGAATGCCACGAGCAGCCCTTGTCAATGCTGGCGAAGGGTGAAGACGATGCTTTTGCGCCCAGCCGCGTTGACGGGAGAATGGAGGAACATGCGGCTTCGAGATCAGATGTCCTAATAAACGACCCTTCGTCATCGACGAAATATGAAATCTCAAAATGTGAACGATGGCGCCGCTTTAGGTCCTTAATCTGGGCGGCGAGGGAGGAAATTGGTTCCGTATTGAGGTGTTCTCCCTTTTCTTGCGGATTCGCGCTGGGATCGATACCGTTCCGGGTCCAGAAACCGAACCATTTATTTGAACTTTGGCGATTAGGCGGGAATTGCTCACGGCCGAGGGCGTCCGCGCCGAGGCGATTGGCCCATAGGATCGACATGCGTAGTTTGCTTCGGCCGCCGCGACTGGAATTATGGCCGTCCAGAAGCCTGTGGGCTATTTGTAGTGCTGGCGCGATGCCCGTTCCACCGGCCAAGAACACAACGCCCTTATGGCTCCCATCTTCGCCAATACTCGCATCGCCGTCCTGGCTGCTATCGTTGAGATTGCCCAGCCGACGGGCTACGTCGAATCCAAGATGCGGGCCACGCAGCCAGACGGTGTCGCCCACACGCTGCCGTGCAAGATAGTTTGACATTTCACCGCCGTCCATTCTGCGGATCAGAATTCTAAGGTCATCCTGTTCACCTGTTTCCTGCTTTGGCGCTGCATTTCCATTCTTTATCGCTTGTAGCCCATCTACGTTGCCATTCCTCGCAGGACTCGATTCTTCTCCGGATGGCGAATGAACCGGCGTCACAAGGGGCGGCAAGGGCGTGTAGTGCCTCGCGATCTGCAGCTGTGGCTGCTTAATCTCGACAGACCATAGACCGTGACGCCATGCCTCTTGGATACGGGATGATAGAAACCCCGACGGCCCATTCTCTTCGCTGCCGCGTCCGCGTTCGAGTGCTTCCGGCGTAACCCACCCACGGGGACGAAGGGTAATTATGAAAGCAGAGGGGGAAACCTGCTCCCGCTCCACGATGGTGAAGGCGCTGAATGTAGACGTGTTAATCACGTCGTCATCACCAGCCCCTGCTAGCCACCGATACAAATACGCCATCACCGCCGAGGCGGTGAATACCAGTGCCAAAAACGGCCATCGCGGTCCTCGCGCATTCGAGTGGCGAGAAAGGCCAGAGTCGGAGAGTCGAGCAAGAGTTGGCGATGCTGACGAGCTTGTCTTGGCCCGAAGGCCTGGCGAACTACCGAGCCCATGCCTTAATGGCAGGCTAGCCGCGCTGGGGCGTATAGGGAATCGCCGAATGACTATGCGGCAGTTGTCATGAGAGACGAGGGATCGAGCACCCTGAGCGGGTCCCTTTAGATTGAAACGGCCGAGCCATCTCATTGCATTGCCGTGCACTGCGAGATCAAAGAGGTCAAATCGAATGAAAATTCACTGCTACCGTTAACGTTAGGTAGCTATTATTAGTGTAGGTAGACATCGTACTGTACTCTCAAGGGCTGTCAACAGCTGTCAGCAGCTACCCCGTTACTAGGTAAATTTGGATAAGAGCATGCATTAACCATCTACTGCACATAATGCACGGTATAGGGATGCTGTCAAGCAATGGGTGGAAGGAAGTTGAGAAGGGTCTGGACATTAACGATCATCTGCCCCGAGAGGCCGACGCCATGAGTGGTGACAAAGTGCCTAAATAGGTCTATGAATACATAATGCGCCTACCGATAACTACAAGTCGCAAGAGAAGCGAAGTGACTTATGTCCAGGCCATGGCGAACGTGTTCCTAACGTACAATACGCAGCCGTCTAATCCTGCCAAATCTTTCATAACCGAAAAATCTCCCTGTTCCGGTTGATGGCTCCTCGGAAGTGGTCGGATACAATGTTTCCTTTGATAATGGTTTCCTGGATCACGCCTTCGACGTGCTTGGGCTCAATCCTGCCATACCAGACGCCATGGCCGGCAAGCGGATGCGGATTGCCAGCAGAGTCCTTGAATAACGGTGGTAGGTATATTATGACATTACCGGCAAATTTGTGGCCGCCGATGTGACTGACGAGGCCTACCCTTGCTCCAGATGGCTTTTCTCCTTCTTTGCCAGGCAGGGCCGGAGCGGGCATGCTTTCATCGAGAACAGGACCATGAAGGACATCCAGTCCTGCTTCGGGTAACTGTCTCTCAAATTCGGCCTGGAGAACAGGACCGAGGATCCCACACCGCATATCTCTGCCACCGTGTCCGCATATGAGGATCAGCACGTCCTCCACGTCGCGGACGCCGTATAACGCGGCCTTGTAGACTTCTTTTCTAAGGAGCCGGTCTTTGTGTATTTGCGGCAGCCCATCGTTCATAGGGTGCAGCTTCTCGGGCAGCAGATAGCCCTTTACTAGCGCTTCCACCGAATCAAAAGAGACCCGGGGAAGAAAAGGCACGTATTTGAAACTTGGTAGAAGATAGGCCGATGTGCTCTGGACTTCGGGCCGGCGCGAGATGGAGGACGGGAAAGAAGAGTTGAGGACGGAGATGTTGTGAAAAGGCTGCTCGGAAATCCACTTACCGTCAGTTACTTTCTCTCGAGCAAGGCGATACCGACGGCGCATAGATTCCGGGATAATATCCAAACGGAAGCGGCACATGCCAGTTAAACAGCAAACTCACATCGCTGTAGGCACCGCCACGGCCAGTCAGTTCCTTTATATCGGCAGCGAGATTATCGCCGCTGTTATCCTCCTCGATGCGCGACGGCCAGTCGTTCCGGCCAGTGCAAATGACGACCTGTTCTGCATAATTGGATATCAGGCCGTTCAATTGAGCCTCGTGGTCGATTGGAAGGCCGTCGGGCATCGCCGGGGTGTCGGCGCATTCGCAAGTCGGAGACGGACATCGCGCGACCGTATTCAAGAATCTAGGACGAGCCCACGCTGAAAGCAGATGCGCTCGGTTGGACCTGGGCTTCAACCGGGCCCGGACTAAAGGCCGTAACGACATTCGTAAGAGGTTATCTGTATTCTCTACAGGTCTTCCATGAGAGATGTTGCAAGAAGCAGAAATCATGAACCCGTGGCTTCGAGTTATGACGTACCTAAATCCGAAGTCCGAAGCCCGAAGCGTCGGGCGTGACTTTAGATGGTTAATCCGATACAGTGATAAGTTAGATACATAGGTACCGTTATACTAATTGTCTTGCATGTAACACTACGATGCATCTAGGTAGGTATCCGTGGACCTCCTTCTCTTTATAACGTCGCCCGCGACGCCAACTTTTATTTCCATCTGCTAAGCCTACCGAGTACCCTTCAAGATGGCTAAATTCCTTGCTGATTCTCTCGCCCAGTTCTTCTCTGCAAACTGGAGCGGGTTGACAATGGATCCGAATGGTGCCAGAATCGTGACCGGTGACACGCAGTACCATGACCAAATCTCTCAAGGTCTCCTACGACAGCGCGGTCCAAGTAACGACTTCATGCCGCCAAACTTGACACTGTCGGCAAGTAAAGCTGATTGGGCTGTGTGGGCGATGGCAGTCTTGTTCGCAACAGAAACAGGCTTCACAGGGCCGCGAGCGGACAGTCCGAAATGGCTGATACTGGCATAAAATGTCTATACAACGAGTCTCTGCATTAAACAAGTTCTTACTCACTTCCGCCTTCGCCCTGGAAAGTGCTGCACTGCTGCAGCGATGTCCAGCTCAACCGGAGATGCGAAGTGGAAGATGCCAATGCCAGCCGTATATTGTCTTTTTAATGAGACAGGCCTGAGGCAGTGAGGCCTCTCTGCCCTCAGCATCGTGCGTGTATCTTGCAACTTCTCTCGTGACAAAACGCATTTCGGCGATGACAACATCTTCAAAATTTCAAACAGTTATCATGTCTCGAGATTCACACGACTGGCGCGATAGGCAGACAATGGCCGATTAATATCCACCAACGCTGTCGCTCTTGCTGGACTACACGCCAATATATACCAGCATAGGAAGGGCACATCGGCGCATAATACTTACCTGGGTCATTGAGTCATCCAATTCACTTCATCCTAACGGTTTAAATTATTTCGTATTGCTGATTACCGAGGGCCTCTTTCCTTTGCGGGTATCTCGCATTCCTTAAATGGATGGTCACGGTAGGACCCAGGTGTTGATTATTCCTAGACCCAGCTAAACCCAGGGGAGAGCGCCCGCGGCCCCAGCCAGGTGAAGGAGGAGATGCGGATGATGACCTTCTTTTCTACCGGTCGTCGTTACTTCCATCTCGGATGCCTTGGCGATTTCATAACAACACCAGCAACAATGGGCCTGAAGCAATTTGGCAAATAACCTCAACATTGCTCCTACATACAACTTCGGCTGAAGGTGTTCGATATCCGGCATACATCGCTATTTATCCCTACAGTCTACTCGCCGCGGTCCAATCATCAATACAAGAAGCTTCACAACTTATCAACATGGACACTGACTGGAGTTTCGTAGCAGCCTTGTCCGTGCTCTTCTTGGTCCTCGTCTTTTACTGGTGGTTTTACCCTTACCTAGTCTTGATTGGTACGATCTTTACCTTCATTCACGGCATCATTCTCTTCATCGAGTACTGGCGTCGTCCGGTCCCGGAATCGAACTGGGGGATTGATGTTGAGGCTGATCCACGTACTCCTGACGACTGGGATTGGTAAGGGATTGGTTCCCTTCTCTCGCACACACGGCAGCAGCGTATGCACGAAAGCAAAGATTTCTACCTCCTTTTCTTGTCTTTGCTGGTTTCCGGGTTCTCGAGAGTGGTTCTTTACGTGAGGCCTGTCAACCGCATTTTACTCTCGTTGCCCGCAATCACAGCCAGTTGCTTGGTTGCTGCCAGTCTGTTGCGTTGCACCGGTGAGTTCCTAAGTCTCAAATTGATGTGGCCAGGGCCCCAGTTTGAAGTGAATTAGAACTTCTAATCGTCTGATAGATGCATTTGCCTATGGTTGCCTCATCGATATAATCTTCATCGGAATGCCGAAGAATCCTGTCGCCAGCTGTTTCATTCATCCTGCTTGATCGGTTAGTGCCTGACCAAGTTGTGGGTTTCTCAACCCTCAATATTGCGCACATCGTGGACTAATACCTCAAAAGTCAGAAGAGATCCTTGCGCCTTTCATTTTCATATAACGCCCTTCCTCGTAATATTGGGATATTACTCGTCCTTTATTTCCTTCGCTGCTAGGATTACCAGCTCGAGCGATACACCGTTGCTATTTGGTTCCTTGGTCGTTCGTTATGCGGACAATTGCGGGCTTGCGCTGGATAGTCAGGTCGCCGTCGAACTATAGAGGACGGGCACTACAAGATATAGTGCAGCAGCCGAGATGTCGACTGCGCTGCTCATTTACGTCGACTTTCCTCGCCCGACGTTGAACGGAATCAGGCTTGTCATCTGGTATATACTTATTCTATTAGTGATTTGGCGTGTCTTGCGGAACTATGTGTATTCAGCGGTTTCTTCCAGAGCAACATAGCGAATTATAAAACTATGAATTATACCCAGCTCTGAGCCGAGCGTTCTTCTGCTGATTCTGGAGCTTTGTCCATGAGGAACCTGTTATTATCTAGTGTTGTTGTGGTTATAGACTGCAATGCCAATGCCTTCGATATGCCTATGCTAGGATGGCAAACGATAACCGATATCAGAATTGTTCAGTCTATCTACCTATGCCGGCTGGCAACATTTTGAACGGCGGCATCGCGGCCGGGGAAAATCCTCTCTGTTCAGTAACTGACTAGACTAGATAGTTAACGCGATTTCGCTCGCAGGTTCCGAAACATCATTCCTTCAGGTTCTGCCGGGCCTACGAAGTAATTACATCCCATAACAACAATCACCAAGTCAGGTACCGGTACCTACTATCCTCGTGAACCGTTGCACGGTTCGATTACGTATCCGTCGACAGCAAACCAGCAACTCAACAATCAGTTATCTGGTTTCGTGGTGTAGTTGGTTATCACGTCAGTCTAACACACTGAAGGTCTCCGGTTCAAGTCCGGGCGAAATCATCAGGTTTAATTTTTGCCGCGTTGGTCCACACATGGATTCCGTAGATGAACCTAGGATGAAATTAGGTGGGTAAACTCTTGCCTTTTTAAACAATTCAGGCAACCAATTCACCGCTGGCGGTCTTTCGTGCGATTTTGAATGCGCATCCCCCTACGGTGAGCGGCTTTGCTTTTACATCTCAGGATCTTTCTCACGGCATCCGGCGTGTCCTTGAGCAATCCCGGGTATCAAAAAAGCCTCCAACCTAGGTACCAAACGGGTGGTTGACCTCATCACGGCCCGATAATAACTACCTAGATAGAGGTGTTGCGTATGCAGCGTGGACTTCTTAATAGGCGTTCGTACTTTTATATTATCTGTTGGCCACATCAGAGTCGTGCAAAACGATGTATAACACCTTGTCACAAAACCGCTGAGCCTTGTTCCTTGAGTATTCTAACAACAATGCCCTTTGCGTCCCGTGAACGCCAGCCCAAAATCGTAGCATGCACTATGCTGCGCCAGTATCTACCTATATAACACATTACTTCTCTTGCCAATTCATTACCCTCTTAAGGTTTCATTCGTAGCGGTTCATGAAGGGGGCGTCCAAGCGCTACATTTTCAAATTCGCCGATAGGAAGACGGGCAAGCAAAGACTTTACTTTGCCATTACGTCCACGTAACGCCCAGATTTGCGAGGCTTCTTGCCGCCCTTCCGTGGTCCTGCCGTTCCCAGAAGGTCGTCAATACTACTGGCGTTGCTGAGGCTCGTGGCTGGTCTGCTGGGTGGTGCACTTGGGGGCCCGCCCACTGCACTTGCATTGCTCTGGCTCGAGAGGGTGCGTGTCATGAGTGGAGGACCGCCCGGTGGACTCAAATTGTCCTGGGAAATAGCTTTGCTCAATCCAGCTGACGGTGGTGGCGTAGGGCGAGGGACAGGAGGGGCCGTATTGCCCAAAGGGGGTGCCGACGTGGTACTAGGAGGCGTGCTCGCAGCACGAGGTGGCGGCGGCGTAGCAGCTTTGGAAGGTGTATTTTCGGCCCCTGGTTTCTTGTTCACCCAACGCTTCAGATCGGGATCATATACAAAGCTGCTGGCTTCGCCAAGCTTAGCTTTGATGGGTTTGTTCGGGAGTTCGGGAGAGTCTTTCTTGGCACCACCAAACCATCCACCAAAGCCCCATCCACTTTTCTTTGCGGACTTCGCTTCAGCAGCTCGTTTTTCTAGCAGCTATTAGCAGATTTTCTTTCACGCGTATATATATGATTAGACTCACCCTCCTCCTCAGCCACCTTCCGGAACATTTCCTCATTTTCGCGATCCTTCTCTGCTTTGCTCTTCTCTTTAGGTTTCAATCCAGGAATATCATCGTCGTCGTCGTCCATGAAACTCTTCATTTTGCGTTTGTTTTCCGATTCATCATCATCATTAATCGGACCTGGTTCATAAGATGGTGGCTCAAAGCTGGACGGCTGATACGAAGGGGGCTCTTGGCCGCCGGCAGAAGATTCTGCCTCTGCTGTAGACGGTTCAAAGCTGTTCATCGACGGGGGTTCATAGCCTCCATAAGAAGGGGGTTGGTAACCCAAGCTGGAATCAGCCCCATTTTCCGGTGCTTGTCCTTGTGGCAAGATCTCGGGTGCACCGTAAAGCGACGTAGGCTTAGAATCTTTATGCAGCTGGTCGCCACTGAAGGGGTGATATCCCGGATATTCCAATGATTGCTCGGTCATAGGGGCCGGGGGTAGGTTCTGAGAAGTCGCCGTGTATGACGTTGTCTCCGGGCCAAGTGAAGCTACAGGTTGGTAGCTAGACCTTGGTGATAAGTTGCTCATAGATACGGGCGCATATGGGTTAGCATGTGCACTTTGGGTATCAGGACCGCGTCTTACGAAATCAGAAGAACTTCGTCGCAGCTCTCCTGATGTCCGCTCCATCGATGATCGAGGTGTTGGGTTGTAAGTTCCAGTAGGTTCATGTGATGAAGTCGTAGGCTGCGCAGTAGCTGGGGTATATGCTGAGAAAGCTCTATTATTAGAAGGCATTGGAGGACTAGTCCCGTACACTTCGAAGTTAGAGACGGAAGGAGACCGGCTAACAGTAGGAGTCCCCCCAGCAATACGTGCGAAGGGTCCAACCTCGGCGGCAACCTCACCAGAGGTGCCGTTGGGGGTTCCGTCCTCGTCAGGGCCGGCAACAAATTTGCTAAACCGAGACCACACGCTGCTGGATACTTGATCCATCTTGGGTTTAGTGATCCATGAGGATGGCTCATCACCAGCAGCCTGCTTCAATCTCCCCATAATATCCTCGACAGCGGACTCTAGCACGGAATTGAAGTAAGGTGACTTCTTCGTTTGAGATGTAATAGCGCTCCATATGGCTTCACAATATTGTAAGGCTTTGTCTCGAAATCCGTGTTCGGCAAGGACCATCGCATGTTGTAGCTTGTACGCAGCCAGGTGAGGGCAGCTTTGTGGCACATTCGAACTTGGTGCAAGAGATAGCCCGTATTCGTACACTTCACTCAATTGAAGTGCCTCCGTTTCCTTAGCAAACTGGTCAGCTTGGCGTCGATGGTCAGCTCCTACAAGGACAAAGTTGGCATTAGGATCGTCTAGACCGCCAAATATGGCAAACTGCCTAGCGAATATGTAGCAGATATGAGCTGCCTCAGCTCTTCCATATCCGGATAGAAGATTTCCCAATGCTCGCAAAGCTTGACCGTCACCCTGCCGTCTATTGCTCAGGATCAGTCCCAGTGTCTCGCGCCACTTATCTAGCCCGGACAGTACATCCTGAGACGTAGTGGGAGCAGTAGTTGACATTAACTGCAAACCAGCTCGGGCGTGCACAGGAACGAGTTCATCAACAGCTTCCTCAAAATTGCCGGAAAGAACGCTGTAAAGCGCGGCAAGCGACTCATTTCCGTGGCCTGCATGATTGACTTCCTTCTTGATGAACTCCTGGGCAACCTGCCTGTAAAGTTCGGGGTTCGGCATTGAACTGGATATGAGAATTGCGTGACCCCAAAGCCTTTTGTCCACTGCTGCCCACACGGCTTTCTCACGATCGCCTATCAGTAAGTCATTCCGTATCGACTCGGCGACCGTGGAATCTGTAGCGTCTGCTTGAATAGCGCCCACTGTTCCTGTCATGTTTGTCAGGTCTGCACCAGTGGCTATCACCGATGATTCCGAACCTGTCACGTTGAGGCCCGGGGAAATAACACTGCGGACAGCCATTTCCGCCGTAGGGTTACCCTCAAGGATACCGTCGTTCTCCACCCAGACTCTCAATATTTTCCACAATAAAACCCGTTCAACCGCTCGCTTATCCTCGTGCGGGATACGTTGCTGGAATGACACGTTCGGAAGCGCCATTTCAAGTCCATTAATACCGGCGCTAAGCCACGCAATGACTTCTTTCTTCTTGGATTTCCCTTTCAGAGGGCCTGGAAATTTAGAGAGACGGTCTTCCAGCGGCTGGATATCTTTCATATGTTTCACTTTGACCTCGCCAGGACTCCGAATGATCTGAGGAACATTGGAGCTTATACCATAGCGTGGTATATCTTTAGGAAAGGTTGATACAAATAGCCCTCCGACACCCCATGCAATAGACGGCGCCCCGCGCCATCTTTGTAGAGGGTCTAGATCCCGACCATCAGTGGGAGGCACTAAGTTTAAGTGTTGAGACATACTACGAGCGTGAACAGCGGATTGGGAGATCTGCGTGTTGGCGCTTATTGGAAGAGTAGGCGCGTGTGCCGAGGATGGCCGAGGTGTCGAATCCATTAGGTTTTCAACTCCTCGCTTACCATAGGATGACCCAGGTGATTGCGTTTGCGACCGAGGTGGCGGTACGATGCTGTTCTCTCTGGGAGGTGTTTGGATTATAGATTGCGGTGTGTAGTTTGATAAAGAACGTTTGGAGGGAGAAAGAGGGTTTGAAGTAGGAATGCGTGTCTGCGGGGGCGGAGTATGTCTCGTTTGTGTTGTGGAATATCTAGGTGGAGACGAGATAGTACCAAGAGGTTTAGCACCAATATCGGACGAGGAGTCCGGCAGCAGCTCTTCTTCTACCTCCTGTGTTGGAGGAAGTGAAGGCACCCTGGTGACACGATGCTCGTATTGAGATGAAACGGTTCGCGTTAACAGAACGCCATCGCCGTTGACTGAGCTTGTGTGTTTATTCTCGGACATGCGGTGGGAGACTTCGAATTGAGCAAGTGGGCTAGAAGTCCGAGGCTGATGAGCGAGCATCGGAGGAGGAACCGCGGAATAGCTACCACTGGCCGACCGTGAAATTGGCGGTGCTGGTGAGTACCGATTCGATGGGGCGGCTGCCGGCACAATCCCATTGGCTCCAGATGGATGAGTAGGAGCGGGAGAGTAACGGCTGTTGAACGTAGAGGGCGCTTGAGATTTATTAGGGACATCAGATTGTAGAGATGCATACGGGCTCATACGCTCAGGGGCAACTAATACAGGGAGGCCGGCAACCTGTGGTGGAGGTAACTGTTGCGCTGGCTGAGGCGGTGGCGGCATTGGAGCAGTATTCATCGGTGGTCCTTGGGAAGATGCTCGAAGTTGCCCATAGGAGCTTTGCGGGGTTAAAGCAGGGTGTATCGCCTGACGTGACGAAGGACGAGGTTTGGACGTTACGGGCAAATCTTCGAAGAAACTGGACTTTGATTTTAGCTGAGGTGAAGGCTTTTGGGTGCCAGCGCTGGATTGCTGGTTTGAATGGCTAGAGCCTGGAGACGATAGGTTCGAAGCCGAGCTCGCTGGTGGCGGAGGCTGTGCATGGGTGCTATCACTTCTAGGCGGCAGAGCAGATGGAGGTGCTGCCAGTGCAGCACCTCCCCGAGGCAGCTGTTGCGCACTCGGTCTCCTTCTTGGTGGCTTAACAACTTCCATTGGGAGGTCGTAGGGCGATTGGTACCCTCCTCTAGACTTGTCAACGAAACTTTCAGCCTTTGGTAGATCCGGCTTTGGTGGCGGTATCCCGTATCCCATTCCCCCCGGCGTCACATTTGTGGTATACGGAGGGTATTGTTGAGGTGCAGGCATCTGCGCGGCGGTAGCTGCTTGTGCGTATTGGTTTGGCGTAATATAAGTTTGCTGTTGAATCGACGGGGATGCAAAACCACCGCCAACATTCTGTCGTGGGGTTTGCGCCTGCGAAAGTACCGGCGGTGTTGGTCCCTCGTCGTCATCCAGGAAACCCTCATCATCACTGCCAAAGATATCGGCGGGGTCTAGTTCCTTCGATTCCGTGGCAGTATCCAGCAAGAACCCGTCATCGTCAGCATCATCGGCAAATGCCGCCGCCCACTTGGCATCGAGATCTGTGGCCTCCGTTGTGATTTCCGCTCCATCTTCTGGTGAATGCTCTAAGTCTCCGTTGGTGCTTCGACTTGAGATATCTTGCGCCTTCGGTCCCGCCTCCTCTGCAGGACTTGCGGGTACCGAGTCAATGCCTTGACCCATTACCATGCTTGTAGATTTTCTTGCCAAAGTGCGATCAAACGAGGGATCTGCAGGTGCTTGAGAGTCGGCTCGAATTTGGGCAAAAAAATCTTCCTCGGCGATGCCAGCCTCGTCTTGGGAAAAGAGATCTGCCGAATTGGCGCCCTCGTGTTCGATGTGCTCAGTTGACTCTGGTAGATTATGCTGTGAAATTAGAGGCAGGCCTTCCTCATATCGCGCGTCAGACACCTCAGCCTCAGAGCCTACGAAATCGCCACCCATCGTATTCTGTGGAAAGCTGCCCTCTTCCTCTCGCGTATTTACCGGATTATGCTCCAACTCTTCAACGGCATCAGGCGCGGAATTGGAATAATCAGCATGATTGTTCTCGGTGTGCGAATCCTGCAAGATTCCTTCGGTGCTGGCTGAATGTGGTGGATGCGAAAATGGCCCGGCTGTTGAACTCGCCGTTTGGGGGACAACAGGAAATGAGTTTGTCCTATCATTCTCCGGCATAAAACTGAAGGGGTTTTTTTCAGGCGACTGGAGGTTCCATTCCGCGTCTTCGTCATCGTTAAAGCTTACTTCGTGAGAAACGGTACGAGCGAACGACAGCGTGCTTAAGTGTTTCGAGGCGCGATCAGCCGGTTCAGTCTCATGGACGGCAGTAACAGGCTCTTCGTCATTTGGCGTTGGGGTCTCATCATGAGTTATCGCCGCCTTCTCCGTGCGAGCGTCCACATCCCATAGAGAAGCGCCGGACTCTTCATCATATTCATGGTGGTCGAGGTCCGCGACCTGGTTTGCAGATTCGACTGATGGCTCCTCTGTTAAGCCAAACGGGTCGCTTGAGGAATTGGCAGTAGTCTCTTTAGAGATGTTCTCTTTCGCCACAACAGGGGGTTGAGCTTGATGATCTGAGGTATGATCGGGCTCAGATTGGGGGCTGGCTTCGAGGGGTTTATCGTCGGCCAAAGAATTCGGCCTCTTGGCCGGATGCCATGGTGCGCCCAGGGTATCGGAATCCATTACAATGGCGAATTAAGTAGAATCAAATGAAGAGGAAAAGAGCTTGCGAAAGAGGCGAAAATTACGTGGGTGTACAGTTTACACTGATCTAATCTGATATAGCCATCGTTAGCACAACTTGAAGTGATATTCCCCACAGGCAGTGCAATGCTTGCTATAAAGACGCAGACAATAAACAATGCGGATGTCTGCAGGATAGCGACGGCAAGAGGAATCGGGTACGGCACCAAGACACAACATCATAACATGATAAGAGGCAGCGACAGACCACAACAGAGATTTGGAATTGGACGGGAGCCGAAAAGACGGGGACTCACAGATTTATACAAAGTAAATCGAAGCGTTGCAGCTATTATTACAGGCCATGCTCAAAAGATGTGCAGTACGTGCGTAAACTACGCGATGAGTCCTGCGGGCGTTGTTTTGCTCTGGAGTGATGATGGTCAAGTCAAAAGCGGGCAGCATTAATTCAGGGAAAAGTTGAGGCAAAGCTGGCTTGATCCTGTGTGGTGTCTTGTGTGTACCTCCACGACGACCGGAGCTTTCTGATGCGCGTCCATGATGACTCCACCGAACCACTAACTAACCTAACCAGATATGGTAAGTGAAAGAGTGGCTTCTAGGGATGTACATACCCGTACATTATGTACGTAGCTGGCTTTATGCAAATAACTAACCGGCCACATTCATAAACCGCGATGCCAAATGTAGCTTAGCGGGTCGCTGCCTTTGCTCATCCTGCACTTACTAAGTAATTAAAAGTCAGCGCTGAGGAATCAAACGGATAAAAGCAAAGAGACAGAAGCCAGATTATGCAAGTGCAACACCTTTGCTCAGTTTGGCCAAGATCAGGCTAATAAAAGCGGCACGACTCGAGTAACGTTCCCATTCTGTCTTCGTACGAAGTATCTACGTTCGCCCTATTGGCCGGCATACCATATTGCTCGGCCATCCATGATCCAATCCAGGGACGTCCCTTGCCGATAGGTAACTTACCAATGGTGGGCGGTGGATTAAGCAATAAGCAGGTACCCACTTGTGAAGACGTTGTTCAGCTACTAATGACATCACCGCCGATCGCTTCAAGTTTCGCACTCAACCTCAGCAGAAACCTCAGGATCGTCAACGATCTTTGCGCAACTTCATATGCATAGCTTCATAAGTAACAGTAACAGTATAGGTGCCTTTTCTACGAAGCATGTCCAAATCTCAGTGGCACATAAACCTCTTATCAGAAGACATGCCACTGAGCTATTGACAAGCCGGAACACCCAATTCGGCTAACGGAGAGTTGTCCCTTCGGGGCGTACACAGCAGCGACCGCTCTACACTAGCACAGAAGTACCAGTGACCAATCACGTCCGTGAATATCCCCAGCATGCGGCCAGTCGTCCGAAGCGTTACTACTCATGTCCGCCCCTTTCCCCCTAGCTCCGGAACATTCCCGCCGAGGAGCCCCAAAGATAACGTTGCGCCATACTACACTATGTACGTACGACGCGGGGCAGCACCGAAGCGACATTCGTCGTTGGTATCAGTGTGCCTCTCGTACGGTCCTCTGGTGACCCACTACCTACATGCACTGTAGGTCAGGTCTGTTCAGAAGTGTGTACGTAGAGTCTTGATTGATAGGAAGAAGTCTATGGATACCGGCTATAGGAGTGTGGTTATTTATGCACCTTAGCATAGTGGCTCGCCACTGCTTCGCCACTGCTTCGCCACTCGTTATCCCCGGATGTTATCTATACTCGAGTCATACCAAGTGTAACCTGAGTCGTAGCTAAGTCATGTGTGCCACCCGAGGTGCCACATAGGTGCCACAACCACTCCCCTTGTTCTAGATAACTGTCCCAGTTATCGCCAGTACGTCGCTTCTAGCTCGAAGCTTAGTTGTCGTTACCTAGTCCCGCAGACTCTTTTAATCTTGCCCGTTCTCTTTCCAGCATCGACTTACTAGCGTACCAGAGGCTACGTACCGGGTGTCCATCGTCGCTGAAGGCAGGAAACAGGTTGCTACCGTTATACTTGCTCGGTAGTATGATGCCTCCAGGACTGCGTAGACGGTAGGTATTACCATGGTGGCAGCTAGCTATACTCCAAGGACCGTCATAGTAGGGTTCGCTTTTATCTCCCCGTTGCCTCACACGTAGGACCCAGTCACCGGTGCCGTAGGTTCGAATGAGACCTTTCTTTTCTTGGAGATAGGCACGTATCTGGTCCCTTGAAGTGCGGATACTGTTGAATCGCTGTCGGCTCGCAGGTGCCTCGTGGTGAGTGGCTAAGAATTGTTGGAATTCAATCTCCTCCCCCTCGGTCGGCTCACGAACATACTGCGAGCTCTCTGCTACCTCGACCTGAGGTGGCTGGGTGCCAAACATGAGGTAGTAGCTACTGTAGCCGCTCGGCATGGGCACGCGATTGTGAATTCGTACTGCTGCTTCGAGGAGGAGCGCGAAGTTAGGATACTGGTGCATCGCTGCTTCTCTCAACATAACGCGCTTGATGTCAGCGTTCGCCCGTTCTACCCTACCATTACTTCGCGGCCTGCTCGGCGTGATTGGCTTAACTACTGAGCCGTTTGACTTATGCCACGCAGTAGCATCGTCACTAGTGAATGCACCACCATTGTCGCTAATCCACTCCCTTGGGTAGCCGAACGTATGGCCTATCTTGTTGATCAAAGGCTTCGTCATCTCGAATGTGCGGTCCGGTACGACCGCAGCTTCTACCCAGGAGGTAGCATACTCCACGCAGACGAGGACATGTATACCTCCAATCGAGGTGTGGTCGATGCCCCAGCGAGTTAACGGCGAAGGAGGGGTGATGGGCTGCAAATCTAGAAGTCGTTGCAGTGGTGGCTTCATCAACTGGCACTTAGGACACTCAGCAACAACCTGCTGAGCGACGAGTGTGATATCTGGGTGCCAGTAGCGTTTACCTACTTCCCGCAGCGTGGTCCCTACTGTAGCGTGACCGTAGTCGCTGTGAACCTCCTTCGAGTAGAGTAGCAACTCGTCAGCATTAGGTACGCGTCGTAATGTGGTCATCTGTAAAGCCATCCCGGCAGCATGTGGGGGGTCACCGGGAGTTCGCTGTAGCTTCACCACTTTGTAAAGATTGTCTTGGTATGCGGCAAAGTGCTCATATGCCCACACTGGGTCGATGTTGTCTGGTAGGTCTGCACCAAATCTGAGGAACTCTGAAATTGCTTGAAGATCCAGTGTATTCAGCTGCTGGGGTCGAGTTACCTTCGAGGTAGTGTCGAGGCCAGAGGGAAATACCTCCTCCTTCTCAGGTGGTCTCGACAACCAGTCTGCTAACACGTTCGATTTACCAGTGCGGTATACGATACGTATCCCGTAATGTTCAATTGCATCCAAGAAACGAACGATGCGAGCTGGTTGCTCCATCTTGGTACGCAGGGTCATGTGACAAGGGCAGTAGTACTGGGCTTGGGACAATCACTAAGTGAGGCAGAATACTAAGTGAGGTCCATAATGTTCTATAATTCTTTATGGTCACCAAGGTTGCTGGAGGAGAGAAGGTTTTCCCTTTCTCCCCAGGTCCTGGGGGACTCAAACTATACCCAAGTGTGGACTCGCTTTTCCGCACTTGTGCCCTAGACTAATACAGTATAGTGTCTGACACATAGCTGGTGGCCCAGTAGCTGGAAGTTCTTGCATGACGCATAAAGTTACATAACGTTATGCGACATACCTTACATCTCCCCTAACTGTTTGCAGCCACTTATGTGTCAGTACATAATAGGGCAGGTGATCTTGGGAGGTACCTAGGTACATGCCTAAGCAGAGGTACAAAGGTACAAAGGTACTAAGGTACATGATGACTTGTGTACATGAGTACATGGAACAGAGGTACAAAGGTACAAGGAGACTTGAGTACAAGAGTACAAGGGTACAAGGGTACATGACAGTATGTAACAATGTATAAATGTCTGAGAGGTCTGAAGGGGCTTTAGGGATGTTGAGATAACTTTATACTGATGTGACATACTTATACGTATGACAGGTCAACAGTGATTGATGATCTGTCCTCACTGTTACCTCGCCGCCTTCTACCCAGTGGCGCCAGTGCTGTAATGTTAGCATGATAGCTAACAGTTCACGTTCTTGAGCTGAGTAGCGGGCTTGGGTCGCGGTGAGCTTCTTGGAGAAGTATGCGATAGGATGCAAAGCTGACTTGCTACCGTGTAGTCGCGGCTGTAGAAGGCATGCACCGACGTGCTGCTGGCTCGAATCTGCGTCGATGATGGACGGTAGTCGCCAATCAAAAGAACGAACTACTGGCATAGTAGTAATAGCGTCCCTGATTGTCAACCAAGCTTGCTTCGCCTCAGGAGTGAGGACGACAGGTTGATTCTTCGAACCACCAGTGAGGGAGGTGAGAGGCGCAGCGATCAGAGACTAATTCTCGATCAAGTGTCTGAAGTAACCGGCTGCGTTGACGAAACCACGCACCTCCGACGTCGTAGCTGGTTCACGCCTACTTCGAACGGCGTCGACTTTAGCAGGGTCGGCCTTGATACCATTTGCAGATATATGGAATCCTAGAAAGATGCCTTCTCGTACGAACATTTGAGACTTCTGCGTGTTGATAGTCATACCGTATTGTCGTAATCGCTTGAAGAGTTCGAGGCAGCGGCGATGTAGAAGCTCCCTCGAATCAGCCCAGATAGCGATGTCGTCGAGAAGACATGCTAGCCAATCTGTGAAGGGCTCAGTGATCTCTTCAACCAATGCCTGAAACGTAGCAGGCGCGTTGCAGAGACCCATTGGCATGACGAGCCATTCATACACACCAAAGGGAGTAACAAAGGCGGTCTTCTCCCTCGAAGCGTCGTCGACACGAATGTGCCAGTACCCATCTTTAAAGTCGATGAATATGTAGTACTGATGGCCCGCGGCCTTCTGTATCTGATCCATAGCGTTAGGTAAGGGGGGGGCACGCTTCTTGGTGCGTTTATTGACTTCACAGAAATCGCAGCAGATACGCCAGATGACATGCTCCATCGCTTCTGCCTCCCTTCGAGTTGGCATGATAGTCTGTCCCGGGGCCTTCTTAGGTGTCAGTAAGGCCGGCGCAGCCCATGGACTCATACTTTTCTGTATATGAATCTTGTCATGTGCGCGGACAAAATCTCGAAGTGCCTTCTCCTGCGAAGGGCTGTAGCGGCGAGGTGGTAGCTTAATAGGGGCGGCATCACCTGTATCGATGTGATGCTTCGTCTTCATCTCTACCTCGACCTTGCGCTTAGCTGGGTCGAAGAGTTCGGGAAAATCACGCTCATATTCCCTTAGACGTTGTTGTACCCACGGGTCGGTAGGGGTATCCTTGTGCCAAATGACCTGCGAGTTCGCAGCGGGGTAGACGGTCTCAGTTGCTGAAGCGTTATAACTTTGTTGTATAGGGATGAGCACGGGCATCCCTTCGAACTTCGACAACTTCAATGTCTCTTGCCCTGCGGCGAGGTCGAAGATACCTCCCCACTCATGGAACTTGCCTTTACCGATCGTCAGATCACCAGGAAATGTCTTGTCGGGTACCACCCCGGCGGTGACCTGCCAGGTTGCAGACAGCGAAGTATCTGCTGTCTCGAACCTGCCTCGAACTTCGCAATCATGAGTGATGCGCGGACCCGTTCCACCAACTCCCTGCATTGTGCCAGGTCGTTGTGACTTGTATGGCGTCAACTTGTCTGCTAGCGATTGGGCTACATAGCAACTGGTACAGCCATAGTCCCAAAAAATGGTGAACTCGCTGTCAGTTCGCAGTAGCTTCGCCAAAAAGAGATTATGATGGTCCCAGTAACCATCACGTAGCTTGCCTCTCTCAGGTAGAGGTTTAGTCTTGCGGCCCACGTTCATCTCGACTAGATGAACGGGGCTGTCCTAAGCCTCCTCGACTTCGAAGCCTTCGAACAGTTCGCGCAATTCCTCTTCTACCATGGCGTTGTCGTCTTCATAACGGTCCCCTGCACTAGGGTCGAACTCACTGCTACCTAGTGTCGAGTCTTCGGTGAAGTGCACTCGACCTTGGTTCTTCTGAGTGCGGATAGGGGCCCGGGATCTGAAAGATTTGTACCTAGTACGGAAGCGATCAGCGAGGTCGCTTCGAAATAGCTTCCCCTTGATGGTGATTTCTTGACCGCGATCAGAGGTCTTCCTAGGCCACTGTGGTGCCTTGTCACAGTCCTTGGCGAAGTGCCCAACCTTTCCACAGTTGAAGCACTTGTTATCATCCGCTTTGGCTGCGAATCCTTGATCGACTTCGAGGACACGGTGAACCTCCCGCTCGTTAGTGCGAGGGTCAGCAATGACGGACTGCAAGGCCTGTGGGGTAGTAGCGAGCGCGCTGGTAGGTTGGATCTGGCCTACACCTGGTTGGCTGGGAGTCGCAGCTGTGATGTTGTAGTCGTAGAATGGCGCTGAGGTACCCTGCAACTGGACAGTAACTTCAGGGGTACCATAGATCTTGTTTTCGATAGCGGCGCGGGCAACTGACTTGGATAGGCGCGTTGCTTCTTCGATGATCTGCCCATTATTGAGTTCGCTGCTACCTCGCTCCAAGTTCAACCAGATAGTCGGGGTGTAAGTGTTCAACTTGTCGATAATGACATCCCGAGTCTGCTGAGTGTCGCGCTGGCTGCTAGGTAGCTGATAAAACGCCTCTCGAACACGCCACAAGTAGTTGACATAGGACTCGTTGTGTACTGGTAGCAAACCAACAAAGAGCGTCAACGGACTATGGAGCGCGCTGTGAGCTCGAAGGACCTGAATGACAGCCTCCAAGAAATCCATCCACGTAGCACCACGAGTGCGCCTGATGAATTGGCTAACTACCTGGAAGTCACCAGCGAGTTCGATGGCAACTCGCATAGGCCACAACTCGTAGGGGGCAAGTGCTTGGATGAGACGATTCTGGAGATCGCGGACCTTGTCAAGTGTAATATACGTATATACGGCGCACGGCTGGACTAGGTGCGAACGGGAGAATCGGGGCCGGAAGGCAGGCGATACGGCAACGGGCAGGGCTACGGCAACAAGGTGCGATATAACGACCGAACGGCGTATATAGGTCTAATACACAGACTGAACCTTGGAGGACCAAGGTTCGTGGCCGGAGGCCTTCCTTGGCTACGGCTATATATACAGGAATTGACTAGATGACTAAGAGCGGCCGTACGGCTATATGACGTCAAGACTTCTCCGCTCCCTTAGATGACTAAGGATCGCCACCGGAACCCGGACGGTCCGTTGCTACTGGCTATCTCCTATAGCGCACGTGACGTACGTGACAACTGCCTCCCCCTTTCCTGGGAGATCGTCCCTGATCTCTACGTTTGCAATCCGGCCGAATCGGGTCTAGGGTGGCAGGTCGGATCTAGGGCGGAGTGGTGTGTGATTCCAGTAGGTCCTTCGGTGGTGCGGATCGGGGTGGAGAATACCGAGTCGGGATCGTGACCTCCGAAGTTGGTGGCGGTGGTTGTACGCTATTCCTAATTGATTCGGCTTCGGGACCGATCCGTGGGCGCTTCCCGCCGAATTCGGTTAGAGGTAAACAGCCGCGTGCGTTGTTGTGTTGTTTATTTTGGGAGAACGCGGTCCGGCTGTTTGTTTATTTTGATTCCGATGTTATTGATCTCTGATCTCGCCGTCGATGTGGCCAAATCGGGAAAGGTGCTTTGGGTGAGTGGGCGGTGAGGGAGTGATTCGGGACCGGTGGCAGAGTTCCTCCCTGGGTATAAATATCTTGCATCCCACCCTCCTTTCCTTCCCTTTCTCTCTTCTTTTCTTCGGGCTCTCACTAACTGCGTTCCGCTGGTTTTTCGTTCGCGCTTCGCTCTCGTCCCAACGTTAGTCATCCCAACTCCCGTTAGCTTACCCGTGCCGCCCATTGTCTTGTCAAGTAAGTATTATTCCTTTGGCTCCGTGGTGTTTCCGCTGACGATTCAGGCAATCACAATGGCTGGCACCCTGCGCTCCGCCACCTACCAAGGCGTGCTGACGCAGCGCCCGGAGGGTCTGTCCGCAGCCCACGGGTACTGCTGTCGTAACTGCTACAGCCGGCTCGCCAGCGGGTTCAATCCCCGTCGCGGTCGGTCTGTACAGTTGAGCTGTTCTTTTGACAACCCGGCCAGTATCTGCTGTGCCTTGTGCTCGGAGCACAAGGACAAATGTGAGGCTGTAAGTATCCGTGGTCGGTCCGTTGGGGTTCCGCTAACCAGGTTAGGTCCCCGGTCTGCTGCGCTTCGAGCAGATCCGGATCGAAGAACTGCTCTCCTGGTCCGAACAGGCCTGGGAAGAAGAGGACGTTGAGGGCCGCAGCGTCTTCTTGTGCTCGCGGGCTCTCCGGCGGGACATGGCCGGCTGTCAGCTTCGGCTGATGATCGCGTTTAACCACCTTGTCTCGCACCATCGCCAGGAGCACGGTCTGGGCGCCACCGGTGCCGACAAGGCAACCAACTGGGCGACATACGACGCCCTGATCCGGGGTCGAAAAGCCGTGCGCATGGCACGCTATGCCCCTCTTCCTTTCTCTGCGGTAAGTACCCCGGGTCTCTATCGGTACCTGGGTGGATTCTGATGCTGACTGTCGTAGTCGCTTGCCGACCGTCGCAGTTACGAGCGACGCATCTGCTTGCGCTTGGAGTCGTACGACGCCGGGTACGAAGCCTAGTCGGCGGCGGTCCGGGGGTTCGTGGGCGAACTCCAGAATCTCCTGGAGGCGGAGTTTCCGGAGCTTTGGTTGGCGATGATGCCACTCCCTCCAGATATTCTGGAGTACGAGTAGGCCGGTGGGTGTCCGGGGGGTTTTCGGGGGGTGGTCTTGTTTGGTTGGGTGGTACTTTGCTGGCGTCTAGGGATTATTATTTGATTTTTTATTCTGTTGCTTTGAACGACAATACAATCTCCCCTCTTCGCTTGCTACTTCTTTATCCTCTTGGACCGATGGTGATTCGCCCTCCTTTCGTAATCCCGGATAGCTTTTGGTGCTGAGATGTCTTCTTCGGCAACCCATTGGTTGTATTCCGATGGCCAACCCTTCCACTTGACTTCGTAGTGGGTTCGTCCTTGGATCGCCGTCTTTCCGACGATGTCTTCGACTTCCCATTCTTGGTCTTCGTCATCAAGGTCTGGCATTGGTAACGCGTTTTCAAGTGTAGCCGTCCATGGTTCAAGTAGTTGGATTGGAAATACGTTATGGATCCGTTGGTATTTCGTGGGCAATGCGAGCCGGTAGGCTAACTTCCCTATGCGGCCCACAATCCGGAACGGTCCTATGAATTTGGGTGACAGCTTCTTGTTCTTAAATCGGAAGTTGGTTGTCGACAGGGCCACAAGGTCTCCAACCTTGTATTCCTTTGCTTGGTGTCTCTGGTTGTAATACTTCTGATGTCGTTCCACTGCAATCATTCATCGTTCGGTGAGGGTCCGCCGGAGTTCCTCCAACTTATCCAACCGGGTCTGGACTCCGGGCATAGTGGTCTGTTCGGAGGTAATTCGTCGGAAGTCTGGGTTGTAGCCGTAAAGGGCACGGAACGGGGATAGTCCTGTTGTGGAATTGACGGCGTTATTCATGGCGAAGAAGGCTTGCGGCAGCAATTGGGGCCAATTTGTCTGTTCGCTGTCGACAAATGCCCGTAAATAGGTCTCTATGATCTGGTTCATCCGTTCCGTCTGTCCGTCGGTCTGTGGGTGGAACGCTACCGAGTGCCGGAGCTTTATTCTGGACTGGTAACATAATTCAGACCAGAATTGACTGGTGAACAAGGAGCCTCGGTCCGACACGATACCGTCAGGGCTTCCATAGCGGCATTCGACTTCCTCATGGAACAGGGTTGCAAGCTCGACTGCGGTCATTGTGGTGTGCACCGGGAAGAGTAGTGTCAACTTGGTGAACCGGTCGACAATCACTAGGATTGCGTCCACTTCCCGGCCCTTATAGAATGTCGGTGGTAGGCCCGTGATGAAGTCCATTGATAGCTCCCTCATCGGTCCGCTAGGCTGGGGTAAGGACTGTAGTTCACCGTATTCCCAGTGGTGTTTCGCCTTCGTTCCGAGACATACCTCGCAGTCGTGGATGTACGACTTGACGTCTTTTCGCATGTTACTCCAGTAGAACTTCCTTTGTAGCAGGTCGACAGTCCTATTCTGCCCGAAGTGGCCTGCCATTGGGTCGTCGTGGTATAGTTCTATAAGCTGGAAACGGATGGATGCTTCTGCTGGCACATAGACTCGACCATCATGAAGCAGTAGGTCGTCAGCCACCGTCCATGGCCCGACGTCGTTTCGGGGTGAAGACCGTAGATCTTGCTTGATGGTTTGGGTCTTGGGATCTTGTTGTTGAGTCTCTATTAGCAATTGCCTTAGCGGCTTAGAAATTTCAGGATTGAAGATATTCTCATCTATGCTAGCAATTCTTGCTTCTTTTCTTGTAATTGTCTGAATTCGGGGGTATCTCTCCTTCCCCTTGGCTTCGTCCGCGAGCCGTTGAGGATTCTGCTTATAATAAAGCTTGCAATTAACAGTTGGAAGATATGGCATTGTAGCCTCAAGGGTTTGGACCCGACCGGCAGGACTTCGGTCATCCGCCACTTCCTTTTCGGATAGCAGATCTTCAGCCGCATCCCTCCCGGAGCGCTGGCGGTCCTCACGACCTTTTGAACCGTCGTCACGGTTGCTTGCTAGCAGAGTCCCATTATGAGGACTGGCATTATTGCCTCGACCTGATCGGTCAGCGCCAGGGTAAGTCTTCTGACGGCGGAAGTTGCAATCATCGTCGCTATTGGTACCGGGGGTGTTCCCGTCCGCTTCCGACTTGCTACCGGCCCCTATACGGCCCTCTCTGCGGCCACTGCCGACTTTCTTCTTGAGTTCATTAAGCAAGTTCAAATTGGTCTCTGTTCTAGATTCTTTAACGTAATCAGGGCGTCTCGACGGCGGGTCGGCCGTGTTTTTCTTGCCCTCTCTATACACAATGTTAAAATCATAAGGGGCTAGGTACATACACCAGCGTGCTTGGCGCCCGTTCAGCTTGGGCGTCTTCATGAATGACTGTAGGTTGCTGTGGTCGGTAACCACCTCCGTGGGGTGGGCGGAACCCTGTAGGTAGTGGCGCCAATGCTTGAACGCCTCGACTATCGCCAGCATCTCTTTGTCGGAGACACTGTAGTTCACCTCAGGACCGTTGAATTTCCGTGAGTGAAACGATACCGGTCTCCACTTGCCTTGGTCGTCCTTTTGAGATAGCGTAGCTGCAAGGGCAGCCTGCGAAGCATCAGTCTCCAACATCGTTGGTCGATTTGAATCGTAGAAACTAAGGATGACGGTGTTGGCGAAGGCATCCTTGAGGGTCGCTATCGACTTGCGGGCGGTCTCATCGAGCGATATTTTGGTGTTCTTGGTAATGGCGACGTCTTTCTTCAGGTAACGCGTTAGCGGAGCGACAATCTTTGAGTAGCCGTTTATGAATCGACGATAGAAGTTGCAGAACCCTAGGAATTGCTGGAGGTCATGCACCGATTCGGGCACGGGCCACTCTTGAATCGTGGCTACCCTCTTTGCATCCATCTCTAGCCCGTTATTCGAAATCACGTATCCCAAGAATTCTAGCTTCTCTTGGTAGAATTGGCACTTGGACGGCTTGGCATATAGTTCTGATTGATATAGACGTTCGATGACTTGCCGTACATGGTCCGTGTGGGATTCGCGGTCTTGGGAGAAGATTAGTACATCGTCCAGGTAGACGATGCAAAATGTGTCCAAGACGTTGCTCAGGGCTTCTTGGATGTAATTCTGGAACGTGGCCGGTGCGTTGGAGAGTCCCATGGGGATCACTAGGAATTCGAAATGGCCATAGCGGGTGCGGAACCCAGTCTTCCACTCATCGCCTTCCTTAATTCGGAGTCGGTAGTAGGCGTCCTTGAGGTCTATCTTCGTGAAAATCTTCGCCTTGGAAAGTCGGTCTAGCATTTCCGAAATGAGGGGGAGAGTGAAGCGGTTCTTCACCGTAACCTTGTTGAGTCCTCTATAGTCTACGCAAAGTCGGAGACTGCCGTCTTTCTTCGGTACAAACAGGATCGGAGCCCCCGCGGGGCTCTTGGACTTCCTGATCTTGCCGTTCTTCAACATCTCGTCTAGCCACTCCCTTAGCACCCTTAATTCGTTAGGGGCCAGTGGATATATCGGGTAGTAGGGGACCTTGGCTCCTTCAATAAGGTCTATAGCTAGGTCACCCCGGGTAGAGTGTGGCAGCTTAGCAGCATTGGTGACGTCGAAGAACTGGGAATACTGGCGGAACTCCACCGGAACGGTGTCGATTCCGGGTGGTCCTGTGTCGACGGTGGTCTCTTCGAGATACAGTGGTTCGAGAAGAGGGATTACAGCTTGGCAGCAGACTTCGTTGCGGCATGCCTTGGCAAATTGTGAGGCAGTTAGCAGTTGTAGTCGTTTCTTTTGCAGTCCGAAATACCACCGGTTCGCCCCCGTATCTAGGACGATGCCTTGTTCTTTTAAGGTGGTCATGGATAGCAGTAGAGGGCTTCCCTCCACTCTGTCGTCACGCGGAATGGCTATGCATGCGCGTCGGAACTTTCTCACGGTGCCTCGGTGGTCCGTGAGCGAACAGTCGACCCAGTAGGCTCCGTAGGTAGGAAGTTTGGTTTCGGTGGCTCCTTTGAGTCCGGGTGTTCGGATGGGTGCCTTTTGTAACTTGTGCTTAAGGGCAAAAGAGTAGCTGATGCAGTCGCATTCGGCGCATGAATCTAGGTCGGCGTGGGTGTCGATGTGGTCGGATGATCCTTTTCGCGGGTGGATGGACACTGGGGTATGGAACCGCCGGGCTACCGGTATGGATTCGGTAGGTCCAGACTCCGGTTTGTCTGGGCCTACTGGTCGTTTCCCGAATCCCGGTCTGTTGAGGCATAGCTGTCCGACCCGTATCCGTCACTGTACCGGTCATCCTCCCCGTCCGAGTCGTCAGTTCTATAATAAGATGGGCTGTCGCTCTCGCCCCTTTCTGTCTCTGACCAATCGGCTTGGGCTTCCTGTATTCGTCGTTTGTGCCGGTGGCTTCCTCTGTCGTTGTTGTCCCTGTCCGGACATTCGTTGGCGTAATGGCCTTTCTTATGGCACCTGTAGCACTCGACTTCGGCCCGGTCCTTCGACGGCTCGCCGGCGGGTTTGGGGTCAGAAGGGCGTGCGTGGTCTCGTGATGCCCTTGAGTGGCGTTCAGTGAACCGGTGCTCTCGTCTGTGGTGTCGCCGCTTCATTTCTCTATGTTGGCGGCCTCTGACGTAGTGGTCTTTTCCATCTGGGTATTCTTTCCTAGGGGACCGCCCTCCTTTCGTCGGCCTTTCGGAGGTTCTTCCCCCTTGGGTATAGTGTTTTGGCATCAGGTCCCACCGTCGGGTAGCGGCGTCAACCATGTCTTCTCTTTTGGTTGGCAACTTCGGATTGTAGTTTTGGATTTCCTTCTGCAAAACTGGCAATAACTTTCTGAAGTAGAGCATGGCCCGGTCCTTGGGCGATTTGTAGTCGTCTTGGTCCTCCAGCTGTGCGAGATAGTAATCAAACATGCGAGGGTGCTGTCCCTCATGCTGGTAGGCGCGCTCAATTTGACTATTCACCATGGCGATCAGGTTGGAGGATCGCCGGATCATGGTCTTGGTCCACTTGACAAACACTTCGTATTCGTTGAGGAGTCGGTGACGTTTCGTCCTGGATAGACCGTTCTTGTGGACTTGGAATTGGTTCTTGCAGACTTGGTTCATTTGGGAAATGGCGTAGATGATCTTTCCATTGTCGGTTCCATAGCGGGCCGGGGCCGATTCATACATGAGCTCCAGTTCCTGGAGCCACTCAGTCCACTTCAGGTAGGTGAAGTCCATCGACAGCTTGGGGTAGTCGAACTTCACTAGGCGGCTAAGGTCGATTTGATTTCCGCCTCGGGTCGCCGACAAGGTTGACGATAGCCCACCAGAGTGATTTCCGGATCCTGACGATTGCCCACCGGACCGGCGGCGGCCCGGTGCATCTTCGTGGTTCGAGTCAGGTTCTGAATGGTCGCTGGGGCTGCTATCTTTGGAACTGCTAGAGTCACCGCTATCGCTGGGGCTAGACTGCCGGTGGCTATGTCGGTGACGTGGTTTATGACGGCGTCCGTTGTCGTTCCGTCGTCGTTCCGAGACTCCGGATGGGGAGGGGTCTCTCCGATTGGAACGTTCCCTGGAGCGTGACTCGTGATTTCGTTTCTTGTGGTGACGATGACGAACGCCCCCGACTCGTCGGCCTTCCATGGACGACTCTCTTGACGTGTCTGATCGTGATGATGACGAATTGCGGCGGTGTCGGCCTCTGCGGGATTTTCGGGCCTTACGGTCCTCCGCCGGACCGTCATCGGGCCTGTCGATTGGCGATCCCGAGCCTGACTGGTCCCGTTGTTGGGTTGCAGCAATAGCTTCGGCCATGAGCTGGTTTCTGATTTCACGTCCCAGTTGGTGGTAGTATTCGCCAGCGATTCGTTTTCGGTCCCTCTGGCTCAAGACGGGGGTCCGATTGGCTCCCGTGGCTGGAGTGCCTTCGTCGATGTCGACGTCGCTTGGCAGATCTCGAGGGATGCTTTCCGTGATCCCACTGCCCGGGGGTTCACTGAGAACCGTGGACCCTTCGTCCGGTTCTCGGGGTTGGTCCGGGCCTGGGCTGTCTGGTTGGCCCGGTTCTTCGTTATCCGGTTGTTGGTCGTTCAGGTGTTGGTCGTCGGGAGGGTTTCCCGGGTTTTGTGTGTTAGCCCTGGAGGTTTCGGCACGCGTGATGGCCATGGCTTCTTCGTTCGCAGGTAGTCGAATAGAAGAAGGTTCAGAATTGTAATATACGTATATACGGCGCACGGCTGGACTAGGTGCGAACGGGAGAATCGGGGCCGGAAGGCAGGCGATACGGCAACGGGCAGGGCTACGGCAACAAGGTGCAATATAACGACCGAACGGCGTATATAGGTCTAATACACAGACTGAACCTTGGAGGACCAAGGTTCGTGGCCGGAGGCCTTCCTTGGCTACGGCTATATATACAGGAATTGACTAGATGACTAAGAGCGGCCGTACGGCTATATGACGTCAAGACTTCTCCGCTCCCTTAGATGACTAAGGATCGCCACCGGAACCCGGACGGTCCGTTGCTACTGGCTATCTCCTATAGCGCACGTGACGTACGTGACATCAAGTGCCTTCGAGTCAGCGGTGAACAAGCGGCACGTGGTCGGGAACGTGACTTTGTTCTTGGCTTCGCAGGTTCCCAACTTGGCGATGTCACTCGGGAACACTGCTTCAGGAAAGACTAGCTGAACACGTCGTTCCTGTTCAGTCTGGGTCGCAGATGGGCGCTGATAGCGTTGAAGGTTGAGACTCTCGTCGGGTAGCCTCTTGCTCGCTGTGACGTTGGCGGGAGCTCGCATGTAGCTCGCAGCGTTGGCGGTAGGCTTGGCTGGCTGCATAGCTAGAGGGTCTTCGTTGGCGGGCTCCTCACTAGCATGACTGCCTCCATTGTCAGACAGTGGCTTCGCTGGTACCTCGCCGATCTGGCCATCGATCAGTCGGTTGACAGCCTGCGTGATAAGGTCGAGAGTGGCTTGGACGTTGCTGAACCGTTCATTGATAGACGCTGTCATTTCCTTGAAATGCTTGTCGACGTTGACAGCGAGGGCATTGGTTCTAGCATTCGAGCTAACCACGCTAGGACCGTCAGGGATACCAATGAATCTGTCCACAGCGGTAGGCGAAGGCGGAGTCTCTTCGTCAGACATGATGATGACGATGATGTTGCGACAGTGAGCTCGCTTCGAGCTCGAATAGAGTAAGAGAAAGAACTGCTGTGTAGCTGCAGCAAATAGCTATTTGTGCCTCTCGTACGGTCCTCTGGTGACCCACTACCTACATGCACTGTAGGTCAGGTCTGTTCAGAAGTGTGTACGTAGAGTCTTGATTGATAGGAAGAAGTCTATGGATACCGGCTATAGGAGTGTGGTTATTTATGCACCTTAGCGTAGTGGCTCGCCACTGCTTCGCCACTGCTTCGCCACTCGTTATCCCCGGATGTTATCTATACTCGAGTCATACCAAGTGTAACCTGAGTCGTAGCTAAGTCATGTATGCCACCCGAGGTGCCACATAGGTGCCACATCAGTACCTATTTGCAACTGGCGGATATACTAGCCGACTACTTCTGACCGAGGACCCTGATCATTGATGCTGTTTTAATCCTGCTGAGTCGTGATTTAAGTTGCTATGTACATAATGTAATATGTAGCATGTTATGTGACCACGAAACTTGAGGCACTGCCTCTAACTCCATCCCGTGGTGTCATTAGCGAGAGTCCGGATACATAGTACAGCGGGAATCTGCAGGGCCGCCCGCCCAACCGGTAATTTCATCATTGCCGAGGCTGGGAGTTTCCGGTAAGCAAAGGGGAACTTTGGGGGAGGAATGTGAACGATACGTTTCTAATGGGAGTCCGGCTGCTGGCATAAATTAAATAATAGTTCCTCTCTCCATTCCGGGCCAGTTGTACCTATTTGTTTTAAAGGTGCTGGTCGTGAATCTTCTTTCGGCAATCCCATTCGTTTTGCATTGCTGAGGCATGGGGCGTTGCTGCAAAATTAAAGTGCAAATCTTTTAACTATACATAGAGCCTTAACATTTGGGATACCATCGAACCGAATTCACGGCATTTCCGTCCGCAGTGATCCACATGGAAATGTTGCGACATCGACTAAGTGAGTTCCTGTTTACATTCCGACTCGGCTAGTGTGATAAGACAATAAAGGTATGGTCTGGCGAATACGACAAACTTGGATTTCGTCTAGATTCACTTCATATATTGTACAAGGGACAGGATAGCGAACACGATACCTAGCCTTTGCGTTCTCCGGAGAAAATCAAATGATTGGAAGACAGACGAATCTCAGCGGCAATCTGGATCTTAAAGAGTAGCATGGCATGGGGGCAACCAGCTTACCAGAGATATTACAGGACACCTAGCAACGACCAGGAAACAATGGCCCCGACGGCTGTCCGTGGTCGCCAGTGCTTTTCAATGTGAAGCTTCATACCCTCTGTATTGCACGAACAGCACAAGGCCGCGTACCTAATATCATTTTATATTTGTCGAGTAATTCTGGGGTCATCTCCTAAAACAAAGAACGCCACTTGATGCTACCTATCATCCCCCATGAATTCCCGACCGATGGGTATGCCGAAACGCCGTTGCTTATGCCGAAGGAAGAATCGTGAAATAAGAAAATTAGGGGCTCATGTCCTCTGGCGCTTAGCGGAAGGTTCGCCAGGGCCGGAGCCTTTGTATAATCTTTTTTTCTCCTGCTCCTCTCTCATGATCCGCTCGGCCTCGCTCATTTTTTTAGGCTGTTCGAACACTGAAGTCTGTTTGTGGCCATTTGCTAAGGCAGTTTTCCTCGCAGCCGCAAAGACGTTCTTCGTCTGCGGCTTCGCCGCCATCTTCATGGAGATGGGTGCGGCACCCATCTTAGTAGTAGAAGCACCGACCGAAATAGGTTCGTTTGTTTGGTTGGTCGTCGAGCTCTGCGCCTCGTTGCCGGAATTCAAGGCATCCGAGGAAGTAGGCTTCGCTCCGAAAGAGAGCTTGACCTTTTCGCCTTCTTGTCGTATTAATCCCTTATTAGCCGCATTTCCACCCCCGTCTTCGCCTCCTTCGTCTCGCCGGGCGGCAGCGGCGTCCTGCTTTGCTCGGCTTATCTGTTCTTGAATTATTCGTCCCTCGCGTTTGTCTCCTTTCTCCTGCAATTTGGAACGGCGCGCCGCCTCTCTCCGGCGTACAGCCTCAGGCGAGTCGTCGATCCAAGCAATATGTATTCCCTTGTCTGTCTCCTCTACTCTGCATATGCTTTCTCTACCCAAGTATTTGGCGAATTCCGTGAGCGACGGCCATTTCGTAGCGTTCATATGTATGTGTTCCTAGGGCCAATACCGTCAGTTACTCTAGCGCCGGTAAAATCCTACGCACAAAGAGCCTCACCTTGTTGGCAATGTAATTCTGGTAAAACTGGTTGATATGAACAGATTTCTCGCCGTGGGATGTGCGCAACAACTGTATGAAATCTCGTTGGAACTGCCTGCTAAATTCCTCGATGTGTTTTTTAGGATCTTCGCCGACAAGGAGCATTTGGCGGACATGGCTCTCGCTCATGGTATGCTGCTTAAATCCGTTCTGTGGTAGCAATATAGGTCAGTATAGCCATCTTAGAAGTCAGCACTGTAGCGCATACCTCGTCTCTCATTTGACGTTCACAGACTTGGCAATAGAACCTTAGGCGTTGTAGGCCCTTCATTTTCATCCTCTTGCTCAGGTCTTTGACCGAGCCGGCCTCTGCTTTCGGCATCTTGACGATTAGTGGTGACGCGAATCGTTACGGTCAGACGTTTACAGTTTGCAGTTCTTTCGTGTAGCAAAGGTTCGCCGCTGGGTATTTGAGATCGCTAGAAGTTTCTAGACCGCTTTATTACAAGCTGAATAGCACAGAAGAAAGGGTGCAGGAGAGTTGCGAATATGCTTCACCAAGTTCGATGTTCGGATTAAAAAGTGATGCTGCGATGTTATGGACCAAGAGCAGGTTGCCCATTGCCCACCCCTGCGCCCCCGATTATGTGGCGTATTACATAATGTGAGCAGGCACTTGGCGGGTGTCGGTCAGCTGGTCACAGAAACATCAGCCCCTATCTTGCCCATTCCCTTACCTATTACTTCACGGTAGGTCGGTACAGCCCATCCCAAGGCCATTGTCATTGATATGTGTACGCCTCCACCCGTTCCGTTTCGTATTAATAGATAGGTATTCGTATCTTAGGTTCTGTTTTATTGTCTCGAGTCAACCATCGGCCGATACGCACGTAAGAAGTACAATTGATACTTTTGTCGAATTCTTGATCGATAGATAACTACCTACCTAGGTAGGTAGGTGACTATCAACCTTGGGCCGCGTCGCTCGATGTACCTATATATCAGCGAGTCGGAACCTTATCTTCGTAAGGTCCTAGCAGACAAACCCCCGGAGCCGATCCTTGACGAGGTAAGCCACAAAGAATGGTGGACTCAGTGGAGTGCAAGAGAGGCCGCTCGGTTTACCGGCACATAGGTATTGTCTCCGACCCTCCGGGCCTCTATATAGGTAACCCTCAGGCATGGTTCGGAGATCTAGCACATGTTGGCACCGATTAGGTTCGGCAGTACTCTTGGCAGTCAGTCATCAAGGTGTGAGCACGCGCCATGGACTTGTAGGCAAAAGCCCACCCCATAAAGCATAAATAAAGGGTATAAAGGGCCGCATTGACATATGTACATCGTTGCCTCCGATAACTGGCGCCTTCACAATCACCACATTGATGATAGCTCTTGCGATATATCAGACCGCCTTTGCGAAGTCGACATCCAGCCTCTGTCATCCTCTCATCCATGGCGATCATGGAGCAAACGGACAGCCAAGTGCCAAAACCAAAACCATCGCCCACTCGCTACGAGACAGACAAACGGAGCTTCGCAATAATATTCCGATTTTCTTCCGATCCCACAGGAACCGGGCGGACGGACGACTGGATGGCCACATTGCGAGTCAAGACTGATGACGTCTTTCGTCTCATGCGCAAGGGCTTCTACTGCAACAGCGACAAGCTCGTCAAGAAAGAAGGGTTTTTCACCGGGGAGGGCAGGGCTCCCGAGACGCGATGCGATGGAACGGAGTGGGCTGGTGGCAGGACGTACGTGTTTGAGGATCGACATTGGATTGCGAGGCTCGACGTATACGCACTACAGTACAGCACATTGGTCTGTTTTGATTTACCACGTCAAATATCGAGAGAGACTATCCATCATGTTTCCGCTACCACTGGCTCGAACAAATACGTCTATAATTGGGGGCCCAATAACCGCAGAGGGACTAATTTCAACGCCATAGACGCCGATATGCATATGAAGGGACTGTGGCCACGAAATCTGAGGCCAGACAAGAATGGCAACATTGTCGCCGATCCGAGCAAAGACAACATGGAGGCACGTGTCGAGTATATGTATCCGGATACTCAGGCTCAACAGCTCGACCTTAGATTCAAAGCCAGCGTATGGATTTCTACTTTCAAGCAGCTTTGGCTGAACTTAAGACGTTGTCGAATTACATGATGTAAGACGAAGATATAGTTAAGTAGAATTAAATAGTGACTCCCCAATACTCAGCTAACATATAAGACCCGTCTGATACCCGGAGTATTCACCAGCAATATCCACTTCCTACCCTGGCCTACCGTCGCCTGCGTGCTTGACAATCTCATGCATCGGGGGCCATAAAACGTTAGCCAGAGTCAACACATTTGAATATCAAGTTATGAATTTCCGTCTATATTGCGAAACTGAGGTTGAAGCACAGTGTGTTAAGACCTACTGCTCATTCTTCCTGAGCCCTCCAAGTGCTCGTGTTGGCTTCACCCTTGAAAGGATTACTAGACCCAGCAACCACGTTGAGGTACGAGCATTGCTGGGACCCGCCCTCCCGCCCCTAGTAATTGTGGCCTTACTAGAATGGCTTATATTCGTTCATAATTTCGAGTGGATTGGGCGTCTCCGGCGGCGAGTTGGGCGTCTTCGTGGGTGGTTCGGGCGTCTCCGTGGGCGTCTCCGGCTTCGACGATGACGGGTTGGAGCGGGGGGCGCGGGAGAGGAGGGTCTTTCTTCCTCCAAGATTCCATGTAACCAAGATTGTAGAAGAACGTTGCGATTGCAGAAAGGGCCAACATGCCCAGAAAAACGACAGTCAAAATACCTAGGTAGTTAGGGCTTCCATCTTGTGACTAGTTGTTGAGGAAGAAACAAAAAGGAAGCGGACCAGCAGAGGACAGGACAAGTTCTTAAGTAGGAATCGGACATCTTGCTCCTACCTGGCGATAAATGGAAAGTGCGGTCGTACTCCAAGTAGAGAAGGAAAGCTCGACACCACTTCTTTCCTGAAAATCCCTTGGAAGCGCCGGCATTCAACTCCAGTCTCGTTGGGTGCGACCCAGGTAGCGGCAGTCACGTACGCAATGGTCACCACGGGCTTGCTTCAGCAGGCAGTGATAAATCTCCTAATAAATGCACGCACGAGCGCCCGTAGTCGTGGCCGCTACATGGGTAGTCCTGCTCAGGGGGGTAACGGTAGGGAGCACTGTGTGAATTTACCAAGCTCTTTCTCGTCGTCGTAGATGGCGAATTGGGCAGGAGCGAGTCCTACCATGAACAGACGAGTGAGAAGGCCAGCGAAGCTGCGAAGGAGTCACGAAGGGGCCGCGAAGGACCTGCCCACATGAAGTTCAGCGGTCTTATCGAGGCAGGAATCCGGGACATGGTTCGCCTCGCCAAGCATCTTCCGGGCTATTCATGAAATCACGAGCCACGACGTGGAATATCAGGACGAATCAGGGTATGTGAAAGCTATTCGAACGTGGCAAAACACCGTACATGAGCTTTTAAGCCATCTTTTACCTGTCTGAGGTCTCCTCTGCCAGTCGTGACAAGTAATGGCGCCACTTGCTCCGCCCCAGAGAATTACCTTGGCTGAAAGGTCATCGGTTGCAAAGCAAGGCCAGATTGTCTCTCCTGCCGCAGCGTATATAGCTATGGCTGTGGAGGCTGGCTTGGCTATTCTCGGAGCCGGTGTATCTTCGGCCGTGGGAGTCCGCGACCTCCGAAACCGTAGCAGGACGCGCCCAGTCCAGTAAGCGGTTCATCAACAGTTCGGACTTCATTAACTGTATATAATTGGTTTAAGCGCGCTAATCGCTCGAAAAACCTGAGCGTTTATACATCTAGGCGGTTAAACGCACATAAGCGGTTGAATGCACTAAGCGCTTATCTCTAGCTAATTACTTGACATCACCAAGCGATTAAGCATAGGTAGATAATCTCTTGGACTTCATAAACGTTTATGACATCCATAAACGTTTCTCTTACTTACCGACCTATAACACTACCTATCTAGGTACCTACTGACCTATTCTACCTACCATAGATACCTATTCTACCAACCCATGCCCACCTACCAATCTGCACCTCCTGGCCTATGCCTCCCGATCTTAAACTTCCCAATTTACACCTCGACTTACACCTGCCAACTTACATCTCTCAATTTACCTATACCTCCCGACCTACACCTCCCGACCTACACCTCCCGACCTACACCTCCCGACCTACACCTCCTGACCTACACCTCCCGACCGACCTATACCTCCCGACTTACACCTCCCGACTTACACCTCCCGACTTACACCTCCCGACCGTCTACCTGCCTGCCTACATATACTTACTGACCTACCTATACCCGTACCTACCTACTTACTGACTTACTCTTACTTCGCACTTTGCGCCCACTGTACTTCACACTTACCAATCTACTTCGCACCTACCACTTCGTACCTATCACTTCGCACCTACCACTTTACATCTACCTACCTATCTACCCAAATTAAAGAAACCACAACATTCGTAGTATCTCCGTAGTGTAGTGGTAAATCGTAGCATAGTAACTGTAAACCACCTCTGTTTGAACCGTGATCGTAGCCCGTTTTTCAAGTATTTATATAGGCCTATAATGTACAAGTACCTAGCTATGACCTAAATAAGCTATTAATACATAAGTAAATAATTTTTTTTCTAGTATTGCTACTTTATATATACCTATACTGCTGAGAGGCTTACATCTACTCGCGCTCACCTATATAAAGTACCTAGGTACCTGGCTGCTGATAAACGCCTGATAATCGCCTGATAAACGTTTGCACTATGCATAAACGTTTACACCTTTAAACACATAAACTTCAAAGCATTCATGACATCCACGAGCGCTTATGGGCCGTGAGTGCTTGAAACACCCCAAACACTATAAACACGTAGCCGTTTATGTCAGACACGAACGTTATTTATGTAATAAGCGATTACGGACGTCAAACCATCGCTCGAGAGTTTACTCCGGTAAGCGCTTATTATTCTTTCAACTGCATATTAACTATTAATTAACCGATAATTCTACCGGGCATATCCTACTACGGAACAGCCAGGCTCTGGGTTCACATTTGGGAGTGGAGAATCCGCGGGAGAAACGATATTGTGTACCTTTTATGTGGTGTGTGCCCGAGGTGCTACCTATGATTCATGAATATGCCTGTAGGCACCTTTTCCCCTTTTCTAAGCGACTATGTTCCTAAGTATGCAGAAATCTATTGAGTCCAGCCGGGCTTTTTTTCCTTTTCGCCTTTCCCAGGCCACTACCTACGCCGAATACAATGAGCGATGCCATCCCGCAGCCGCCAGGATAACGCTCGGATTTCCCGATGATTCATATACACGAGAGAGCACGAGACCCGGGAAGGCATGCTCATCTATCCCAGTCTAGTCCAAGGTAATCTAAACTTTCTGAAATACCTATCTGTCGTGTTATTCTAGAAATGTGAATAGATTTGTGTGCAGTATGTTCATAGCTCTGGTAGCCTCCCTGGCATCAATGACACACGAGATATTGATTTCGCTAGCACCTGTTTGATGCTTTGTTAGCCATTCTATTGAATAGGAACAACATCTGTGCTCACCTTGTGATATCATCTCGATATTGACATCGTATTCACCCAGTGTTGAGAACATGCGGCCCGCAATACCAATCATATTCTTCATTTCCGCTCCAACTAGGCTTAGGATGGCCATGTCAAGTAGAATACTGACGTCGCCACACTCTTCCAATTCTTTCCTGGCTTTTTCAAAGTGGTGGACGGACGAGCTAGCCTGATGAATAGCCATGGAAACATGGACTTCACTTGTAGATATGAGATCCACAGATATTCTATGGCTATTCAAAATCGAGAAAACCTTGGCAAAAAAACCATGAGATATCGAGCGCTTATTCGAGTGGACGTTGATGATGGTGATATTATCTTTGATTGTAACAGCAGTGGGTCGTTTCGGTGATTTCCTTAGCGAGGGGTCCGACGGCTGAGACCGCTTGATCTGCTGCGCGGGTGACTGGATTGGATCCGGGATGACAATCGTACCGCTTCCCCGCGGATTCTTGACGTTTTTGATACGGATAGGTATGGGTGGTTCGGCCTTGACAACTTGATCCATGGTAAAATGATGAATAACTTCGGAACCATAGAATGTGAGCTCAGCCGCTTCGGACGGAGTAATTGAAGCCAATAGCCGTGCAGTCGGAACCTTGGTTGGATCGGCAGTAAAGATGCCATCTACTTCTTTCCAGACCTGCAACTCATCCGCATTCAGTCCTACTGCCACCAACGCAGCACACAGATCGGTATAACCCCGTCCGATGTCCCCGTCCATCAAGCTCCCGGGGACATTTCCAAAGAAACCAGTGACAACGGGGACGCGGTCAATACAGGCGTGTATCCTCTTCCGGAAAATGGCCGCCGCGTCTTTGAAGAAAGCAGGACTAAGGCGGTCCGTGCTATCGTAATGTAGTACATCCGAGAGATCGACGTATTCAGCATCAACGTCCTAGAGGGGTGTTAGTGATGCGCCGCTAGGTGATTGTGGCCAAAACAAACATTGTCCTTCAGCATTGCCGTCATAAACCTGCAGCTTAGTTTCTCGCCGAAGCCAACAACACGATCCTTGGACCTCGCATTGACCTCAAGATTGAATCGCTTAGCGGCGATAATGTAGTCTATCAATTCTTGGCAGTCTTCACGTATATGATTGCAAACCTCTTCCTGTAGTTCAGGGGTTTTAACGGATTCCTGAGCGGCGGCAATATGGTCGTCACATATCTCACGAATCGCTGCTTTGGCTTCCTCGACAAGCTCCTTTTTGGTTGCCTCGTTGCTCGTTGCTGCAGCTACGTCGCGTAGCTTTTTGTGGATTTCCAGTAATCTTTGGCGCAATGTTAGAGAGGTGGTTGCGGCGAAAATGCACTGCGGTGCTCAGACTGACTCACCGGCTCGTGGTGCCAGTTGCCTTCTTGCCGGCGCTTCGAGCCGAACAGACCACGGCAATCTTAGTTGAAGTCAAGCTCGCGCTGGCCCTCGGGAATCAGCAGGGCGTATTGATAAGAGAGCATTGCTTCATCTTACCGCACAATGTCGCGGGCAATCTGTGCGCGGGGGTTGAGCAAGGTTAGTCGTGCCGAAGAGAGAGAGAGAGAGAGAGAGAGGGAGGAGCACCAACATTGCGTGGGAACTTGCCAACACTCGTGCCGCCAAATTTCTGCACAATCCAACCCCGTGCATTGGCATTGCTGCGAGTGGCAGTCCCGGTAGCCATAATCACCGGGTGGTGGTTAGCGAATAGGCACGCAGGTTATAGAGAGCCGTAGAGCCGTTGCAATCACACGAGCCTCCAAACCCTCCGGCGCAAGACAATCAACATCAAAAGAATGGCGGGGCAGTGCGTGGCTCTGCTTGCTGTGCAACTGTACGTCTAGCTTTAGCAGAACACAGACAATGAAGACTTATTATAGAACTTGAAGTTGGGAGCAGGAAATATGTCATTTACGATGAGTGACAAGTTGTACATGGAACTAAAACAAGGCAGACGGCCGAAGGAAATGCCTTGGGTGGAATGAGAGGTATTCACGGACCACCACGGCCCCGAATCGGAGCACACATTAGACTAACTACTACCTAGTGTAAGTAGTCTAAAAATAAAAAATAAGAAAAGGTAAGGGATTGGTAGACCGTACCTACTACCTGCCACTACCTGCCACTACCTACCTGTACACTAGCTACCTATGTACCTACCTGGTAGGTATTATATAGGTCGTCAGTGGTACCGGTAGGCAGGCTTTAACGATATCGATTAGACCGACCCAGACACAGTCACCGAATACTCAATCTCGCTGTGAGTCAAGTTTGAAAACTGAGATACCTCGTGCCGATCTCTTACCGGCACGAAACTCCGTAAATATACGGGAGTAATACCAGTAATTACCAGTTAGACTCTTTGCAGTTCGCGACTTCTTTGCAAAAGTCCGAACCGGCTTAAACACCCGTGCACGTGTGCCCCACAATAATTACGTACCTAGGTAGCTACGGAGTGACGTATTGGCACCGGCAAAATTCTCGTAGCATTGTGCTAAGGCCGGCCCGCTTCGGTCCGTTGGGCTCATGACGGTTTGTGAATTCGCAATCGCCAGCACTCTGGGTATTGATGAGAACCGTCGAAACTTTAGGAAATCCTGATCCATCTCCAAGTCATTTAACCATTTGGTCTCGAGCAAGGTACCTACTGTTGGTTTGATCTTCGCGGCACGTTTACCTACGCCTCTATAGGTACCGCAGGTGCTACGTAGAGTGGATAGTTCGGGAACGCTGTCGCTGATATGTATAAGTAGTGTACAGCACGAAAGTGCGCAGTATATAACCAAGGTTCTTTACTTTCCGTACTCGTCCTGAAACTACATAATACCGTATGATAGCTCTTATAGGTAGTAGCCGGCCACTTGCATATTAGCGGGTGTTATTAGCCAAGCACATGAGAGAAACGTTCCACCCACGATACCGGTACACTCTTGTTAAGGGTTTGTTTCTTACCTAGGTATTGTAGGTAGTGAGACCTCGTTGCGGTTGAGTTAGGTATCTATTCCATTAACATTACGAGGCTGTTTCCATCTAGTAGAATTCACAGTACTACATGGCTGCCATGTGATGTTGGCCTTTCCGGTGTACCTACTTTGCTTCACATATGACGGATAAAATACACTACGGTGCTGCTAGAGCATCACCATGAATGTCATTGGGTATCACACGACATACCTAGACGGCCTTCCGCCTTTTTATCCTACCACGAGGTAACTGTACAACATGACCGAGCCAGCTGTCTAACCCCGAGCCTGCCCTGCCCATCCCGGTGGTTGGTGAGCCGAAGACAAATAAACACTTTGTCTCATAGGCCCAGCGGTCCACCTTGTCCCGTTGTTGTGAACGCCAGAACGAGCCTGGTCCGTTGATGCGCCCTTAGATGCAGCCACTCGCTGCACCCAAACACACGCACATAAATCACTGATGCATATCCAGCAATACTACTAGGATTCCCCCGTGCAGCAAAGATGGCCGTTCGTTATCCCTCGTAATTCAGTCGTGCCATCGTGTGTTCTGCGCTTTGCCCCATACCCACACCGCAGCTCGCAATGTCAGAAAAAATTGTGCTCCCCAGCCCAGATATACATGCCATACGCCGTGACGCCAAATATTATAGTATAGACAAGCCGGTCAACAAACCGTCAGCCACACACATGAGCTGCGATGAGCTAGCTGAAGACTGGGGGGTGATGTTGTTGGTTTGGTAAAACCGGGCGGCGGTTTAAGACATAGTCTGCCCTAACTCGAGGTTGTGTAAGTTTTGGGCTTGGTTCTGCTGGAACTCGAATTTATCCATTGGGAAGTCTTCTTCCGGTGTCCTGATGCCGATGCCGCTATCATCTGGATTGTTCGAGTGTAGAGAGTCGTGATCGTCCAGTCTAGTCGGAAACGGGGCACGGTCTGGCTGCGCTCGGATGTTTGGAGTTCGCGATACATCCATGTCCACGCTGCCGCTGTTACGTCGACGCTCTTGAGGATTTGGGTCAAAGGAATCTACCGGGAGCGAGGTTGAGCGTTTTGCTTCATTGACCGCAGGAACTGAGGAGCGACTTTGCATAAATCCACCCTGCTCTGCCAGGAACGCAACCATCTCATCGATCCAGCATTTCGTAACCCACCAAGACCCAAAGCTCTTACCCTGGGCGATGGTGAGATCACGCATCACTTCAGTTCCAACTCTCTGCACGCACCAGACGATGTCCGCAGGTGTGGAATATGGAAATCGACTGGGAAGAGACCGAAGAAATTGAACCCACTGGTCGAGCATATTCTGTGGATTGGTAAGATCGGAAACATCCTGGGGTGAATTATGGCCGTGCTGTTGGGCCATGTCTCCGTACAAAGTAAGGCACTCGATTTCCCAAGGAACCCCAACCGGATTCAATAAACCTCGCATGTCGTCAAGTAAGACGCGAACAAGATCATCCATGCCTCGAGTGGGTACACATTCAGCAATTTTCCGTATTCGGACCATGGTGATCCAGTCGACATACATGCTAGTACGGTTTGCCGGATTCGCTAGCATGTTCGCCGCAGCGTGAGCCGTAAGGTTGACTCGAAGAGCACGATCGATGATGGCTGCAAAGATCGTAGCGGGCGCCTCCTTGGCCCGGACTACGTGCCGTGGTTGGCCTTGAAAGGAATCACGAATATGAGGAACCAGCCGCTCAGAAATGTTTCGTAGCGTATCGAGAACGGTCTTTGGGACAACCTGTAGTGTGAGTCCAGCGATAATGCGCGCCATTCTCTGGTAGAGCACGAAATCGCATTGTTCAATCCAGATCGCAAGGTCTGGGTTAGCGAACAGTTTCTGCACAGGCATGGTGAGTGTGCCTTGGAAAGATGTATAGAGATGGAAAAACGTCTTCTCCTTGCAATAACGAATACACTCGACCAAAGACGTGCAATGCGAGCGATACAGGGCCGCCAAGGACTTTGCTGAATCTGGATCAGTACCGTTAGGTAAAAATGGTTCGATACTGGGAAGAATGAGCGGCTGGGATTGATCGAAATGGTCGTCGCCTTCTCTTGGGAAGGCTAGATGCAACATCGTCTTGGTCGTAGACGAATCTAGCTGGTCGATACTGGAAACATCTGGTTGATTGTATAGGCTATGCGATCTAGCATCTATCGACACTGATGCCGTAGGTCCTTCGGAGGATTGGTTGGTCGGCGGCGATGGAAGTGCTGGCTTCGTATTCGGGACTGTTGACTGGGTCTGTATCGCGCTACGGGCCTTTAGACGAGGGTATAGAATATAATTCTCGAGAAGAACATTACTTACTTGAAGGCTTGCGCTTGCGAAGGCCTCTGAATAGGGAGCGCTGGTAGAATCACAGGCTCCTTGAGCTCGGGCTGGTCCTCCATCAACGCGAAGTTGACATAATGATATTTGGACTCGCCACGAACACCCAGTCTGCGCGTCTTTAGACCGGGAAAGAGGACTCTGACCAACTTTCCAAAACTCGCTGGGTTCAGAACTGTTATTCTCTCCGTTGCACATCTGGATGCGTAATTGGCATAAACGCGCCCTCTGGGTACGGAGCCTTTCCCTTTGCTGCAGACTTGATTTATCCTAAGCGAGACTTGTTAAACTTGGAGTAATATTCAGAAGGGCAAGAATGCGCAGAGAGCATACCAAAGCATCGCAAAGACTTGACGAGTCCGTTCTGAATTCGGCCCGCGCTCATTCCCATGCAACTCTTTTGCCACGTCTTCGAGTTTCCGATGCCGGTTGGCATGATATAGTTGGCGCATTTCCAGCTCGTTGTTGGCGCTCGTTCTGCTGGTAGCTGGTTTTTGGCCGATCTGGCGGGATGCATCTACCATGTCGCTCTCATCGGGGTCGTCACGCTCCATCAACTGGCTCTCGGCATCGGTGAAGCTGGCGCCGCCACCGTACGCATCAACCGGCAAACCATGTTGCACACTTTGATGCGGCGTGAACGAGATGGCCGGGCTGACCTGATGGTGCATCTCTGAATTCATCGCGAAAGGTTGCTGCACTGGCATTTGGGATGCCGGACGCAGCATGTCTTCGTCTGGTATCTGCTGTCCCATCTGGTTTCCAACGACAGATATATCCTTCGAATGTGGTATGACGCCATGGCCGTTGGCGTGCCATTGTTCCTGGAAGTTGCTATGGTTCGCTACCGGAAGGCCTTGATCGTGAGTAGGCTGGAGTGTGACGCTGTGGGTGGATGCGGTGGAAGCTCTCGACTGGGCTCTTCGCCTTGGGTGCTGTTGCGACATAGCCGCAGCCTCAAGGGGTTGCACTTCTGCGCGACAATTAGGTACGATTCACAAAGGTACAATTTATATTTCCAACTGCTAAGGACAGATCAGGAAAAGCGGCAATGCACTTATAAAGTGATGCAACACGGTCTATGCTGGGACAGGAACACCGACCAGTATCCATGATGTCGAGGGTTGTTTACCCCAGACAGCTTGTTGCGCCAGCCAAACACGGCCAAGACGGGTGCAGGTAGAGGAGCCAACGCAAAGCAGATGATATCAATATATGGGATATGGGAGTCGGTCAAGGAGAAGCGGCAGATTTTAGTGAGAATATTACATGAGCGAGGCCCGTTGTTGCGACGCCGGGCTTTGCAGGATGGATTGATTGAGCTCTGAGGTGGAACTCGAAAACAGAAATGGGGAATGGAGGAGAGTTGTCCAAACAACAAAACTCGTCGGGGCAACGGTCAGAATTGTTAGTGGCTTGTGCTGTTGCTGTGACTGGCTGACTGCAGTGTGGGGCAGTCTTGGCACTGTATCAGGCACCTACCTCCAGCTAGCCTTCCCTGGAGATAGGCTCACGTAGGTACTTGTAGGGGACATACCTACCTACGGTACCTAACTGTGACTGCGGGCAATCGTTACAGTGCATGTAGACAGTAATCGTACTAAATGATACTGTATTTACTGCTGTCATGTACGACGTAGGTACACTACCGTACTTCGTACGAAGCACCGAAAGATACGTGAGGTAATACATGCCCAAACCCCAAATCGTATTTTAGGTCTCTGCCGCGATCAACTTGTCTTATGGTCGCTGCCCTCTGTACGTACAGACTCTACAGACTGACTGTACAGGCAGTAGATTCAGGTAGCTATTGTCCGCTGGGTAAGTTAGACCTCAGTATTCACTGCAGCATTGTCTGGTGTACTTCTACCCTATTGCTCGGCCACTTGACTCGGCTATACGAGAGTGGAGCCCTAGGCGGCCGAGCAGCATGTACGAAGTACCTAGGTAGAGCAGGTAGTTACACCGAGCAAGCTAAAAATGGTGTTTAACTCGGTACCAACCTCTTGGTCGGCATACTGGACGGCCGCACAGCCCACCTGCCTATTGAAAGGCGAAACTTGAAAGGCGATGGGTCACCTAGGTAGGTAAAAGTACTGACTTGTTTGTGAGATAAGGCAACCAAGCAGTAGGACAAGCAATAGGGTTTACGTCGGTCTTAATGGGTACGCATAGGTGCAATTGTATAAGGGATCCCTTGTATAAAGCCACGGGTATGCACTTACGTAGCAAATGTGAGTGGGGCTCTTCAACCAGCTGTCACCTGTTCCGTGCATCCGTACGTCTAAGGTACCTGTGACGTAGATACGTGTACCCATCTCAGAAAACAACCGCCGGGAAGAGGTATCTAGGCAGGGTAATCTCCTAGTTAAGATACATCTTGAGCGCATTTCGTCCTCAACTTCGATACCTGCACCCACTGAGTTAAGTACTTCACCACAGGTGTAAGAGTTGCCCAGGTCCGACACTTTTATTATCACACCTACGGTACACCTGGTCTGTAGGTACTTCACACGATGACCTGAGAACCGTAATCCGCGGTAAGTCACCCTAATAACTTATACCTACCTAGCCGATTTCTCTCCTAGCTGGGGCCGTGATCCATCTCCCCCCATCTCGTCATCTTCGAACACCTCCTCTCCCACAATCTTCCTCCATTCCTGCACAACAATTTAATTTCCAACCCAGATCCAAATTCTGAGATACCGTTTTATTCTTCTTCATCGACATCGGAATTTCAGCATATTGCTATCGGCGCCCTCGATCAACGACCTGTATGCTTTTCCTAACACACCCTCCCTTCCGCCTCGAGCATGCTCGCGAGACACAAGGTGGCTTTATTGTTCCTGGCTAACCCTAAAAACGCTCTTAGATCCATACGTACATCTATATATTCCGTATAGCCTGCGAGCATCCGGTCCGAAGCATTCCTCTGTCTTTTGTAGACTGTTTTGACCATCTCTGAAAACATGTCGGCCCAAGACCGTGTTCAGCACTACGTTTCCCAGCTCGATCGTGAGGTGTGTTTCTCTTTTTTTGCATGGTGCATCCCCTTTGATGATGAGAATGAGAGCTGATTCCGCATTTGCTGCAGCTGGGCAAATACCCCACTCTCGCCAACCTCGAGAAGCAGACATCCATTCCTAAGGCCTACGCTGTCATCGGTGTTGCCACCCTCTACCTCTTCTTTATTATCTTCAACCTTGGCGGCCAGTTGTTGACCAACTTCGCCGGTTTTGTCATTCCGGGCTACTACTCCCTGGCGGCCTTGTTCAGCACTAGCAAGTCTGACGACACCCAGTGGCTTACTGTATGTGCCCATTATTTAAGTCGTGAAGGAATGCCTCGACTTGTATTGACCGGAACATCTAGTATTGGGTTGTTTTCGCTTTCTTCACGTAAGCTATCGCAGGCTAATTCCCGCATACCTTGATCAATCAACTCACAGTTATCGCAGTGTGGTCGAGAGCGCTATCAGCATAGTCTACTGGTTCCCCTTCTATTATACATTCAAATTTGTTTTCTTACTTTGGTTGTCGCTTCCCACTTTCGGGTAAGATCCAAATCCTCACTTACAAAGTCTTCTCATGCTTATCTATCTGTCTCAGCGGTGCGCAGATTGTCTTCCGATCCTTTATGCAGCCCGTGCTTGGACGATACTTCTCCGAGTCGGGCTCAACCGCCGCCAACCTCCGTGCCAAGGCCGACTCACTGGGCAAAGACCAGTAAACACGCGACCGAGCCGAGATGACAATATAACCTTCAAGCACATGCCAGACACGTAGATACGAAGTTTGCAGAAGTCCGAAAGATAACTCTATGCTGTCAGACTAGGGGTTTAGTCAACACATAAGGATACTCAGCAACCAGTTTACGATGACTGGCTGTGAGAAGGGGGCCCGGTGTGGTAGATAGTGGAGGATTTCTCATTCGTCGACAGCCACTTAGCATCTCGCTCAGGGATTCGCTGAGTTTTCTAGGCTGATGATCCATTTGAGGAAAGGATAGGTTTCGAGTATTGCGTTTGTGTGGTCGGGGAAATACGTAGTCTGGGTTGTAGGCTACGCTCCTGGATTAATGTTACTGTTGACAAATTTGCCGAAATCTTGGAATGTCCGTTCTGTGCTTTGCAGTGAGGCTAATGTTCGTTTCCGCACCTACGGCATGTCTATCTACTGAAGATTAGAGCATGGCGGCCACACATTGTCCATCGTCCTCTACGGGAGGTTGATGGTTTTTGATGATTCGTATTCTCGCACGCGTGATACCATTGTTCATTGCGCCAGATGTAGGTATGGCCAAGTGTTACACGTCATCCTGACAAATCGCGATCAGAGGCAATATGCGCCCTTCGTACGGTAGGTAGGTATTCTGTTAGATCTGCTTGGGCTCCCGAGGAAAAAAAGCGACCGACCAACCAGGCGAACTTAGGGCTAAAACAGGGCTGGCCAGCTGAACCGAATTACCTATCTCGCTGTTCGGGACACACGCCGAGCACCCTTGGGATATTCCGTCAAACAGCGTACGTGCAACTACAAGTCACCTAGATAAAGGCAGGGCAGTTTCTTACTAGCTTAGAGTCAGCTTTTAGGGCTGTTCCCATCACCGGCAAAGTTAAGCATTGAAAAGCAGCTACTCAGGCATGTGCCTACTCTCTCCAGGTTCAACCACAGCCGACAGCGCAATCAACAGGATTGAAGGCGTTTAGCGGGCTGAACTCGTCAGATTACCTTTGATTTGCGCTCATCAATGTAGCTAAGAACAGAAGAGAAAACAAAAGCTCACCTTTGAAATGGCAAAGCCCGTGGGGGGTCGTCATATCGATAGCAAGTTCCTACACCATTGAAATAGGGTAAAGGAAGAGAGGATTGTCCATTGCTTCAGGTCATCACCGCATCATGGGAGGCCAGCAATTAAGGGCCCTCGTGATGATGGTTTTAGGCAAGGAATTCTCGTAGAGATTACTCTCGACACACACATCGGAATCGGCAGCAGCGTGGAGAAGTACCGCGCGATGGGCTTGCAGGCTGACGATGATTTGAGTCGGTGGTCTATGAATGAGAAAAAGAGAAAAAAAAATTGCCAACCGCAGGACGAGAAACGAATTTTATACCTAAGAAGCGCAAAGTGGTCCTCCGGAGTGCCGTGTCTGACCGCCGGCAACTGGTCCTGGTACTGTACGTACAGTGTAGGTGTACAGTTTCGACTGTAGTCACGTACTATGTACTTCCTATCAAGTCGAAAACAGCCCTGAGTCCTGACAAAGTTCGTGCAAAGGGTGGCGACAAAAGAATGGAGAACCTTAGGTAATCAGTAATCTAAGGTTTTGGTTAAAACACCGTGTGACTCACGGCTCCCCCACTCGTACTCGCCACCTGCACGAACCTGACACCACTGTACGGACCGTAACCGTAGCAGCATAAAGCCCGGAGCCGCTGGATTTGCAGCAGTGCACTCCACAGCTTCGTGCCTCAATACTGTGTGTTTCCATCTTTTTGGTCGCCAACCTAAAGTGACCGAGAGATGTGTGCACTAAAAGGAGACAGATAAACTACCTAGGTAGGTAGGTAGGTACCGGTAGGTAGGGTGATAAGAGGTAGTGTAAGTTACACGTAACTTGTAGGTAACGTAATCGGTTTCAATTCCGACCAGGGATACATTCCGGACAGACTGCCTAATGCCGCACCGTAGGGCTCCAAGTAGTGCCCAGGTGGCCTTTTAGGTAGGGCCGGTCGTGCTTCGTGCTCAAATAAGTACCATGGGTGTCCGGAATGCACGTCCGGCCGGGAATGGCGTCGATTACGTTACCCAAGACACTGATTCGTTACGCATGGCTACCTAGGTAGTGCCCCGGCCAGAGCGCCCCGGCCAAGTCCACACGACAATCGCTGGCGGGTGGCACTTTGTCATTCACTACCAAATAGGGCGTACCTTCGTAACCTTAAGTGGGAATTGGGTCCTAGTGTGCTATCGACGGCGCATCTGGTTTTTTGGCTTGGGATGGGACGGTCTTGAAAACATTTCGAGCTCTTCACAACCAAAAACTGAACTAGGCAATAAACTGCAAGTTGCAACCAATTCTGCCCCAATCATCATCCAACCAATTTCCTCCTACGCATCTCTCTTTCTGTCTCCCTCTCACGCATTGCCGGACCTCTGCAGACTCGACCCTATCCAACTCCATCGTCGTCGCTCTGGTGTTTTCACTCCGTTCAACCTCTCTTGACCATCACACGACCTCCCCCAAGAAACGAATCCATCCGTCCACCATATCATCATCATATCCTGCCATCATCCATTCTAATCTCATACAATACTTGCGTGTGTGTGCTGCTTGCTTGACGTCCCCAGCATCAAAACTAGACAAACTCGACAAGGAGACACGGAAAACATCAATCGCAGCATAGAAATACCTCGTCGTGTCGCATTACCTGTATACACAAGAAACCACGGGGTTTGCCCAAGTTTCACAACCTTCAGTGCTGCTAGACCACTGGCTGTGGGCAACGGCTTATCAACATGGATAGACAGGACTCAATATGGACTCGTCGTAGCAAGTATGGTTGTCCCTTGTGCTGACCTACGTAAATTGCTGCTCACGAAGGATGATACAGTACCAGCAGCAGCAACCTTTCACTAGGTACTGCTAGTTCGGCCGATAATACCACTCCCCGAGACTTCTCGAGCCTCTCACGAAGAAACGGCGGAACTTCTTCTCTCGGCCGCTCGAACCCCTTTGCCCCCAGCACATCTAGCGCTTTAGCTTCTCCCACGAGCGCCAGTGGTGCCAATCAGTTTGGTCTCGGGTCTGGCGCATTCGCCTCTTTTGGCTCCGCAAAGCCCACCAAGACGTTAGCGAGTGCGATTGAACAAGGGACAGGCGCTGTTGGGGCCAAGCCGTCTTCAGCAGAGAAGTCTGCCAAGGAAGCAGCCATACGTCCCACCGCCATTGGCAAACCGTCCATGAGCTCTATCTCTGAGACGGGACGGTCCACTTCCACCCTGTCCTCCCATCCCCTCAAGGACACATGGGTCTTCTGGTATAGACCGCCGATTACGAAGGCCAACGGCTACATTGAGTATGACAAGACATTGCATGCCATGATGTCCGTGAAGACGGCTGAGGACTTTTGGCTTGCCTACTCCCATCTAAAACGGCCATCCGCTCTTCCTACTGTGTCGGACTACCATCTTTTCAAAGGGGGCGTTCGTCCCATATGGGAAGACGAGGAAAACAAGCATGGCGGAAAGTGGATTTTGAGGCTGAAGAAGGGTGTTGCCGACCGCTACTACGAGGATCTTATTATGGCCTGCGTGGGCGACCAATTCGGCGATGAGTCCGATGAAATCTGTGGAATCGTGCTGAGTATGCGCAATGGAGAAGACGTTCTTAGCATCTGGACTCGAAACACGGGACAGAAGGTCCTCAAGATCCGGTATGTATACCGTATACCCTTCACTCTCGGTATGGGTATCACAACTGACCACCCTTCACCGCAGTGAGACAATGCGCCGCATACTCGGTTGTCCGAACGATACTCGAATTGAATGGAAGAGTCATGATGCTAGCATGCAGCAGCGAAGTATCATCGAGGAATCGCGCCGCGAGAAAGCCCACAGTCATCATAGCGACAAGCGTCCTCACAATAAGCCCCGACAGGCGCAGGAGGACCAACGGTCGTAAAGCCGTTGTTCACGCTCTTGCCGCCGTTATCGACTCAACAGCCAAATTCGCCAGGGCGCTTGTTATGGAAGGTGTTAAATCCGAGGGGCAGCAATGGGCCAGCTTGCGAAAGAGACGATTCATGAATGCCCAGGAACGAGCTACCGTTCGTTTGAAGCCGTGGAGATCCTATCGCAACGCGGCAGGACCTACAGAATTGTATATACGTATACTAACGAAGCTGAAAGGGCAAAGCGTAACAGCAACCTGGAGCTTGTATGTACGAATAACGGAGGGTATGTCCCATGACTGTCAGCGTAGCAGCAGGCAACATGTTTGAACGACCATCATCTGAATAGGTGGCACGAGCGGTGTTTAACTTAAAAATGGCATTGAAAAAGGGTTAGCGTAGGGGGTTGGCAAGGACTCCCGGTTGACTGGGGTAATGGGTTGGACATGAGGCCAACAAAGCGCCGCGGCGCCGGCTCACCTATTCAGCTGTCCCTGGCTTGGTAAGGAGTATAGAAAATGCCACCTGTATGACGAGCTACTCGCGATCACGACTGCAAATGCAAAACATCGGGATTTCGATTTTTCATGGGCGCGGCACAGGAGGTATACCTGTCTAGGTAATACCTAATCTACCTGCTTAGGGCTGCGTTTCGAGAAACAACACCTGACTGAGGAGAGGTAGGTAGTGTAGTCGAAATAAGCTCGTTTGTTTATGTGTACTTAATTCCGTGCTTATGTTAGGTTACTCCTTCGGCTTACCTGTCCCGCCGGTCTAGGTCGGGCTTTCATTTACTCCCATGCTTGCACAGTTACCACCATTGGCAGTTCTGCCTCGGCCGCGTCCGGACCTCCATGTTGGGGCGGATTGGGCGCTTCTGGACCTAGGGTTTAATATGGAGGCCGTGGATCTCGTAGGTAGGTAGATAGGTATTATTTGCGATCAAGACCAAGTATCCTGCGAGAGTCTCGGTTACTTAGCATCTGCCTAGGCGTGTCCTTCGGTTCACCAGTTCACAATTGAGAGCCTTATATTCGGCCAGATGGCCACTCGGGACGGATCTCCTCTAATTCAGGTTGATATGCGGGTATGAGGTTAGGTCATCGCGGTCATTTCCCGTTTCGTCTCTTCTGTATCCCCGGCTCTAATCTACCTCTCGTTCCACGCTATATACAAGCCTGGCGCCCTGCGTTTTGCGAGGAAAAATAGACATGCCACTACCTAGTCTACCCCTTGCGAGCGTGCTTGTGGGAAAATAACACACAAGATGAAATCCCGCTGAAATGCCAAGCCCCGGAACGCCGTATAACTCTTCCGTAAAACCCGAAGCAATTCCTCTCAGTTGGGTCTGGAGCCGGGCAAAAGCTCCCAGCGCTTGACGGATTTTTTCTTTTCCCCCTTTGGAGTGACACGATGGGCAATCGTATCCAACGTGACTTTCACCTGTTGTTTCGTACAACTGGTAAATTTCTTAGCCAGTAGTTCGATAACCGTAGCTTTTGAAAAGTCCCTGCACTCTTCACTTATCAAAGTCCGTTTGAACTCCTCAAGTATGTCCGGCGGAACTCCATCTTTTCCATCCAATCCTAACGCCGTATATTTAGGGACAGCTGCATCCGGAGGCGCAGCAATAGGAAGCGTAGAAGTAAATATTCCTTGCGCTGGTGGCGTAGAGGTAGCTGCGGTGATTTTCTTTATCGGTGCTGCCCAGTATTCCGCTGAGAAGGGATCTATCGCGGAATGATGTACTAGAGAATCTGGGCCAAGTCAACAAAAGCTAGCAGCGCAATAGGCAACTAAACATACCAATAAGAAACTCCAATCGATACGTGCACATTATAGGGGACGGCCCAAGCCGTTTTTGGTCCTCAAAACACAATCCTGTGCTGATGGGCACGCTATCGACCTCAAAACCAAGACGAGTGGTCGTAGCAACGGCTTCAGAGTCGTCCACAAAGTCGTCCAGCTCCTCATCACCGTCCATATCTTCTTCCTCATCTTCGGCGTCGTCAAGATCCTCACCATCTTCTTCAACCCACTCGGCCTCTGAGTCATAGTCGTATGCCAGCGGCAGTATCTTCCCTGTAGGCCTACGTGAAAGTAGCCTAAGCTGATGGTGTGTCATGGGCGTCGTGACGGTGCCGAAATACGCCGGCCTGACGTCCTCGTGGAAATGGAGGTATTTCATGGGAATGACGTTGATTTGATTTTGTGCATTGATAAAACGCTTCTCAATTTGTGCCTCACTTGTTGAATTTGAGGTACCGAATGTGTTCTGAGCAGAATTTCCATGAATGTTCTCCATGATCTCCCTGACGCTAGGTAAGACGATCCCGCGCCGAGGAGGATACAGGAAGTCGAACGCTTCCGCAGCATTAAAGGGACGCCTTGGGTTGAACTCGCCACGGTCTCCACGCACATATTCATCGAGAATAGCCGACTTCAACCCCTTTGTCTCATCGTCCATATCAAACGGAGACTTTCCTAAAGTAACACCCGGCTTCACAAAGAAAGGCTGGAAGTTGAGCTCATATGCAGATTTGGCAGCCTTTACTTCATGATCTGACTCGGAAGGGAGTTCAGTATCAGTCTTGGCTGCAGACGAAGTAAAGTGGTCACTCTTCCTAGAGAGCGTAGCAGGCGTCACTTTCAGGAAACTGGCCATTAGATTTTGCTGCTTCTCCCTCTTGGCTTCGGTTGCGCGCTCTTCCTCCAGCTTCTTCTTCCTCTTGGCTTCCCTTTCAGCGTCTACTCTAGCTTTTTCGGCAGCTTTGGCGGTTTTGATGGCTTCTTTTTCGGCATCTACTCTAGCTTTTTCAGCAGCCTTGGCAGTCTTGATCGCTTCTCTCTCGGCCGCGATCCTAGCCTTAGCTTCTGCGGCATCATCCTGCCTCCGCTTTTTTTCTGCACGTTCCCGTTCTTTTTCTTCTGCCGTTGCCTTACGCTTCTTCTCAGGGATGGAGGCAGACCGGCTTGAATTGGTTTGTTGCGCTGAGTGTGTCAAGATAGTCCCGGTCGGCGTAATCTTTGGTGAGAGTGAGTTTTGGGTGGGAATACTGGAGCCAACTTCGGCGAGAGAAGCTGGGCTACTCTCCGGTGGAGTGGAAATCATCTCTGTCGCGGGTACGACAGGCAGCTCTATAGGTGGCATTCATTAGGGAACCGCTTGCTCAAAAGGGGAGCAATTAGATGCTTATATGGGAAACAAGAAGATACTATATTCGTGAGTGAAAAAGAGGGCGGGGTGTGGAGTGCTTACGAGGCTGACATTCTATTGTCGATGCAGACATGGCAGGCTGTTTCGCAGGAAAGTTCTCCCTCTCCAGAGTATCAATTGGGGCGTAATAAATGGGGTCGACAGCTGCGTCGGCGTGAACCAAGTCGTGCGACCTCTTCTCAGTTGCTTCCTGCGACACCTTCACATTTGGCGACACAGGGGAAAGAGGCATGGACAGAGAAGAGAGCTCTTAGGCTCATCATCGGTCGGAATATTGCAGCTACTCGAAACGTGTGCCTAATCCAGGTGCAGTTGAGGCAATTCGGAAAGGGATCACAATAACTGCAGGCTCCAGACTGACAATGCCAAACGATTGGGCGACCGTACGGCGATTCGATCGAGTGAGCTTTGACAGAAAGTGATTTATATGGTCAATCTAGTACGGATTAACCAAATTGAATTCAAGGCAGGGTAGGTATCGTCGACCGAACATGCGTACGTACTTTGTAAGTTTGTAGGTGACGGATGGATGGAGGTGCTAGATAGCGCGCACGCGAAAGTCACGACAGACTGTCAATTTGCTCTACCCATCTGTGGTGGTGGTAAGGACGCGTTCAGGGGACCTACGGTACCTTAGGCAGGTACCTAGCTTAGGTACCTATTACCTAAGGGATCGTTTGGAGGGGTTCGCGTCCAGCGTGTATATTGGGTGCCTTAACTCCGAGGCACAGAAGCCACAGATCATATACTTACAGTATATCTCGTACCTTCCATACTGTGTGTTCCGTACTTTCTCGAATTCCGGCCTGGCGGGCCGTCAACGGACTTGGCAGGCCGAAACAGCCGCAGAATTCTGCCGGTTTAATCCTTGACCGCCTTCTACACCGCCTTCAGTTGTCTATATAAACCTCGCCTGCCTCCCGTCCTCCTTGACTTTCCTTTCTCCTTTCTTCTTCATACTTACCTTGTTCGACTGTTTGAAGCTCCAGAATTTCGAGCAGTAGGGTGGGAGACCTGCATTGCACAGCGCGGAGTCGACTGCTCTGTATTATCCTTCGGGATCGTACCGGACGCAATTTTTGCTGTCTACAACCTTTTTTCATTGTGAGCTGGTGCCTGGTGCCCGGCCATGAAGAAGAAGCCTTCATGAGATTCCTGACCCCGCCCTTTCGTCTGACCTGTACCGCGCACCGTATTTTATTAGCCAATAATTGTATTCCGTATTACTACATGCCCTGCACTACATCAGATACTTCATTAGCTTATTAGTACTGAACAATTGTTGCTGCATCGCTCCATCTACCTATTCCGTCGTTCGCAAAAATAACCAGCCAGCCACCCGCCCACATTGCAGCCGCCGCAATGCCTATGCCAAAACTCCGACGACGATAGCCGTCAAGCTATAGCAAAGGAATGAAAGTGTTTATTATTAGCTGTGGCGATGCGAGAGCAGTTCCTTCTTCCGTACACTTACCTATGTCGCCGACCGATTAGGTATTCCCTAGGGGTCACTCATTCAATAATAAGTTCTACCTATCAGTGGGACAATAGTGTAATAACATTGAAGACTCGGGCGGAGAGACGAGGAACGTTATGTCTCCTGCCCCTACTAGCCACGCCTCTACCGAATACCGTAGGTAGCTGCCGTCCACCCCGGAAGCCATCCTTTTATTTAGACGCGATGTTGTAGGTACCCATCAGTTCTACTACTCAAGGCCGGCTGAAAAAAAAACGTACAACACCGGGGATTCGCTGGTCGTCACCGACCCAACTACTAATCCGGCGCTCGGCCAGCTTATCTATGGGAGAGCGGACGGGATCCCGAGTTTTCTGGCGGCTGTGGTCGTACGTGACAATTCCACGACGTGTGTGAGTTATAAACCCTGATCAAGGACTGAAAGCAGTGCTTTTGGTGTTGATTGACCCCACGCTACGGTACCCCGTTCTTTTGTGCCAACCTTCCGTCCGGATTACGTGAGCCAGAATACTCCATGCCGAGTTACCCACAGCTGTCGCCAGCTGGTGTGTTTGTTCTTCCCTTGTCCGTCGGAAATTTTCGGCTGCCTGAATTTGTACAGCCTCAGTGGTCGCACCGATCCGTCGCAACATAGCTACAGGCAGCCAAATTTGGGCACAAGGGACGACATCGCAGGCGGAATTCGGTCTCGGGAGAAGGCAAGATGCCATCTCTCAGCCTCTTATCGCCAGTGGCAAGAGCTGCTCTCGCGCGAACGGCCCAGCGCATTGCGAACACACGGACTACAATGGCCGCAAACCGGTATGGATGCGATTCCTCCCTCCTACAACCCAGGCTGACTGTCCTGTCGCTAATAACTTGGCAGAACATTCTCTTCTCTCCCAAATTTCCGCCCGTCAATACTTCCCTCCAACGGCACCGTCTTCCGCCCATGCAACAGTGGTGCCTCGCTTCTCTCCCGTCTACCTACCACGACGACCTCCCCAGCTGGTCTTGCGGATGCTCCCCAAGGAGTCCTAGATATCGTCCCAAAATCAGCCATCACAGCACACCCGGCGCTCGCAGGGCCGCAACAGATCCGATGTGGTCCCAGACCCACGCTAGCGAGATCGAGCCGACTTATACGTAAAAGGCGCCACGGGTTCCTAAGCCGCATCAGGACGCGAAATGGCCGGAGGACACTACAACGACGAAAGGATAAAAAGCGCTCTGTCCTTTCCATGTGAACAATTCCCGATCACTATGCCCGTCCGTGTCTTCATACCGTGGACATGGCATGACAGATGCTAGTCGAAGCGAGTGCTGAAATGGACGAGAGAGAAGTGATCAACCCAATCGACGTGCCGAAGACACCCAGACAACACTAAGAGAGGGAGGACGCCGCCGTTGTGTAGTGTTGTATATGGCTGCACAATTTGCCTCGACTTCGTCAGTTCTCAGGATGGCACCGGGGAAAAGCTGCCTAAGCCCAATAAACCTGTATCATACTTGCGTGGTATATCTAAATGTATACTACCGGTACCCAAACCTATCGTCGTGCGGTCTATTCTCTCCACGACCAGTTTCCACGGATCTCCTATGCAAATAATATAAACCTCGACACGCGTCTCTGAACCAAATATGACTGATAGTCCTCGACGACTACTGGCCATTCCGATGGAAGAATGATCAGAGGACTTGCCGAGGAACCGCACTGCTATCTGTAATGGGTCTTGGGTAGATGCCAGATTCAACAGATGCAATTTTGATCTCACTTGTTTCCCGCATTCGAGCTTATAACACCTCCTTCTATAAGAAAGATACGAGTAACGTCCTATATCATGCCGATATTGCTATTTTGCCTGTCAAGCTACTAATATAACTTATTGAACATCGTATGCACGCGCTGGTTTATATATCCATGTTATATTCCGTGGCCCTCCTACTAAACAGGACCTTGGGCGGGATGCTCGCAAGTCAGGGTATCCGTATAGCAGACAACACTCAGATCATCACTCGCCTGGCCGATCCAGACTTTATCTCTTGCCCCGGGACTGGGTATGATCCAATTTTGTGTCGTCGTATCCCAGACACTGATATCCTTCCTCGTAAGCTGCAACTGCAGCGTTGCGCTCTCACCGGGTCCAAGCGCCGCCGACTTGGCGAAGTCCCGGAGCTGGATGATGGGTGTGTCAAACCCGCCGTTGCCCGCCGCGTCGGGGAATTGAAAGTAAGCCTGCGCGACGGCCTTCCCGGGCGCCGTGGTTGCCGTGTTTGTAACCTTCACCGACAGCGTATACACCACGTCCCAGAGCGCCTCGTTCCCGCCGCTGGCGCCGCCCGCCACGGGCCCCGGTTTCTGCGTTGTCGAGTAGCCCGCCGGATACGGGTATTTGCTGGAGCCCGCCTGACCGATAACGTGCGCGCTGTTCGCGTCTATGTTGTCAAGCCACGAGTAAAGATATCGCCAGATCGGGACGAACCCCGCGGGGTAATACGCGTCCGCAGCGGGTGGCAAGGAGGCGTTGATGCCCGCCACAGGGGAGGCTGACTTCGGCACGCGCGCTGGCGGAACCGAAGACGGCTGTCCTCCATTCCGCGAGATGGAGGCGTCTGAAAAGTTGAAGTTTGCGTAGCTCAGGCCGTGGCCAAAAGCGAAGCGTGGCTTCACGCCCGCCTTGTTTAGATGGCGGTAGTCGATGTAAAGACCCTCCGAGTACGTATCCTGGATCTGGCTGAGCTTGGGCGATGATTTAATGGCAACGCTGGCGGGATAGTCGTTCTCAGAGACAGGAATGCTGTAGGGCAGGTGGCCGCTCGGTGAGACGTCGCCGAATAATATCTCAGTCAGGGAGTCGCCTGCCTCTTGTCCGGGCAGATGGGCCACGAGAACGGCCTTGACGGAGGGGAGATTGATCCAGGACTCCATGATTATGGGCCCCACGGTATGCACGACCACCACGACATTGCTGTATGCCGCCGCAGCCGCCTGAACGAGTTTATCACCGTTGTGCCACGCCGACAGTCCATCCGCGTCTCGGTCTCCGTGGTTACCCTCCACCGTGTATGAATTCTCACCCGAGTCCGAGTTAATGAAGACAACTGCCACGTCGCTCTTCGCTGCTGTGGCGACGGAGGCTGTGAACGAATCCGTGTTGTAGTACGTGACGTTGGCGGCTTTGCGCTTCAACGAACTGATGGGATCATCGAGGTACGGGTAGTTCGCGCTCCCGGAGCCCCAGCCCATGCCAAGCAGCCCATGGTCGCAGCTTTTGTCAGTGCACGAGTTAATACCGTCCGGGTTGGCCTGGGAATCGGTCCCAAATACAAAAAGCGGCACAGACGTCGTGATGGGCAGAAAAGCGCCGTCGTTCTTGAGCAGCGTAATGGCCTCCTGCGCCACCTGCTTCGCTATCGTCTTGTGGTCGGCCTGTACATTTACGTACTCGTTCACCACGCCGGTGGGGGAAATCAATGCGCCCGGGTACAGGGGCCCTATGCGGTCCGCCGTGTTGGACGAGAAGTTGGGCGGCGGATAGTCGGGGCCATCTTGGCCCATCTTGTACCAGGTTGCGACAATTCGCGTCGTCATGTCATTGAGACGGTCCACCGGCACCGAGCCATTCAGGACCGAGCGCGTGAGCTCGTACATCCAGTCGCTGTACCCGAGGAGCGGGATGCTGTTGCCGATCGTGTCGCCCGGCATCGACATGTCTAGGCCCGCGAGAGCAGAGCCAACGCCTGAAATCTGTGCCAACCAGTCCGTCATTACGAGACCCTGGAATCCTAGCTCATCTTTCAGAATACCATTGAGCAGGTATGCGTTTTGCGAGGCTGCGGACCCGTTTACCTGGGTTGGCCTGTCAGCTCAAGGGGCGGCCAGACAGATGTGTATGTGACGAGTGGTGCTTACGGCGTTATATGCGGCCATGACAGCCCCTGTGCCAGCTTTGACACCCGCGGCGAAGGGCCAAAGGTATACCTCGTGCAGCGTACGGTCATCTACGCCATCAATATCAGCCGAGTTCACCTACAATACGGTCCTGTCCCGCCACGAAACTAACCAATATTGGAGCTGTAGGCCTGCTGTACAGGGTTGTACATGCGATAATTCTCCTGCTCATTACCGATGAAGTGCTTCAACGTAGCGATGACGCCCTGCTCCTGAACGCCCTTGATGGTTCCCGCGCCTGCGACGGCCTGGAGGGCAGGATCCGTGCCGAAGCTCTCCCAGCTCCGGCCCCCACGCGGTTTCCTACCGATTGGCCCAACGCAAGGCCCGAGGTAGAAATTCACGCCTTTGCCCCTGAATTCCTTGCCAATCGCCACGCCTCGCTGGTACATTAAGTCCTTGCTCCATGTTGCGCCTGTAGTGATGCCTGCTGGGAAGGCGGTGATGTTGTCCGTCGTGCGGACACCCAACGGCCCATCTTGTAGGCAGAGCTGTGGGAAGCCCACGCGCAAGGCGCTGCCGGTGTTGCCAACGCATCGCCCTGTTGACGCCTTTAGTTAGACCTAGACAAGGGCATATACGTCCCTCACGGACTTTGTCATGCCACATACCCTTCAGGAAGTATATTAGCAATCACTCCCACGCATATAATGAAAAAGAAGGTGGAAAACGATATATATATTGTATACGAAGTGCATATGGTCATGTTACGGGCTTACCATATATAGACCCGTCCCAGTCGTGATATTGACCTTCTCGGCAACGGTCATCTGCGAGACGAGCGCAGCGGCCTTCTCGTAAGCACCGCTCCAATCGTCGTCCCAGCCGCCGTAAGGCGTCGGATAATACGGCGGCGAGGCATAACCAGCCGGGACCGGGTCGCGGCCGTCAAGGATGGCGGCCGATGCCAGCGGCGACGCAAGCAACGCCAGGAGCGTGAGGCCGTGGACGACATGCGCTGACCCCATATCGAGCACTACGACGGGAACCTCGGGTTCCTTTAGGGGTACCTAAGATCCTACACTAGCGGGTATCTCTATTATAGGATATTTTCAAGATATGTAGGTAGGTATGTAAACAAGATAGACCAGGGGGCAAGGAGGATGAGGAGAGTATCCTGTCTATGTACTTGAATTTTTCATAAACTCCGGCCAGGAGTTTCTTTTACTCCTCGTTGAAAAGCAAAAAAAGAAAAGGGAAAACCCGGTTCTTCACGATAGGTAAATGTAATGCGGTGTGCATATTGTCTTCGAAGTACCTATACTATGTAGCGTAATAATACTTTTTGATATGGGCAGTAATAACTTACCACTCTCAAGTGGTATTATTGGAGGCAACCTGGTCACTCTCTGTGTTCTCACGGGGCTTTTCTCACGAGACTTGTTTCCCTTCCCGCATGCGAACATTTCACATTACCGGCACCTGTAAGGCTATAATACCTACCTACCTGGAGGTAGCATGAGCACTGGATCTGTATGTGGCGTCCCGAGACGCCTTGTCCCTCTTAGGTAGGTACTTTGCTTGTGGTTATGCCCGGCTTGGTTGGTCGCATCGTGCTAGCTGAGGTGGTCGGGGATGCTAACCCCATGCATATGCAGACCGGTCACGAGACGGAGGCTTTTCGGTCGTGCTCGTATCTTTTGCTCATTGGCAGTTGGCGATGGTTGCCTATAAGTAAAAAGAGCTGCCTGTTTGTGTTTTCGTTTTGCAAGGGATGTTTGACCGATTGGCCACGACACCGGGAGAGGCAGTGAGTGATGCAGCTGATAACTACTATGGCGATGGCTAGCTGTTGACTTGGAGTTAGGGCTTTGGATGACCCGAGCGACAGGCTGCCTTTGCCCGGTTCGAGCTACAAACCTTCGGGCGCAGAATTTACCCGATCAATCGGAGATTTCGGCATGGCCGCAGGCCGGTAGTCCGCGTAACGAAAAAGTATTTATTAATAGACAATGACCCATGCAAGTGTTCATCTTGCGCGACCTGCTGTGTACGACTATGATGCTCCGGGCGGAGGATCACCCGGTGCCTAATAAAAGCCTGACGTATCATCGGCGGCGCCTCATCGGGAAGCCAAGTTGCAAGGCGCAAGTAAATGGCCCGAGCAGAGTCTCGCCCGCCGACCTATCATGCGTTGCGAGGGGTCTATGCTCATTGCCGGTAGAGATAGGTGGGCCTTGCTGGCTGCAGGAGAGATGTGCTCTTGTAGATTACTTGCTGATAAAATCGTTGTGATTTGCCGGTAGGTAATGGAGGCTCGACGACGACACTTGGGATGCCCAATGTGCCTCGGTAGTATCATACTACCACCTAAACACATACACGGGTAACATGCCTCGTGCAATGGCTGGTGTTGCAACATGCCAAGTTGGTCGCGTGGCTGGCACATCCCCGTGGATATAACTGTACGTACGAGGTCAAAGTCCCGTGCGGATCATCATGCGATCAACGAAGGCCGCAAGGACGAACGCCTTGATAATGTACACATTGAACCGATCACTCACTTGAAGTCGTTGAGATGTAAATCTGGGAGACGCAATATGCAATATATTGGATAGTATACATTCCCGTCCAGGCTAGGTACAAGTTGAGTTCGAGTTGCTGTGTGGATACCTATGATTACTATTTTGATGACTAAATAACTGTCGACGCGTACCCGTTGCTCGGCCACTCTGCCTATCACAGGGCGGTGGAGCCCTTCCTCGCCTACCGGGGAGACACGGTGGCCGAGCAGCAGTGCCATGGCACGCTGGGAAGTGGCACGGTGCTATGTATAGCTGTAGGCGCCGCATAACTCGCCTGGGCGCGCCGGAACCCTTGAATAAAACCATGAAACCCCCAAGGCCTCCTCCTGATGCTGCAGCAGCCCCGGATGGCCGTCTATCCCGTCTACCTACCACATTTGGATGAGCAGAACCTCACGTCCTCTCACTGGTCAACATCACTCGAATGCAGCAGGCCTGCACGCTGATCCTCAGCAGTTTGACTGCCTCGAGTAGTCAAGCCTCAGTCAGGGCGGCTGGGGAATGAGACCCCCCATTCCGGGGGGAAGGGCGTGCCAAATCCAAATCCGGACCGAATGCATGGTCCTGCTCCCGCGTCCCCCCCGATCTGTGGTGATCATGGCCGTGCTTTTATGTGTAGGTAGCGCATATAAGATCACGAGCAATGCCATGAACGAGAGGAGTGCGTGGGACAGTATTCGTCGGCACCAGCCTCGTGACTCAGAGACACCTACGCATACCAGTCCGGCATCCTCCTCACCCTTGTCTTCTCAGCGACGTCGCGCTACGTCGAACCCCCAAAGATGAAGTCCTTTGGCTGGCCAGTCATTTTGAGCTTTGCTCTCACCACTGCTTGCTCGCCCATGGCCGCACCAGAGATGAGAGTGAATGGACGAGGTACGATGTCACCGTCATACCCGTCTCGGTGGGGGCCATATGGTTTTTGTGAAGGCTAACTCAAGCCGATCAGCGGCAGAATCTCTCACCGACGACTTACTGTCGACTCTTGTTTTCTACTCTCAATACGCGGGTGCTTCCTACTGCAACAGTCAAAACGCCGTCGGATCCATTGTGACTTGCTCGGGTAATGTCTGCTCGAATGTTACCGCTGCCGGTGCGACGATTACTGCTACATTTTCGTACGTTACAGTCGCTATGTCCTTGTTGTGTGAACTGATTGGCTCATCGTAACGAAAAGGGGCGACGAAACCAACATCGAAGGCTTCGTTTCTACAGACGCGACGAACAAGGTTATAGTCGTGTCCGTCAGGGGCTCCCACTCGATTCGCAACTGGATTGCAGAGTAAGTTTTCTAAGAACCTTACTGCAGAGACAAAACGGTCCCGGGCTCAATCGACTGATACCTAAAAACTTAGTTTCGAGTTCCTTCAGCAGGACTGCAACTTCGTATCCGGCTGCAAGGTTCACGACGGCTTCGCAAAAGCCTGGGATGAGATCTCCTCAGTCGCCCTGACCGCCGTGAAGGACGCGAAATCAGCCCACCCCGATTACAAGATTGTCTTCACCGGCCACTCTCTCGGTGCCGCCGTCAGCTCTCTAGGCGGTGCCTACGCACGGCAGGCAGGATTCGAGGTAGACATCATCAATTACGGCAGTCCCCGCGTTGGCAACGTGGCGTTCGCGACCTTCCTGTCGAACTCGCCGGGCAACGAGTACCGTGTGACGCATCTCGACGATCCCGTGCCCCGCTTGCCACCTATTCTTCTCAGCTATGCTCACACGACCCCTGAGTTGTGGCTGTCAGATGGTACCGGTAGCACGGATAACTACGGCGTTAAGGATATCAAGGAGTGCAGCGGCGTCCAATCGACTGACTGCAACGCTTCCACCGATGGCCTCGACATTACTGCTCACCTCCACTACCTAGGCCCTATCTCGGGTTGCTCACCTGTCGGACTCAGTTTCAGGAAGAGGGATGCCGAGGACGACAGTGCGCTTGAGGCGCAAGTCAATTACTGGGCGCACCAGGACATGACTGCGGCGTCAGCATAGGCTAGAAGCGGGAAAGGGCCTAGAGGATTGAAACTATATGCCATCTGTTATAGAAGTTTTGGTGTCTGATGATGCATTTGAGGCGTTGGAAGAAGGCATAGCATGGAGTGCGCGTTATCATTAATCTGATGAATCATAAGACGGGGCATAGCGAGGCATTCCACTTCATACCTAGTATTGTATTTATACCTACGTACATATATGTAACTATTTAACTGAGCGAGAACCACCTTGTTATAGATCTACTTATGAGTGATGTCTTGTCTATGTGATGAAAGTCGATCTAGTCTATCATAAAGCGATAGCATATATACTATGCAAACCCAACCGCCCGAGTTTCATGCCAAATTCCAAGAACATCAAGACGAACCCGCCTAACCTAGCCAGTAGCCTAGCATTCAACCGCTCTTAACTGCCAGCCTTGTCTGAAGCCGTACGTACAAAGCCAAGCTCCCGCAAGGTCTTCGCCGTGCGCCCAGTCTTCTCGAACTGGATCTTAGCCTCGACATAAATACTGCGCTGCCAAAGCTCCTCGTCGCCCCACAAAGGCGGCTCTTTCCCCAAGGCCTCCCCCGTAGCCCGCGCAGCCCACTCGTGCAGCGCGTTGATGTACCGCGCATCGCCGCCCTTGGGGAAGATGTGGAATGGCTTCCCCTCGGTAACGACCCGCGTGCCTTCCAGCCCCTGCCCTTCCTCGTCCTCGCGCTCCCATCGCCGCAGCTGCTCGTGCGATGGCAGCGCGAGCCTGTTGGACCAGAGCCGCGCGAACACGGCGGCCTGGGCTTCGGCGAAGGGGAACGGGATGACTTTCATGGCCAGGCCCGGGAACACGAGGGTCGGATGGTGGGTGTGCAGGAAATGGCGCGCTAGCCCGTGCACGCGGCGGCCGGTCGTGATCAAGGGCGGCGTGGAGGGCGGGAGGGAGGTCGCGGAGAAAAAGGGGAATGCGTAGAGGTATCCCGTGCAGTAGAGGATAGCGTCGATGTCCGTGATGCGCTCGGTCGTCCCCCCCGGCGCGGACGACCGCACCTCGATGCCTTTCTCCTCAACTAGGAACCGCTTGATTTCCCCGACTACGCGCACTTTGTCCCCGGCGCCTAGGTGCGCGCTTGTTTCGTCAGGTATGGCGCTCTGTGCGCTGATGGTCAGCGGCGATGCGCACGCGCTGCTGATTTGCGATGCGATGTCTACCCCTGACGGGCCGGATCCGACGATCACGACGCGCTTACCCGTGAATGCTGATGCGCAGCGGTACGTCTTGGAGTGCGAGATCACGCCGGGATATGCGGTGGCGAAGGCGGAAATGTCGGGCGCCGGGGGGATAAACGGCGTGCTATAATGGCCCGACGCCACAACCACGGCGTCGTATATCTCCGTGCGGCGAACGTCTGTAAGGAGGTTGATCGAGCGGACGGCCCATTGGTCTTGGATCTGAGGACGTGCATGGTCCCTGTTTCCTGTTGCTGGCGCCTGGGATACTAGAGAGACATCCGTCACCTGCGTCGAGTACAGGACCAGATGCCGCACATCGTGGGCGTATTGCAGTAGGTACTCCTGCACGACCTGCCTCGAGGGAAAGATGTCGCAGTTCTCATGCGTCCCCTCGCCCCTCTCATCCGCGGTGAATCCCAGGTCCGAGTACCGCATCAGCGTATGCGGGATGTTCGTGTGCAGATCGTCGTACATCGGACTCGGGAATATCGGGGGCGGCTTCTCGTTCTTCGGCATGGGCGGCAGCGAACACGCTCCGGGCCCGGGCGCCGTGCTAGCTTCCTCGTCCGAGTCGAATCCGAATCCGCCCCCGTCGTCCGAGTCTCCGTCCACGTAGATGGGCGTATCCGGGGCCACGTGCGCGTCCGTCTGCGGAATGCGCGGTGGCTGCGAAGGCGTCACGGCGCTGTAGTTCCACACGCCGCCTGCCTCGGCCTGCTGCTCATAAATGTCGATCCGCTCAGCCGAGAAACCCTCGGCTAGGAGGTACTTTGCAGCGGCGAGACCGCTCGGGCCTGCGCCGATGACGGCAACGCGGTCGACGTTGAAGGCGGGCTGCGGCGCGCTGCCCAGGGGGTAAGGCGCGTTGCCTCCCGCATTGCTATTCGAAAGCGAGCCCATCTCTGGCCGCGCTGCTTCGGCGATTTACATTCACGGGAAACAACTCGTTGGCGAGTCGTCGCTGTTCAGGGGAAACCAGAAGACGGATGTCATTGTGTAGAGCAGGTAAGCAAGCAAGTGGGGGCGCGACAATTCGGTTGTGAGACCCAGCCGAGCCAGCATCGGTATTCGGACGGCAGCCAATAAAGTGTAAACTGGTTGCTTCTTTGCGCTCGAGTCATGGGCAGACAGGATGACGCCATCGCGCAAAACCGAAAAAGATACCTAGGGACGCTCATGCTCGTCTTTAACAATAGGTACAAACCGGTGGCATGTCCCTGGTCTTATCGGTTATGGCCAGCGGGAAAAAGAAGGGAAAGTACCGTAAAATCATTGGGTTGGGTGGTTGAGTTTAGCCTGCAACCGTCTCCCCGGCCGGCGCTCCATGGCACGCGGATTATTTTAGTTAATTGTAGGTAGTCCTTCCGCGACTCCGCGACGCTATCGCGGCCGATGTGCGGGAGAGGGTGATTGACCCTCCCTAATAATAGCACAAAGTGCCTACCTAGCATTTCGAGATATACGAGTACTTGGTATCTACCTACACTACTTAGGTAGTGTTCACAGATATACCGGTACCACACAGGTCAACTTAGGCAAATCTCTGTTTCATTACGCATTTAGGTAAGGGTAGCTATTATGTGCCCTGCGGCTTTTCTCAGTCTTGCAATTATTCCACCATTATTCGCAACCAAGCCCGAGGCCAGAAGTAGGCAATTAGGGTACATCGTGAGCAACATGGGTAGCTCCGTATCCTGAGGTGATCCCCCCGACCTAGGTACATAGCTAGGTAGCCTAGGGACCACCAGTTGATGCGGTATGGATTCTGGTTGCGCATCCTTCGTCACTGTAACAACTAATCCGCGCAATGAATACTTGCTTCAGTCATCTACGCCCTCAATGCGCATGCCAACTGCATTAGGAACGCCGACCAGAATTTTGCCCCTTGGCACTCGGACATCTTTAACCTGTACCACAAGTTCGTTTAGCACTTGGACGGCAAAGACGGAAATCCCGCAATTAAACTCACCTTCATACACCCGAAGACATTCAACTCTCTCAGGTTTGGACAGCTACGGAAGATGCTGCCGACAACAAAGTCATTAACTTCTTCACAGAAGGAGATTTCCAGGTAGCGCATCTGCCTATACACCTTGTCACTTGCAAAGACATTCTCAAACGTCTGTCTCGAAATATGCCGACAGGCATGCACGTTGAGATGTTTCAGTTCCCCGCCTGAATGCTCCATCAGGGCTTCAAAGCCCTGCGAGCAGAGACCGATCATGTGCTCGTTGTCTCGAGGTCTGGATGCGTTGACATAGCGGCATTTCTGCAGATCAATAAATGAGAGCCGTTTGTTCTTCCAACCGCGGAATAGTCGAACGAACCCGGCATCTGTCATAACTTCGCTGTCCGTGATGCGCAGCTTAGAAAGATTGGTGCACTTTTCATGGATAGCATCAAGCAAGCGATCATCAACGCCGGGAACTCTGTTGATTGAGAATGTTTGAAGCTGGGGACCGATTTTCTGGATTATGCTGACATAGGGAAGCGTGCTGGTTTTCTTCATGCAATGCAAGCCCAAATGCTCAAGCTTGCTGATTTTTGCAATACATTTTACTCCCTCATCAGACACCTCCTGATTGTGGCATATTTTCAGGCGTCTGAGATCAGGGCACATTCCTGGCAGAAGTTTAACAAGCTTATTGTCAAAGTATCTGTCAGTGTAGTAGACCTGAAATGCTTTCAGGTGTAGACCTTTTTGCTTCAGAAACTCCGCCCACATGTCGTGGGTTAGCAGATTTGCTCCGTGAATGTAGATACTCTCAATGGCCATGTTTCTGGTGATGAGGTACTGCATGACGCTGTCCGTGAACTGGATTGCGTTCCGCAACTTCAAACTCTGGAGCTGTGGCATCAATTGAAATATCTTGATGAAATCATCGGATTTAAGTTTCGCAGCATCGTAGACATTAAGGATGTTATGATGACGTTGGAGGAAAAGGTCTAGGGTGCGAGAGTCAAGGAGACGGCTTTTTGAAAGCAGTCTCGCGATGCGGTCAATGATAGCAGGAGTAAGATCCCCGAGATTGTCGGCTAAGTGGATATTGCTTGCTAACGTTTCGATGCAGAGAGCCATCAAGGGTTTGGCCCCGACATCGTAAGTACCATCTAGGATGCGGCTCTGCATCTTACGTCTACCCATGGCGGGTTTCGGTACAGCGCCTCTCTTCTTCCTGTGTTTGCTGTTTGCATCTTCGTCCTTGGCAAGCTCTTCGCCACAAAGCTTGCAGAGCAAACCGCCGTTGGGTCCGGTGCGAGAATAAGGCGTGACAGTGAAGCGCTTACGACATATCTCACAATTGCTCCCTTGCCCTGGGGGCGGGGCGGCTGCCGCATTGAAGAGAGCCAGAGCGAGATCGTCATCAGATTCAGGACTGTCTTCGCGTTTGCGTTTCTTAGCGGACTTCGCTTTCTTGATCTTCTCAATGGTTTCCTGTTGCTTCCTGCGTTTCTGGTCTCTTGCTCGGCGAGCTGCTGTCGCGGCCTGACTGCTGTCAATTACGTCATCTTCATCACTGTCCTCATCTTCTTGCCTTCTATCCTGCCGGGAACGAGTCGTAGGTGGTATACTTGGCGCAGAACTGGCCGCAGCAGCAGCAGCAGCAGTACTAGCAGCAGCAGCCGCGGCAACAGCAGCAGCAGCAGCATCTCGACGAGCTTGGGCGTCGGCTCGAATACGTGATGCAGATATATTCTGTGAAGCCAAAAAGTCTGTCAAAGCTGAGTGTGGACCTCTTATGGAAGCCCCGGGCCTGTTCCGGCTGGGACGATTGCGGCGCCTTGGCTGGTTAGTTATGAGCCTACACGATACGGAATACGGGTATCGGCGATTGACCTACATGATTGGCGATAGGCCGCGAGGTAAACCACCCTAGATGCTGCGATGGAAGAAAGGCAGAGAATCGGTGATGGTACAATAATTCCAGAAGTCCAATCCGATAAGTTGTAAAGACCTATCTCGGTGCGAGCCGCGCCCTGGTAAAAAGGGTCTCACAGGAACGGAGAGGTAAGCAGATCGACAAAGCTGAGATTGTCAATCAAGACTGGTTACCTCCTTGGGTACAGCAGGCAGTTGCTTAAGTAAAGAGAAAGATTCCGATATGCAATTACCTATTCTGCAGGCAGGTGCCTACCACCCTAGGTACCTACCTACCGTAGGTACCTTAACCTTATCGACCTCTTTGTACGGACTAGTGTACTGAGTACATCCGTATTGTGGACCACAGGCAAGATTTCGGGTAATAATACGTACTTACCGGTAGCGTAACCAGTGCTAGAAAGTAATATTTTCTAGTCTAGGTAGTATGCAAGTGCATACTTACCTATCTAGGTACTAGTTACAGTGGGGTCGGTAGTGGTCGGTCCAGCGCACCCCGACATTCTAACTAAAAGTAGGTAGCACACAACCTTTAGGCAAACTCGGCCACGACGTTAGCGTAAAGTGCTTGCAGACGGGATTGTCATACTATGTATAATGTACATTATGTACCGGTGCCTAAATTGATCGACCAGCTTGATAGTTTGACTTTAACCTTAAGTACACTAGACTACACTAGGGCCTATGATTGGCTCCACTTCCGCCTACACTACAGGTACCTACAGTTACTGTGGTCACGGTTGCCTATCTACCGGTAGCTACGAGGTAGCTCAACTCACGTGTTCTCGCGCTTGCAACACGGCGCGTTAATTAGGTACGTCCCTTTCGGAGCGCACCTTCCCCCCACTACCTACAAATCCACACCCACCATCGGTACCTGAGTCGTTCCTGCTTAACGCTTGTGCTGGGATACCAAAATGCAGCCTGGCTACGAAGTACCCAATTGATCTTCATCTCAACTTCGACCTCAACTTTCTCTTCCTCCCACCACACCCATTTCTCCCTTCCGCCTGCCACACCATCACCCTCTTGTTGTAACGTGCTGGTTGTTCCATTTCTTTTCCATCTTCCTGGCACTGGCTACAACAAACCTACTGTATCGCAGTGCGATTCGCGCCTTTGTTCCATCTCACGTTGGTTTTCCCTGTGCCACGGTGGTTACCTATGAGATTGGCATCTTCATCGCCGACACCTGTGTCGCACCATGGCTCCACGAACTAGAAGTTCAACTGGGGCTGCCAATGCCGCGGCTGCTGCCGTGACGTTGCGCAAACCGAAATCTGCCCAACACACCTCTATTAACTCTTCTCGGCGCGGCCGTGGTGGACCGCCCAAGAATCAAGCCTTAACCACTGGTACAGGCAACAGCGAGTCCACCTCCTCAGCACTCACCCCAACTACGAATACCTCGGATGGTGAATATCTTACCCCGGCCACCAGTAAAACGGTCACACCAACTCCCCACGTCAAGCCCAATCCTCAATCACTCGGTCTCGCCGATTCAACTGCTACCTCCGATTCTTCCCATCGCCGTCCACGCCGGGGCCGTCTGACGGTGGAATTACCCGCAGAGATTCCTTCGGAGGATGACGGCGACGGTGATGAGGATGCAAACAAGGGAAACCCAAAGCTATCGTCTATCACCACCAGATCTATGCGACAGTCCCGTTCTGCTCTCTCATACACTGGGGACTCAGATGAATATGATGACTTTTATGGCAATGACAGCTCCGTCAGCGCTGCCCTTGCCCGTCGGTTACAGCGGGACGAGGATCAGAAGTTTACCGCTCGGCCCGGCAAACGGGACGCTTTTCTCTCGCCTGCCAACGCTTTCAAAAGCAATTTGCCCACCGATCGCTCCTCTATAACGAAGCGCAAACGCCGTATTCTCAATCCCTCGCCTCAGAACGATTTCAGCAGGAAAGGTCCCGGCCGTGGGCTAATACTCCAACCATACAAGAAACGAAAAATATCTGCCTCAAAAACGACTACCCATCAAAAATCTACATTGAAGGTGCATTACAGTCTCGAGGTTGAGCATGACGACCAAGACTCTGATTATTTGTCAGATCTAGAATCCGAAAGCCCTTCTTATAATTCTGGACCTGGCGCTGACGATGACGGAGATATTGCATCTGGCACCGACGAAAACGAAGATGATGAGACAAGTCTTGCGCCTTCTAACCCTATTCATGGCGACATTGCAGCCACTAATTCTCGCACTATTGATCAAGATCATATGAGCCGACCATACGTGTCCCGACAAGCCTTTTCCTGGCGTAGAGTGCACAATGTCAAAGTCAGGCCGAGGGAGCGACAGAAACTCGAGGAACATCACCCCGAGCTTCGAACAATGTGGTCTAAACTATCCAGCGACCCACCCCTAGACGTGGGCACACCTACGCAGCCTACCATGATATCTCTGCAACTGAAGCCCTTCCAGCTTCGAGGCGTAGCGTGGATGAAGGCGATGGAGCAGACCTCGTGGAAAGGCGGCCTACTCGGGGATGAGATGGGCTTGGGCAAGACGATACAGGCTGTTTCACTAATTATGTCCGACTATCCAGCCAAATCCCCGACATTGGTACTTGTTCCACCCGTCGCTTTAGGACAGTGGCAAAACGAGATTGCCTCCTACACTGGTGACAGATTGAAAACAATTGTCTATCATGGAACATACGCTAAAGTCAAGAAATTATCGGTCAAGAATCTTAAGGCTTTCGATGTCATCATCATGTCCTACAACAGTCTCGAGGTTCTGTACCGTAAACAAGAGAAAGGTGTCGAAAGGAAGGCCGAAGATGGTAGTGGACGCGAATTGTACAAGGAGAAGAGCATTATGCACCAGATCAAATTCCATCGTGTTATTCTTGATGAGGCTCATTGTATCAAGGCATGTCAAATCTCGTTGCTTCCCCCTGGCGATGTACAGCTGACCGTATGCAACAGACGCGAACTACGATGACGGCCAGAGCTTGTTTTGCTTTAAAAGCGGCCTATCGCTGGTGCTTGACGGGAACACCACTTCAGAACCGCATTGGAGAATTTTTCTCACTCCTGCGGTTCCTTGAGATCACGCCCTATGCCTCCTACATATGCAAGGACTGTCCGTGTTCATGTCTTGAATGGAACATGAATTCAGGGCACACTTGCACACACTGTAAGTGTTTTTGGCCGTGAGCATCGTTCGCCTACTAAAAATGGCCTCAGGCAACCATAGTTCCATACGACATTTATCGGTCTTCAACCAAGAACTTCTGAACCCAATTCAGAAATTTGGAAATGTGGGCGAAGGCAAAGAAGCGTTTGAGAAGCTTCGCCTCCTGACTAGTCGTATCATGTTACGTCGTCTCAAAAAGGACAACACTAATGCCATGGAGCTACCTGTGAAGGAAATCTATGTTGACCGACAATTCTTTGGCGAAGAGGAAAACGATTTCGCCAGAAGTATCATGTCCAACACACAGCGGCAATTCAACACGTACGTCTCTCAAGGCGTTGCTCTAAACAACTACGCCAACATTTTCGGGTTGATCATGCAGATGCGCCAAGTGGCGAATCACCCTGACCTCATTCTCAAAAAATCAGCAGAAGGCGGGCAGAATATTCTGGTATGCTGCATTTGTGACGAACCAGCTGAGCAATCAATTCGTTCCAAATGTAAGCACGACTTCTGTCGCCTATGTGCCACGAACTATCTTGCTTCACAGGAAGAGCCTGATTGTCCACAATGCCATATCTCTCTGTCCATTGATCTTGAGCAGCCCAGCATTGAGCAGGACGCGCTGTTGCTCAAGAAGTCATCAATTATCAATCGCATCAAGATGGAGAATTGGACCTCGTCGTCCAAAATCGAGCTACTTGTTCACGAACTCCACAGACTAAGGTCTGATAATGCGTCTCACAAATCGATCATCTTCTCGCAGTTTACTACGATGCTTCAGCTAATTGAGTGGCGCCTCCGGCGGGCTGGGATCACGACCGTCATGTTGGATGGCACTATGACCCCAGCACAACGCCAAGCATCAATCAAGCACTTCATGGAGAGACCCGAGGTAGAGTGTTTCCTTGTCTCTCTGAGAGCAGGTGGCGTCGCACTGAACTTGACCGAGGCTTCTCGGGTGTTTATCGTCGATCCGTAAGTTTAATTCCATGCTACAAGTATGAAAACTCACGCCGTTATTAACAACATGGCCTAGGTGGTGGAACCCAGCTGCCGAATGGCAGTCGGCTGATCGCTGTCATCGCATCGGTCAGGCTCGTCCGTGCACGATTACACGTCTCTGCATTGAGGACTCTGTGGAGAGCCGAATGGTTCTTCTTCAGGAGAAGAAAACCAACATGATTCATTCGACTATTAACTCGGACGATAAAGCGATGCAATCGCTTAGTTTGGCAGACCTCTCGTTCCTTTTCCGAGGATCTTGAGCCTTCGGCGTTCACTTTGATAGGACTCTAGAAAGCAACTACGGATATGCGACAACTAGGCGCATGGTGGTCTACCGTTGGCTTCTGTCCTGAAGAACAAAATGTACCCCCGGTACGAATCCACCTGATGAGGAATGATGGTTTTATTTGGCTGAGCATAGACGCTACACGAGAGAGGCTCTCTCTTTCTGCGCTGTGGTGAAAAGGAAACGCGGTGTTCGTATGGCTGTGCACACTCCCTACCAAACTAATTCCTGTACTTTACGCTACAGACTACTACTACCTAGATAGGTAATTGGCACTTCTACATTGTAGATACCGCAGTATCCTCGGTCAGACGGCCACATCGGTGACACCATAAGTGGACCGGAAGTGGAGACGGCTAGCCATATTTGGTTGGACACTTTTCTTAGCAAAACACACCAAATTCCGTCCAGAATAATTTGCACTGTTGTCGTTTCTGGGAGTCGTTTCTGGGCCGTCGTTTCTGAAGCCGAATTTTCGTCGTATTCAGCGTGGTATTCAGTGGCCAGAGTGGTTGAATTCTTCGTTTTTGGTGGCCAGAGTGGGTGGCCAGAGTGGTTGAATCCTTCGTTTTCAGTGGCTATAGCGGTCGAATTCTTCGTTTTTCGGTCGTTTTCGGTGGCCAGCGTGGTTGAATTCTTCGTTTTTTGGTCGGATTCTTCGTTTTTCAGTCGTTTTCACACCTATCGCCAGTATGCCAACTGTTGCAACAGCTCCTCCACGCCCTGGCCCGAAGAGGAAGTCCGTGGAGAGAGATACCGTATTCTGCATCGACGGCCCTGGGAATGGCCTCAAGGAGGTCCATAGGACCTATCCGAAACGCAGGAAGGTCGAAGTCCTGTTATTCCTGGAGAACCACCGCATACCTCTCGAAAGAGACGAAGATGGCCGTATACTGAGGCACGCTGGCAGCCAAAGCCTCACTGGCGCCAGTCCTGTTGAAGAGGGCTACCGGAGACCCTTTTTGAGAGAGGCAGCGGCGTATTTCATGGTCCCTAGGAGGACTATTTCACACTGGTGGTTAGCAAGAGAGAAGATATTCAGAGACCACATACCTAGACACACGCCTTGGTGGCCGACAATGGAGTCGCGGTTGTACGCTGAATTCTGTGAGGCTCGAGACGCACATCGTCAGATCTACAGGTCCTGGTTTCAGAAGAGGGCCAAGGCTATCTTCCAGGAATTGTATCCGAAGTGCAAGAGGATTTTCGTCTTCTCCAACGGCTGGTTGAACGGCTTCCTACGCAGGTAAGTGGCGGCGTAGATAGAGGGGTTGATAGAGGGGTAGATTTCTGACCTTCTTCTGCGTTTCTGACCTTCTGCGTTTCTGACCTTCTCTTCTGCCTTCAGACATCGAATCACACGCCGCCGTATCACACACGCCGCCACCAGACCTCCAGAAGAGATCCTGCAGTATACGAACGAATTCATACAATATATACGCAGAATCTCTCGCAGAGAGGTCTCCCTGGAGACCTTGGAAGAGGAAGAGACCTTGGAAGAGGAGACCTTGGAAGAGGAGGAGACCTTGGAAGAGGAGGAGACCTTGCAAGTGGAGACTTCGCAGACTTCGCAGACCTTACTTACTTCGTTGACTTCGCTGACCTTGCAAGAGACCTCCCAGACCTCCCAGACCTCCCAGACCTCCCAGATTTCGCAGACTTCGCAGACCTTGCCTTCGCAGACCTTGCCTTCGCAGACCTTGCCTTCGCAGACCTTGCCTTCGCAGACCTTGCCTTCGCAGACCTTGCCTTCGCCACCACCAGCGCCAGCGCCAGCGCCAGTGAAGGTAGTCAATCGATTTCCTCTCCACCTCATCCTCAACCTTGACGAGACTCCTCTACCGTTCGAATTCCTGGAGGGCTACACCTACGAACACAAGGGGTCCAAATCGGTGCAGGCCAGGTCGGCTAGGAGTGGCTGGGATAAGCGGCAGGCCACATTAATCCTCACTCTCAGGGCTGACGGTGGCTACGCCAGTGAATTGAGACCTGTTATCATCTTCCACGGCGCAGGCAACGTAATCGGCAGAGAGGGCCACGAATATCACCCTGGAGTTATCGTGAAGTTCAACCAGAAGGCCTACAACAACGAAGCGCTATTCACGGAGTGGATCGAAGGCCAATTGGCCACATATACGAATAAGAAGGAGTCCTTACTGGTCCTTGACGTGGCGGCCTTTCACAAGACCGATAAAGTGAAGGTAAGTGGCGTTTCTACTCCTTCTGGCGACGGCGAGGTTAACGATCGAATTTCGCAGGAAGCGCTGAAGGCAGCCAACGTAACAACAGCCCTTATCCCTCCAGGTCTCACGGCGTATTTACAGCCACTTGACGTAGGATTCAACGGTCCATTCAAGACCTGGCTGAAGGAGGAAACAGACGACTATCTGGACCTCTTACAGCGCGAAAATCGCCTTCCAGATAAGTGGACTACTAGCCAGAGACGCGTTATGGCTACTCATATCGTTGGAAAGGCGTGGATAAACGCCTTTTCGGATAAAAATCGACCTATGGTGGCAGGTCTCTTCAAAAAAACAGGTGTGTATAGCTTCATTTCTTCCGAATTGGGTAGTCAACCTTCGTTTCTGGACCTGAATTAACTGGCGTTGCCAGTAGCCCAGTGGGCTACCAATCCTGGCAGTCAACCTTCGTTTCTGGACCTGAATTAACTGCCGTTGCCAAAGTGTGAGAGACCTACCCGGTAGTAGCGAAGTGGGCTACCAATCCTGGCAGTCAACCTTCGTTTCTGGACCTGAATTAACTGGCGTTGCCAGTAGCGAAGTGGGCTACCAATCCTGGCAGTCAACCTTCGTTTCTGGACCTGAATTAACTGGTGAATTAACTGCCGTTGCCAAAGTGTGAGAGACCTACCCGGTAGTAGCGAAGTGGGCTACCAATCCTGGCAGTCAACCTTCGTTTCTGGACCTGAATTAACTGGCGAATTAACTGGTGTTGCCGGTAGCGAAGTGGGCTACCAATCCTGGCAGTCAACCTTCGTTTCTGGACCTGAATTAACTGGCGAATTAACTGGTGTTGCCGGTAGCCCAGTGGGCTACCAATCCTGGCAGTCAACCTTCGTTTCTGGACCTGAATTAACTGGCGAATTAACTGGTGTTGCCGGTAGCCCAGTGGGCTAGCAATCCTGGCAGTCAACCTTCGTTTCTGCACCTGAATTAACTGGCGAATTAACTGGTGTTGCCGGTAGCCCAGTGGGCTAGCAATCCTGGCAGTCAACCTTCGTTTCTGCACCTGAATTGCAGTCGTTTCTGACCGATTTCTGACCTATTTCTTGCCTAGGCATCTCTATCAGCCCTGACGGTAGCGAAGACAGTCAAATCAGTATAAAAGGTGTGGATTCTGCCGACCTGCGGCCTCAAGAGTGGTACCGCAAGCCGACTTCTGGGTCAACTTACAGTATAGAAGAGGTGTTGGCTTCCCTTGACACCCTTGAAGAATACATGCGTTCAGGCGAATCCAGGGATCTGCCACCAAATAACTACAGGACGCTGACCAACAAGGTCTTGGCCGAGATGTTGAGGAATCGTGGCCTTTCCGTTCGCGGTAACAAGTCCGATCTGGTAGGACGCCTAGAGGATGACGACGTCACCAAAATTGCTAGAGAAAGGGATCGCTTACTCGTCGAACGCCACGGTGGAGGTGCCCCTGAAGGAAACGAAGCTATTCCCAACCCCCTGAATGACTACACAAATCTGAAGCTGGCGGAGTTGAAGGAATTGTGTAGGAATCGGGGTCTCCCTGTTAGTGGCGTCAAGGCAAAGCTACAGCGACGCCTACAAGATGACGACGCCACCAGATTTGCTAGAGAAAGGGATCGGCTACGCGTCCAAGGCGTTTCTGGTGGCCCTGCAGGTGAAAACGAAGGTCGCCTGCCGGTTATGAGAAGCAGAAGGTGCTTCTGCGGTTAAGAAACGAGGTGCTTTTGAAGGCAACCTACCTGCTATCCGAATCCAGCAGGTTGAAGCCGATGATGGGGATTCTACTACTGAAATCGTATGTAATACTTCCCTTCTTCGTTTCAACTGGTTACTGACCTCTACTGCCTCCGTAGGGCGCCCGTATTTACACTCCTTTGACGCGGTCAAGGGCCCCTTCTCCACACGCGTACGAATTCGAAGTTGATGGCCAAGGAGTTGGTGAAGGTGTTGAAGAAGAAGAAGTTGAAGTTGGCGAAGAGGAAGGCGGTGAAGAAGAAGGTGAAGAATACGATCTATTGGCTCCAGAAGACCCTGGTTTTTTGCAACAACTAAGGCAATATATATAGCCTTCAACTAACCTTCCAACCTAACCTTCCAACCTAACCTTATATAAGACTCCTGAATGCCGTATATATTAACCGAAAAACGCCTCCTTGCCACCAATTCTCCGCTATCGAACCCCTTCTTCTCTCTTCTTCCTCTCCTCTCTCCAGGTCTCTCTCTAGCAAAGCCAGTGGCGGCTGATAGAGGGGCTCAATCAGAGGTGGCAACGGCTGCGTAGCGTTGGCCGAAAAGCCTGTTACTACAGTAGGTGTTACCGCAGTAGTTGCTGGCGCAGAAGGTCTGCGAGGAGGAGGTGTTGGCAGAGGCCTGTCAGGTGGAGGACCTGGCGAAGGTGGCAACGGCTGCGGCCGAGGCTGTGGCCGAAGCTGTGGCCGAGGCTGCGGAGGAGGCTGCGGAGGGTTGCCTGGCGTCATCGCCAACGCCAATGAAGCTATCGCCACCCTTGCTGGCGGCTGGTTAACCACCCTGTAAGGTGGTCTGGTAGCCCTGGGTGGTGGCAGTGGCTCTGGCGCCTCTACCACCCTTCTTGGCAGCAGTCTGACAGGTGGAGGCACCACCGGTAGTAGGTTGCCTCCGTAGTATTGCTGCCGCGTAGGCCGTTTTTTCGGCGTTGGCGGAGTGGTGCCAGGCGTTGGCGGCCGGACCAGTATTTCTGGCGGCAATAGCTTTGCCTTATCCTTTGGCCTGACCGGAGGCGTTGTTGGTGGAGGTGTTGGCCTCACCGTTTCTGGTGGAGGAAAGCGGTAAAAAGTCGTCTCAAAGGGGTCCTTCTTACGGGCAGTTATTTGTTTCGGAGACTTCTTCTTAGGTGGATCTCCTACACAAAACGAAGTATCGGAGACCAACAATCTTGGTGAAGGCGTTGTTGGCGGAGACTCTTCATTATCGGCTTCCTCCGCCACCTCCTTGGCAATTGCGCCTTCGCCACGGCGGCGGCGGCAGCGGCAGCGAAGTTGGCGATGGCTTCGTTTCCTCCAGGTTATATGCCCTTCACCTGTAACAGACCTGAAGGTCTGCTTCACCACCTTCACGGCAGTGAAAAAGCAGCAACGTGGGCGTGGTCTTGCCACCCTTGACCGCCTACGGCTAAGGCCAGAAAGGTAGCCTCGGCACCTACCTGCCAGGTCGTATATTGGCAGGGAGTGCCCTTGGCAATCCACACGATATTGCTCCCCGACCTTGAACGGCAGGTGGTCGACCTTCGAATTCAGGGCGTAATTAACTGGAGAAGATACTTCGTTAGCTATAGAAATCAGGTGGCAGAAGAAGTACTCACAGGTTACCCGAACAGGAAGAGCCATTTTGCAGGACTTTACCGGCTCACTTGACGGCAGCAGAGGAAAACCACCGACCGGTATGAATACTGCTGTTGCAACGAGATATTTCTCTTGCAACGAGGATGGAAACCACCAGCGAGGCGGACCTGGAGAAGATACACCGTTAGCCATAGAAAATAGGTGGCAGAAGAAGTATTCTGGCCTTACGGCTAGTCCAACTTGATGTTATTGTTGGTAGCAATGACCGCAGCAAGTTGGCGGTAGCGTGCCACCACCCACCGCTTGGATGAGCGAAACTCTGGTGTGTTGCAACCACCTGGAGAAGATACACCGTTAGCCATAGAAATCAGGTGGCAGAAGAAGTATTCTGGCCTTACGTATCCGAAGCGAGAAGGCCACCACCCACCGCTAGGTCGGGTGTGCGAAGCTTTGATGTGGGCGGCAACAACCACCACCTGGAGAAGATACACCGTTAGCCATAGAAATCAGGTGGCAGAAGAAGTATTCTGGCCGTACAAGGCGTTGCTTCTTTCTGACCTGACCACTGCAGGTCTGCAGGTAGCCGAAGGTGTGTTGCAACGGATTCGGGTGTCTCAGGAGGGAGGGAATCCTGGCGACGGCGGTGTTGGTAGCTAGCCGGAGAAGCTACTTCGTCAGCAATAGAAACTAGGTGGCAGGATAAGTACTCACAGGGTATATTGACCGCTAGAAGGGATTGGATTGTTGCAGGTTGAAGACGGCGTTGAAGACGGCGTTGGCGTTGAAGGCTAGAGAGATTCTGGTGGATTCTGGTGAAAAGAGGAGTTGAAAAGCGGAGGTGAAAAACGGGAGGAAAAAACAGGTGGTTGGCTGTGTGTTGTGGCCCCTGCACGACTGCCAAGTCCAGGTCTGTTAAGAAGAAAATCTGCAGGAACTGACCTGTGGTTGAAGAAGGCATGGTCGTCGCATACAAAATCAAGGTAACGACGATGCCAGTCAACAATGTGGCCAAGACCTACTAGATCCTTCGGCTAACCCGCTTTCGGCCAGGTGGAAACACCTGTAATGTGGCCATGTTTTTGAGTAGTTGCGGTACTCCTTACAGCCTAGAGATACCTCTAATCTCCTGAGGCTGATCTAGATAGAGGATGGCTGATTGATCCTCCTGCTCGGGCCTTGCACGAACCGCCGCACCTTAGGTACTTGCACTAGTTAATAATGTGGCACCTATGTGGCACCTCGGGTGGCACACATGACTTAGCTACGACTCAGGTTACACTTGGTATGACTCGAGTATAGATAACAGCCGGGGATAACGGGTGGCGAAGCAGTAGCGAAGCAGTGGCGAGCCACTACGCTAAGGTGCATAAATAACCACACTCCTATAGCCGGTATCCATAGACTTCTTCCTATCAATCAAGACTCTACGTACACACTTCTGAACAGACCTGACCTACAGTGCATGTAGGTAGTGGGTCACCAGAGGACCGTACAAGAGGCACAAATAGCTATTTGCTGCAGCTACACAGCAGTTCTTTCTCTTACTCTATTCGAACTCGAAGCGAGCTCACTGTCGCAACATCATCATCATCATGTCTGACGAAGAGACTCCGCCTTCGCCTACCGCTGTGGAACGGTTCATCGGTATCCCCGACGGTCCTAGCGTGGTTAGCTCGAATGCAAGAACCAATGCCCTCGCTGTCAACGTCGACAAGCATTTCAAGGAGATGACAGCGTCTATCAATGAGCGGTTCAGCAACGTCCAAGCCACTCTCGACCTTATCACGCAGGCTGTCAACCGACTGATCGATGGCCAGACCAGCGAGGTACCAGCGAAGCCACTGTCTGACAACGGAGGCAGTCATGTTAGTGAGGAGCCCGCCAATGAAGACCCTTTAGCTACGCAACCAGCCAAGCCTACTGCCAACGCTGCGAGCTACATGCGAGCTCCCGCCAACGTCACAGCGAGCAAGAGGCTACCCGACGAGAGTCTCAACCTTCAACGCTATCAGCGTCCATCTGCGACCCAGACTGAACAGGAACGACGTGTTCAGCTAGTCTTCCCTGAAGCAGTGTTCCCGAGTGACATCGCCAAGTTAGGAACCTGCGAAGCCAAGAACAAAGTCACATTCCCGACAACGTGCCGCTTGTTCACCGCTGACTCGAAGGCACTTGACAAGGTCCGCGATCTCCAGAATCGTCTCATCCAAGCACTTGTCCCCTACGAGTTGTGGCCTATGCGAGTTGCCATCGAACTCGCTGGTGACTTCCAGGTAGTTAGCCAATTCATCAGGCGCACTCGTGGTGCTACATGGATGGATTTCTTGGAGGCTGTCATTCAGGTCCTTCGAGCTCACAGCGCGCTCCATAGTCCGTTGACGCTCTTTGTTGGTTTGCTACCAGCACACAACGAGTCCTACGTCAATTACTTGTGGCGTGTTCGAGAGGCGTTCTATCAGCTACCTAGCAGCCAGCGCGACACCCAGCAGACTCGGGATGTCATTATCGACAAGTTGAACACTTACACCCCGACTATCTGGTTGAACTTGGAGCGAGGTAGCAGCGAACTCAATAATGGGCAGATCATCGAAGAAGCAACGCGCCTATCCAAGTCAGTTGCCCGCACTGCTATCGAAAACAAGATCTATGGTACCCCTGAAGTTACCGTCCAGTTGCAGGGTACCTCAGCGCCATTCTACGACTACAACATCACAGCTGCGACTCCCAGCCAACCAGGTGTAGGCCAGATCCAACCTGCCAGCGCGCTCGCTACTACCCCACAGGCCTTGCAGTCCGTCATTGCTGACCCTCGCACTAACGAGCGGGAGGTTCACCGTATCCTCGAAGTCGACCAAGGATTTGCAGCCAAGGCTGATGATAATAAGTGCTTCAACTGTGGAAAGGTTGGGCACTTCGCCAAGGATTGTGATAAGGCACCGCAATGGCCTAGGAAGACCCCTGATCGCGGTCAAGAAATCACCATCAAGGGGAAGCTATTTCGAAGCGACCTCGCTGATCGCTTCCGTACTAGGTACAAATCTTTCAGATCCAGGGCCCCCATCCGCACTCAGAAAAATCAAGGTCGAGTGCACTTCACCGAAGACTCGACACTAGGTAACAGTGAGTTCGACCCTAGTGCAGGGGACCGCTATGAAGACGACAACGCCATGGTAGAAGAGGAATTGCGCGAACTGTTCGAAGGCTTCGAAGTCGAAGAGGCCTAGGACAGCCCCGTTCATCTAGTCGAGATGAACGTGGGCCGCAAGACTAAACCCCTACCTGAGAGAGGCAAGCTACGTGATGGTTACTGGGACCATCACAACCTCTTTTTGGCGAAGCTACAGCGAACTGACAGCGAGTTCACTATCTTTTGGGACTATGGCTGTACCAGTTGCTACGTAGCCCAATCGCTAGCAGACAAGTTAACGCCATATAAGTCACAACGACCTGGCACAATGCAGGGAGTTGGTGGAACGGGTCCGCGCATCACTCATGATTGCGAAGTTCGAGGCAGGTTCGAGACAGCAGATACCTCGCTGTCTGCAACCTGGCAGGTCACCGCCGGGGTGGTACCCGACAAAACATTTCCTGGTGATCTGACGATCGGTAAAGGCAAGTTCCATGAGTGGGGAGGTATCTTCGACCTCGCCGCAGGGCAAGAGACATTGAAGTTGTTGAAGTTCGAAGGGATGCCCGTGCTCATCCCTATGCAACAAAGTTATAACGCTTCAGCAACTGAGACCGTCTACCCCGCTGCGAACTCGCAGGTCATTTGGCACAAGGATACTCCTACCGACCCGTGGGTGCAACAACGTCTAAGGGAATATGAGCGTGATTTTCCCGAACTCTTTGACCCAGCTAAGCGCAAGGTCGAGGTAGAGATGAAGACGAAGCATCACATCGATACAGGTGATGCCGCCCCTATTAAGCTGCCACCTCGCCGCTACAGCCCTTCGCAGGAGAAGGCACTTCGAGATTTTGTCCGCGCACATGACAAGATTCATATACAGAAAAGTATGAGTCCATGGGCTGCGCCAGCCTTACTGACACCTAAGAAGGCCCCAGGACAGACTATCATGCCAACTCGAAGGGAGGCAGAAGCGATGGAGCATGTCATCTGGCGTATCTGCTGCGATTTCTGTGAAGTCAATAAACGTATTAAGAAGCGTGCCCACCCCTTACCTAACGCCATGGATCAGATACAGAAGGCTGCGGGCCATCAGTACTACATATTCATCGACTTTAAGGATGGGTACTGGCACATTCGTGTCGACGACGCTTCGAGGGAGAAGACCGCCTTTGTTACTCCCTTTGGTGTATATGAATGGCTCGTCATGCCAATGGGTCTCTGCAACGCGCCCGCTACGTTTCAAGCATTGGTTGAAGAGATCACCGAGCCCTTCACAGATTGGTTAGCATGTCTTCTCGACGACATCGCTATCTGGGCTGATTCGAGGGAGCTTCTACATCGCCGCTGCCTCGAACTCTTCAAGCGATTACGACAATACGGTATGACTATCAACACGCAGAAGTCTCAAATGTTTGTACGAGAAGGCATCTTTCTAGGATTTCACATATCTGCAAATGGTATCAAAGCCGACCCTGCTAAAGTCGACGCCGTTCGAAGTAGGCGTGAACCAGCTACGACGTCGGAGGTGCGTGGTTTCGTCAACGCAGCCGGTTACTTCAGACACTTGATCGAGAATTATTCTTTGATCGCTGCGCCTCTCACCTCCCTCACTGGTGGTTCGAAGAATCAACCTGTCATTCTCACTCCTGAGGCGAAGCAAGCTTGGTTGACAATCAGGGACGCCATTACTACTATGCCAGTAGTTCGTTCTTTTGATTGGCGACTACCATCTATCATCGACGCAGATTCGAGCCAGCAGCACGTCGGCGCATGTCTTCTACAGCCGCGACTACACGGTAGCAAGTCAGCTTTGCATCCTATCGCATACTTCTCCAAGAAGCTCACCGCGACCCAAGCCCGCTACTCAGCTCAAGAACGTGAACTGTTAGCTATCATGCTGGCGTTACAACACTGGCGCCACTGGGTCGAAGGTGGCGAGGTAACAGTGAGGACGGATCATCAATCACTGTTGACATTGCGTACCAAGATGGAGCAACCTGCTCGCATCGTTCGTTTCTTGGATGCAATTGAACACTACGGGATACGTATCGTATACCGCACTGGTAAATCGAATGTGTTAGCAGATTGGTTGTCGAGACCACCTGAGAAGGAGGATGTATTTCCCTCTAACCTCGACACTACCTCGAAGGTAACTCGACCCCAGCAGCTGAATACACTAGATCTGCAGGCAATTTCAGAGTTCCTCAGATTTGGTGCAGACCTACCAGACAACATCGACCCAGTGTGGGCATATGAGCACTTTGCCGCATACCAAGATAATCTCTACAAAGTGGTGAAGCTACAGCGAACTCCCGGCGACCCTCCACATGCTGCTGGGATGGCTTTGCAGATGACCACGTTACGACGTGTGCCTAATGCTGACGAGTTGCTACTTTACTCGAAGGAGGTTCACAGCGACTATGGTCATGCTACAGTAGGGACCACGCTGCGGGAAGTAGGTAAACGCTACTGGCACCCAGACATCACATTGGTCGCGCAGCAAGTTGTTGCTGAGTGTCCTAAGTGCCAGTTGATGAAGCCGCCATTGCAACGACTTCCAGATTTGCAGCCCATCACCCCTCCTTCGCCGTTAACTCGCTGGGGCATCGACCACACCTCAATTGGAGGTATACATATCCTCGTCTGCGTGGAGTATGCTACCTCCTGGGTAGAAGCTGCGGTCGTACCGGACCGCACATTCGAGATGACGAAGCCTCTGATCAACAAGATAGGTCATACGTTCGGCTACCCAAGGGAGTGGATTAGCGACAATGGTGGTGCATTCACCAGTGACGACGCTACTGCGTGGCACAAGTCAAACGGCTCGGTAGTTAAGCCGATCACGCCGAGCAGGCCGCGAAGTAACGGTAGGGTAGAACGTGCGAACGCTGACATCAAACGCGTTATGTTGAGAGAAGCAGCGATGCACCGGTATCCTAACTTCGCACTCCTCCTCGAAGCAGCAGTACGAATTCACAATCGCGTTCCCATGCCGAGCGGCTACAGTAGCTACTACCTCATGTTTGGCACTCAGCCACCTCAGGTCGAGGTAGCAGAGAGCTCGCAGTACGTTCGTGAGCCGACCGAAGGGGAGGAGATCGAATTCCAACAATTCTTAGCCACTCATCACGAGGCACCTGCGAGCCGACAGCGATTCAACAGCATCCGCACTTCAAGGGACCAGATACGTGCCTATCTCCAAGAAAAGAAAGGTCTTATTCGAACCTACGGGACCGGCGACTGGGTCCTACGTGTGAGGCAACAGGGAGATAAAAGCGAACCCTACTATGACGGTCCTTGGAGTATAGCTAGCTGCCACCATGGTAATACCTACCGTCTGCGCAGTCCTGGAGGCATCACACTACCGAGCAAGTATAACGGTAGCAACCTGTTCCCCGCCTTCAGCGACGATGGACACCCGGTACGTAGCCTCTGGTACGCTAGTAAGTCGATGCTGGAAAGAGAACGGGCAAGATTGAGAGAGTCCGCGGGACTAGGTAACGACAACTAAGCTTCGAGCTAGAAGCGACGTACTGGCGATAACTGGGACAGTTATCTAGAACAAGGGGAGTGGTTGTGGCACCTATGTGGCACCTCGGGTGGCACACATGACTTAGCTACGACTCAGGTTACACTTGGTATGACTCGAGTATAGATAACAGCCGGGGATAACGGGTGGCGAAGCAGTAGCGAAGCAGTGGCGAGCCACTACGCTAAGGTGCATAAATAACCACACTCCTATAGCCGGTATCCATAGACTTCTTCCTATCAATCAAGACTCTACGTACTAGGGGATCCACCCTCGGAAACCCCCTTCGCTGCGCTCAGGGGGCCCCAAAAATCGTAGACACTTCATAAATCGTAGACACATAGGCCCACTTATACAGAATTTGCCATACAATTTACTATGGCGGACTAAGTACAAATGTCAGCGCTAAGTGGGTCTACACATAAACCACGATTCCCCACATTCATTCGATTTCAAACTTCCAACTTTTATATGGGAGAAACTGCAACTTTCGTCGACACGATCACAATAATGTTGTTGAGTTTTAACAAAAAGTCATATAATGGTTTATAATAGATGTTCTATTTTATGATAATTTTTTGGCATTTAGTTTCGATGTTTAGGTAGGGAATTCGGCTGTTTGTTGATGCGGACTTGTATCGTTGTATGTAAAATTGTATGTAACGGTACCTGTCTACGATTTATGACATGTCTACGATTTTTGGGCCCCCCTGAGCGCAGCGAAGGGGGTTTCCGAGGGTGGATCCCCTAGTACACACTTCTGAACAGACCTGACCTACAGTGCATGTAGGTAGTGGGTCACCAGAGGACCGTACGAGAGGCACAATAATTAGTTATGCAAATGCTGAACATTATGCACCTAGAGGATCACGATTGCACAATCCCGAACCCCGGAACGCGCATAGAGCCTCTGCTAGGTACTAAACTGTATGATTCTTCACAGGTCAACGAAATATCCCAAATTAGCTCAACAGGCAAAGCGTCATTCGGCGTAGTAAATGGGTAGGCTATGGAACGTCTCATGACAGCGTCCAGCCGACGACCCTCGACGCTCAGAACAGTATCAGGGCGGCTCCATGGCTGGGTATGCCAATCCTGCAAAGCGCATCGGGGAGCTCAAGCTGCACGGGTCCGATTTAGCAGCAGCGGTAGCAGCAGCAAGCTCTTGCAACGGTCAAGTGACAAGCCATATTACGTGACGACGCCTATTTTCTATGTCAACGCCTGTAAGAACCCCCAAAACTTGTCTGGCTAGCTGCCAAGAATGTGTGGTTAATTGTTCCAGCCCCTCATGTTGGCCACCTGTACTCCATGATCATCGCCGACGTCCTCAAGCGATGGGAAGTTCTGAAGGGTCGAGAAGCTTATATGAGCACTGGCACTGATGAGCATGGCATGAAAATCCAGCGCGCCGCTGAATTACAAGATCTACACCCGAAAGCTCTCTGTGACGCCAATGCTGAGACCTTCAGGGACCTCGCAAGGATGGCCAACATCGGGAACGATTACTTCATCCGCACCACAGACCCTGAGCATCGCGACGCCGTCGAATACTTCTGGGAGCGCCTGCGCGACAGCGGCCATATATACGAGAACAAGCACGAGGGCTGGTACTGTGTGAGCGACGAGGCCTTCTATCCTGAAAACGCAGTCGAGAAGCGCGTATCGCCCACGACCGGGAAGAGCTCTATGGTTTCCATTGAGACCGGCAATGCCGTTGAGTGGACCACGGAAAAGAATTACCATTTCCGCTTGACCGCGTTTCGCGACAGGCTGCTGCAGTTCTACCGAGAGAACCCAACATGGGTCGTTCCGAGCAGCAGGTTTACCGAGATCGTGTCCTGGGTCGAGAACAACCTCGAGGATCTCTCCGTCTCTCGTCCTGCCAGTCGCCTGGACTGGGGCATACCCGTGCCAGATGACCCCAGCCAGACGATTTACGTCTGGCTGGATGCGCTCGTCAACTACGTCACCACGACTGGGTATCCTTTGTGGCAACCGAACTCTGGACGCACCGGAGCCTGGCCGGCCGACGTTCATGTGGTTGGGAAGGACATTGTCCGATTCCACTGCATATATTGGCCCGCCTTTCTGATGGCGTTAAACCTCCCCTTGCCGAAACAGGTCCTCAGCCACGGCCATTGGTTGATGAGCAAACAGAAGATGTCCAAATCAGTCGGAAACGTGGTGAATCCCTTTTTTGCTCTGGATCGCTGGGGTGTGGATACTATGCGGTACTTTCTGATCTACGGCGGCCATGTCTCCGAGGACTGTGATTACAACAACACCTTCATCGTCGAGAAATACAAGAAGGGACTCCAATCTGGACTGGGCAATCTGCTCAACCGCGTCACGCGGCCGAAGATATGGAGTGTAAAGCAGGCTGTGGAAAATCGGACGAACTTCCGGCCTATACCATCATTGCAGCCACTTCTGGAGAAGCAGCGGGCCTGTTTGGACCAAATCGTTCAAAAAGCGGATGATCACATGAAAGCATTGGACCTGAGCTGGGCGCTCAAAGAGATTATGGAAGTCGTTTTCGAGGTATGGTCTGCTTCTCTTCCACGCGACACAACGAGCGACTAACAAAACGACATAGACGAACCGATTCATCCAAGAAGCGGTGCCATGGGCGAGGAGCAACGAGGGCGACACGGCCGCCGTCGACCAGATCATTTATTCAGCTGCCGAGTCGTTGCGCATTGCGGGCATTCTACTGCAACCCTTCATCCCTGCGAAAGCCTCGGAACTCCTCGATAGACTTGGCGTTCACCCCGATAAACGAGCGTTCGCCAATGCCATACCAGATAGCGACGACTCATATGGAACCCCCTTGGTACCTCTCGGCACAAAAGTTGAGACCGCTCTCTTCCCGCCGTTGTCTGTTGAGGACTAGATAAGGACTAAGCATCATACAGAAATAGATAGCGAGCTGGAAGACAGAAGGAATGGCCTCTTCATATTGCTAGACTTGAGATGTGTACCAGGCTGTGAAGATGTAATGTACAAAAAGTTCAGAATTGACCGTGCAAGCGTGCGATGAGACAGATGTAAATCAGGCATTTCATTCGAGAAGAATGTTTTGAAAATCAAGTAAAAAGGCTCAATCCCGGTATGTGGTGATGTTGCGGGCGATTTTCTCTTCGTCTGCCGGTTTATGGGATTGAAGTACACGACTTTATTCCGGATAGACTCACATAACATGTCAGGGTTTTGCAGCAACGCCAAACGGAAAAAAAAAAAAAAAATCAGATTTTTTCTTCTTTCTCCACTTCTCTCATTTCTGAGTCTGCCATTTCGAACAACATTTTGCATGATGAGGGTTAATCAGGATCTAGGTAGGTCCAAGCCCCATTCGTCAGTTCAGATGCGGAGGAAAAAGAATGCGTGATTCTGTCGTCGCGGTTCTCGTTTGACGGGCCCTGGTTTATTTGCCTGGAACTAACACGACGACGATGCTAGCTATCTGTGCACCTAAGGTCCTACTTGTGCCTTACGACGCGCACCATGTTGCGCGGTATCATGAGTGGATGCAAGACGAGGTGAGTTTAATTAATTACCACATTTATGTACCCAGCCAGCCCACCTCATTTTTCCTTTTATCACAATTTGCTGCTTTATGTTAAATCACAAAATTCCAGGCATTGCGTGAAGCAACAGCCTCGGACCAGCTGAGTCTCGCCGAGGAATACGAAAACCAGACGTCGTGGCGCACGGCGCACGACAAGCTGACGTTCATCGTGTGCCTGCCTGCAGCAGACGGCGCGTCGAGGGTTTACGCGGGCGAGAACGACGCGCCGCCGCGCATGGTCGGGGACGTTAATCTCTTCTTGACGCCTGATTATGACGATGGGGAGAGAGGCGGCTGGAACGACGTTCAAGGCGAGATAGACGTCATGATCGCCGTTCCAGAGCACAGGCGCCGGGGTCTGGGCGAGGCGGCCGTGCGCGTGTTTTTGCGGTTTCTGGCTGAGAATGTCGATGCTATCATGGGCGAGTACGCTCGTGGCGCCTCTTCTACGGGGACGGGATCCAATGCCCCAGCGGTGACGGAGGCTTCGCTGAAGAGACTTGTCGCCAAGATCCACGCTGGCAACGCTGGGAGCATCCGGTTGTTTGAGAACTTGGGGTTCCGGCGGGATGGGGAGCCGAATTACTTCAACGAGATCTCTTTGCTACTTTCCGACTTTCCGGCGGCTTTGTCTGGCGTCGGATTGGGAGCTGGGGGTTCCGGGGAGGGAGGTGATGGTCTTTACCGAGAGTGTTTTTACGATAGATGCCGATTGGGGAAGTGAGGATACTAGTTACCGATGGAGAAAAGGGAGAGTAAGTGTGCCTATATGATCACGTAGGCAACGTTCAGATGAAAGAGGCAGCCGCCAAATTGGAGATGTCTATTAGGCTTGACAGACAGAAGTTTGTTACGAGCTCCGACGACGCCTGACATGGTACATGAAGCGCTATGATACATTCCATCGACCTACAACGGTGGCTCGAAAGAGCGGCTGAGGACATTAGATGGCCATTTCCATCCCTTTCATAGCTGAGGGCCCGTCTGACTAGTAATCCGGACCGAATTCCTGCTAAACGTTTCGTTCCGTCGTTTCTCTGGATCTCCTAAGCCACATGTGTCAGAAATCCCGAGCAGCATGATAGGGAGCTCAGATCTTACTTATACCCTCGCCGCAGCGGAGCAGCGGAGCAGCGTCATGTGGATAGGCTGCGTAATTATGACCGAGTGCCTATGCATCTCAGAAATTCTTTCTTTTTTTTTCTTTTCTTTCTGCTTCCTCCTAGTCCCTGACGCTTCAAAAGGTCCGGAAGTTCTGACTGACAACGAGCCAGCCTCTCAGTCCTCGTGCCGCGTTCCGGCCCAGCGCCTCCCAGTGCGGTACAAGGTACCAGGATTCGTTGAATGCGCTCTCAACCGGTTGCGCCGCTGCAGTCGAATCCTCTCCCTTCTCGCCTGCAGCAGCAGCAGCAGCAGGAGTAGTAGCTGTGGTCAAAGTAGGAGCTGGAACAGGGGACGTAGTAGGAGTGGTGGTTGGAGCAGTAGTAGGATTGGTGGCGGTGGCAGCAGTACCAACAGCGGCGGCGGTCTTAGTACCAGCACCAGCCGGCATCTCGCCAGGCTTGCCATATCGAACTGACCCGTTGACTTGGATAGTAAAGCTGACCCGGTCGCCGTCTTTGATAGACTTGGCCACTCTAACCCGGTTCGGGGCCGCCGCGTCCTCAGGCAGAGCCAGCACTTTGGGACATCCGAGATTGTAGTTCGGGTTGACGACGTGCGCATCAAAGGACATGATGTTGTAGTGCACAGGCCCGCCCTGCTTGTCCAGCAGCGCCTCGTACTCTGCCGGGGACTCCAGCACCCGCCCGTTGATGCTGATGTCGGGCTTCACAGAGGCAGACGTCAGGTGCGTGGATGCGCTGGCATAGTATTGCGCCAGGGGCAGCCGCTTATTGAGGGCGTTGTAGTAGTGCTCTACAAAGCTTTGGGCCGCTTGTGGGGGAGATGACGTTAGTTATGAGAATTGATTTGAACGCACGACGGCAGATGGGTGACAGAAGAGGGTAGGGTAGGAAAGAAAGGAAAGAGGAAACTTATTCACCGTCGCTCACGACTTTGGCCTGTGAGTCCAGAGATGGTAGGTTTGCCATGATGATGACACTGGTTTCTACTATGTATTATGTGCTTATTGTGCAATGTTGTTTACGAAGTTCTGAGGCGATACTCGGGTGACTGCAAGTTGGCACAGTGACGTACGGCGGACTAGGTAGATACAGGGCTCACCCCGTCAAAACCCTCCGAGGGCTATATAGTTAGGTCTACACCCAGTAGCTGGTGGGCGTACGGCCTGTATATGAATTTTTCGCATTGGTGAATATCTACGTATTCCGGGACCATATAATGCAACTAACCTGTTTAACTGCCGACTACCATAGCGCGCCACGGGGGTATTTTAACATGGTCATAGCGACCATGTTGGAATTCCAACATCATGTTCCATGTACCGGCCAGGTAACTTGTTGTTAGCTGGGTGACTTAGTACCTGGAACATTATATCGAAATTCCACGATTATGTTAGCCTTAATAGGGTATATGTGCCTAATAGAATGTGCACGCCAACAGAATGCTGATAGAATGTTCGCACCAATAGAGTATATGCGCCGAACAGAATGTACATGCCAACAGAATGCTGACAGAATGTTCGTGCCAACAAAACGTATGCATTAATAAATTTATATGCATATAAGCAGTAGTTTACATAATATGTTTTATTACATAATGTAGTCAAATATTACTAATGACTATCTACATATCATTTATATACCTAGGTATAGGTAAATCGGTAAGCATATGTAGAGATCATGTAGGGAGAGGGATTGTACGGAGTGGATATACAGAGAGGGATCGTACGGAGTGGATGTATGGAGAGGGATCGTACGGGAAGATGTATAAGAGAAGGATCGGTTAACAGAGTGGTCAACGCAGAGAGGTTGATGGAGTGGTCAATGGAGAGGCAGCGCGGAGTGGTCAACAGAGTGGTCAACGAAGTGATTGACACAGTGGTCAATGGAATAGTTGACATAGTGGTCAACACGGAGTGGTCAACATGGAGTGTTCAACACGGAGTGGAGTGGTCAATACGGAGTGGAGTGGTCAATACGGAGTGGAGTGGTCAACACGGAATGGTCAACGCGAAGCGGTCAATGGAGAGGTAGCGTGGAGTGGTCAACGGAGAGGCAGCATGGAAGGTCAATAGATCAACAAAGGCGTTGATGTTAGCGGAGAGGCAGCACGGAAAGGTCAATAGATCAACAAAGGCGTTGATGTTGGCGGAGAGGCAACAGATCAACGAAGTGTTGATGTTGGCGAAGAGGCAGTATACGGAGAGGCAACGGATCAACAAAGTGTTGATGTTGGCGGAGAGGCAACGGATCAACGAAAGTGTTGATGTTGACGGAGAGGCAACGGATCAACGAAGTGTTGATGTTGGCGAAGAGGCAGTATACGGAGAGGCAACGGATCAACAAAGTGTTGATGTTGGCGGAGTGGCAATGCGTATGGGGAGGCGGCGTACGGAGGAGAAACAACGTACGGAGAGACAATGTATGAAGAGACGATGTACGGATCACGAAGGTGTTGATATTGGTGGAGAGGTAATATATGGAAAGGCAACGTACGAAAAGACAGCGTACGTTGATGGAGAAGAAATGGATGAGAAAGATAGAGGAAATGGATGAGAGAAATAGGGGGGATGGATGAGAGGGATAGGGGGGATGAAAGAGAGAGATAGAGGAAAGAATATGGAAAGTAGTCAGGAAAGCACGGTAGGTAAGTAGTGTAAGTGACGGTATAGGTAGTAATTCATTAGTATGAGTCGAGTAGGGAAGGCGGCAACATAATTGACGGTGTTCATCAGGGGCATTACACAGTGTGATACACAGTGTAAGTAACTGTGACTGTATTGTCGTCTGGATTATTGTCAATATGATGATCACATTCAATAGAATGTTATGCGCAACAGAATGTACTCTTAACAGAATTGTACATTTTAAGATAATCACTACTCTATATGGCTAGCTCATTTTAATCAGACTTGTTTATAGTACATCATCACTATAGCATGTTATACCTATTAAGCTAGTATCTGTACATGAATCATTAATTTACAATATAGTCTTTTCCTTATTTGGCTAGCCACAATAATGTTGACCCGACAATACGCTGTTATAATTATATGATGCTTTTTAGAATAAACATGGCCGCTACGACCATTGTAAAAACCCCCCCTGGCGCGCTATGGTACCTACCTACCTACGAAGTAGGTACAACTGTCGGTCTTCCCCGCTTTGCTCCGTGAAGCTCTCGTCTCTCTCTGTCATTCTGTACAGCCAGCCAGCTTCGGGCCCCTCCCAACCCATCGCCAACACTCTGCTAAGCCTATGGATCACTTAGGATATAAGCACCCTTTGGGCACTTCTGGAGCAACTGCTTAATTTCGTTGTCTGTCAACTTGCCAAACAACGACCGAGTTGAGGCACCCGACTTCCCTCGACTTGAGAAAGGTGAGATCCGACCCCTACCAGAGGACTAAGGCTTTTCCTCTGAGTTTCCGTCTATCTATTTGTCTGGACCTGGGGATTTGGCGACCTGTTAGAAAGGAGCAGGGTCTTATCGTCCCTAAGGATGCAGCAAGCTGTCTTCCCGTAAGCAAACGAGATCATCTCGATACGCCCGGATCAAGGAATCAACATTAGTGGGCATCACCCATGTGAGCTGCTTCTCGGAGGACAGTTCGTCCACACGTTCCAGGTCTACGACCATGATGAGTCTGTTGCCGCCGTTGCTGAGAAGGAAATGGTCGAGCTTAATATCGTCGTGCGAAATGCCCAGCTGGGCCTGGCAAGAGCGCTGAGCGCCTGATCGAGCAGTGGCCGAAGCTCCTGCTCTTCCAACACGGCGCCCTCGGGTTCTGCAAAACATGCTCCTCCGACATCTAACAGAACCAGGCACGGGTCCCGTCGTATTCGGAATTACGCGCCCTTGTAGACATCTTAACTTCTCGTACGTCGCCTCTTCTGTATTGAACTCCTCCCAACCATCCTTCTGCTCCTTCAGCACGATGTTCGTCGGTAAAACCCACTCCGGAAGAGAGGACTGGACCTAGGAGCGGAGCGCGGAGGGGAGCGGATGACGAGTTCGAGAGCGGAGGGATGTATCCGCAGTCGTAGGACATTAGGATGCTCCCAGTCGGACTGCGCACCCGTAGCGGGTATGATGCGGCGCCCGAACGGCGCCCGAACCGGAAGTGCTGGTCGGAGATGCCAGTCAGTCAGTGTAGGCGGGACGTCACACCGAGGCAGACAAATTGCAGGCTCTGTGCGATCCCAATCATCCTTTTGTAAAATACTGATCAATGGCAGAAGGGTCACCAAAAGATGGCAGGCGGGTGATTATTGCGACTCGATTACCGTGTTTAGAACAAAACAAAGGACGGGCCTTTGCGCGCTGTGGACACCTGCCTATAGTTAATACATACCTATGCGTCAACCTATCGGTTTGTATAGTGAGGCGACAGGGGAAGTAGAGACGTCGCGCCCACAGCGGTGATAGTTAAGGGGCTGCACGATAATTCCCCGATAAGCTGGATACATTATGTAATGTATTATGTGATAAAAGTCAGACTGTCAGTGACTTCAGTGCCACGTTCTAGGTACACTGTGAGGGTCCATTGACCGGCCAGCATCGGGATCGGGTGACGGCTTATCGAGTCTGCGGCGACCACGAGATCGGCCCAGAACCGTTCACATCATTGCATTACCCTATATCACATCCCGTCTTACCCTATACTTACCCTATACTTATCCAAGATAATGTCACGATGGTCGAAGCCGGCTTTCGTCTGAGCGACGCGAGTTCCTGTATTGTCGTTGACTCGCGCCCGATTCCGTGCGGTTCTCGGACAGCCCACTTGATACGCCCTTCAACGACGAATTTTGTGGGAACGCTGTCCGACCACGCAGTTGTCCATGCCGAGGAACACTATCTATAATAAGACCATGAGAACGCCAGCTTCAGAACAGAGGTCCACGGTCACCTGAGTTGTCCGAGGTAATAGAGGCCAGGTGTATATAATTCGCGGCAATACGCCCCAAAGTCATTCAGGACGCCGTTTCTTCTACAGTATATAAGCTGTCTCCATCCCAAGAGTAACCCATCGCTCCTCCACCCGCCACAACCATGGGCTCCTACGTCACAGATCCGCCCAAGCTCTACATAGAGACGCCCTGTATCCCGTCGCCCGAGCTCTCCCGGGCAGCAGGCTGCAACGTCTACCTCAAGCTCGAGAACCTGCAGCCCTCCGGCTCATTCAAATCCCGCGGCATCGGGACCCTGATGTCGCATGCCCTGCTCTCCTCGAGCTCGGGCTGCGCACACTTCTACTGTAGCAGCGGCGGCAACGCGGGTCTGGCCTGCGCCGAGGCCGCGCGCTCCCTCGGGCAGCCCTGCGACGTCTTCGTCCCCCAATTGGCCCCGGACCACGTCCTCGCGAAGCTCGCCGCTCTCGGCGCAACGCCGCATCGAGCTGGCAACGGCTGGCCCGAGGCCGACGCGCGCTGCCGGGCCGCCGTGGCCAGCGACGCCGAGGGAGTCTACGTCCCTCCCTTCGACCATCCCCTGATCTGGGACGGGAACGCGACCCTCGTCGACGAGCTCGCACAGCTCGAGAGGAAGGGATTCTTCGCCGCGAACGCAGGCGCTAGCAGTGTTATCGACGCCATCGTGTGTAATGTCGGAGGCGGCGGGTTGTTGAACGGCGTAATGGAGGGTGTAGAAAGAAACTACGGCGCGTCACCCGCGCCCAATGGCGCTGCCGCCGGTTTCAGGAGTAGCAATTCTGGTCGCCGACCAGCAGTCCTCGCCATTGAGACCGCAGGCGCCGATTCCCTAGCTGCCAGCATCCGGGCGGGTTCCCACGTCGCCCTCCCGGGCATCACCAGCATCGCCACGAGTCTGGGGGCGCCACGGGTGGCAGAGCAGACATACCGATGGGCAGAGGCGTGCCACGCCACCACGTTCACCAGCACACCCGACTCCGCGCCCACCACAACGCCGCGAGCGCACGACGCCGCGAATCCTAACGCCACGCGCCTGGTCAGCGCCGTCGTCTCCGACGCGGAAGCCGTGTCCGCCTGTGTGCGGTTCCTCGACGACGCACGCCTGCTCGTCGAAGTAGCTTGCGGCGCGACGTTGGCGAGCGCCTACGCTAGTAAAGCTCTGCTACACCCAGCGCTCGGCCCGGATATGGATGACAAGCGCTGGGCGCGTATGAACGTCGTGTTGGTCGTCTGCGGCGGGTCGAACATCTCCATGGATATGCTAGCCAAGTACCGCGTGAAATTCGGAGTGTGAGTTTTGTGCCAAGACGAATAATAGCGCAAGGCAGCTCAGACGAGGAGACAGATGTACGTGGAGGGCGAGTGAATAGAGCAGTTGAACACGAGAGAACAAGAACTGCTGGGAGGAAAATCTATGTCCTTATGGCAAGCGAAATATCCGAGGAAGGAGGAGATTATCAAATTAGTAATAAGCACTTGATATTGTCTAGCTGTGACTGGCAATGAAGTTGTCTTCCGGAAACCAGACGATCTCCCTGGAAACGAACATTGGCCACTACATAGGTACCTATGTTATCAAACCTGGAGCTAGACACCTTAGAGGGTATCAAGGTCATAATGCTCGAATGAATTGAAAGCGACAGGGGTGCGCATACTACAGCTTATTTTATCAATCCACTATGACATCCTCGTCGTCGCATTTCGTTCTTTTTCGGTTTTTTTTTTGGTCTGGAGCCGAGACAATGGGTATCGTCGAGCCAAGATACCGGTCGAAGAACCCCATCTTCGCCGTTCGGCAGTATGCTTACATTTATATCTCAGTTTATGCTTTTCTGGTCAGTATGGCTAGCTAGCAAGGGGAGCTGGGGCGTATTCGGCATGTCTGTATTGAATGCAACGTTCTTTCCTTACCAGACCCGTCTAGGCTTCGAGCGTCTGTTGTCTGTATTTCCAGTAACCCTCTCGTATGCGATCCCATTTCTCACTAAGCCGCCGTAGGCACAATTTGGCTTTATCTTTCTCGCCAGCCTCCGCATAGATATCGGCCAATAAATCCAGGGCATGCGAGCTTCGGACTTTCTCCTTTTCTTCACTTTCTCCTAGGCCAGTGATGAAAGTCTCCGCGAATTCACGTACTGTCACCAATGGTCGGCCTCCTTTGATAATAACACCACGTAGATAGTTCCAGGGACTCTGGTTTTGGGGTGCAAGCTGAATCTTCTCTTGAGCGTAGGAGATTTCTCGATCAATGATGTCTGCCGGGATCTTGGGGTCGTGCTCTGTGCTGTGCGAGTCCGGTGTGCTCTGCGACGGGTTGCTGAACACGAAGAAAAATCGATGTGACCACGCTGAGTTGTTTCTCACGTCTTCGTCAATCATTACTTCGATGGTACGCATCTCATCGTCGGAATCCCATAGCTCCAGTTTGCGCACCAGATACTGTCGGTAGCCCCATACATGATAATTTTTGGTGTCTTTCTTGAGGATCTCAACTAAGAAGTTGCGCTCATCAAGTGCGAGTGCTGCGACGGCGTCTTTATCTGATTGTATTGTAGGGTAATAGAGATCCATCAACAGCTGTCGGTGGTGCCATATCTGGTAGTTTTTTAAGTGCTCGAGGGACACATCGTTCAGCCAAGCTAGTTCGTTTGGGATCGGGCATTTCAACGCCTTGACGACATCAAAGCGATAAAGCCAGACCGTGTAATGAGCTGGGTTCATTCTAATAATGTGTTCAGTTAATAGGAGACAGCGTGCTGTGTGCTCACTGGCAGCCATGACGGCACGGAGGTAGGACATTGCTGTGGTAGGTATATGATTAGCCATACATCGTCTGAGAAAACGACAAACGAGATATATATATAGAGAACTATTCTCGCCGGTGGGAATGGGGCGTACCCTCAGCATAATCCTCGGCATATGCGATCGCCGCCAATGCGCCGTCAGGGTCATCCTGCGGCATGGGCACAACATCGTCCCAATTTGGATCATTTGCATAGGCGTTGATTGTGGTGCCATAGAGTTCGTTGCGGATAAGGGCCATTTCCTGGCGCCGTTTTTTCTCAGCCTCTACGTCGTCGTCGGTGATGCTATATTTTTCTCCAGTAAGTGGTTTTATTGCTTTCTGTAGTGCCTTTCCCCTGTCGTGCCTAAAGAAACGGCTCTCAAGGAGTAAAAGGCTTAGCGTCGACTTCTTGTCCTCGTACGCGGCGTACTCCTCGAGTGTATAGTCACCAATGTCACGACCGTTCCTATCTCGACCCCACTGATCGTCCCTCGGTCTCGGAGCGGAGCGCAGCGGCACGTTCGCCTCGCTCAGCTGCTTCCAGAGCTCGCGCTGGCCCTTCTTCGAGAGTTTGTTGACTTCGCTCGGGATTCGAGCTAGCTCGATATTTAGATAAGTTCGTCTATCGGCTGGGGATAGGCTGGTGAAGCCTTGTTCTTCGACGATCTTATGTAGCGGGTTTGAGGCCCAGTATCGTTGCCACTCGAGTTCACGGATGGTTTGCGGTTGCTTTGGTGCTGCTTGCTGGTCCGCTATACGAGACATATGCTGGTTAGCCTGTACCGCCTCCACGTACGCGGGGTTGGAATGCAAGCCACGAGCAGAGGTCCTGACGGTCGCTCGGATTCGATGGCTGGCTGCAAAAGTATTGGAGACAGTATCAAAATGTACCGGGCTCACATTCGGTTGCTTTCGCCTTAGAACTGTCCCCCTTGTTCTTCGCGGACATAGCTGCGGGCGGCCGCGAAGCGACAAAGACGGACAGGAAATGGACAGATAGGTAGACAACAGGCAGACAGGCAGACGGAAGACACGTGGAAAAGTAGAGAGATGGTAGGATGATTAATAGAACGTGCACAAAGTCAACGAGCTGCAAATGGTGGCTACCTAATGCCACTGCAATACCGGTACACCCACTGTAAGTGTGCTGTACGGACGTACAGCTGTACCTACATAGTACCTATCTACCGTAGGCAGGCGCGCATGGCTCAGAATCGGGGAGATGAAGAATTGGCTATCGCGCGATTGAGCTAACCCATTTTAGGGAATTAACCCAGAACACCTAACTTCAATCCGTCGACGCGGCCAGCTTTCGATGCCGGCTATAACTAACGCGGTGTTTCGCACCTAGGTACATACTGGTACCTTCGGTGCCTGTGCAATGCCCATTCTGTCGGCGCAAATACCTAAGCCAAACCAAGCATCTGCTTACCTATTCTATTCTACCTAGAAATCGCCGTCTCCCGACGATTCACCTCCCATCTTTTGCTGGCGACTCGCCCTGCATACGGGCACACTGTCACCATCAGACTTAATAGTGCAGGTAATTGCACTATGTACATACTACAGCGTGCGGCATCATCTCGTCTGCCCCTGGGAGATTAATAAAGGAGAGAGGTACGTCCGTATTCTGCAGTGTAATAATCTACCTACGAAGTCTTCCCAACGCATGCAAACGGTTAACTCAACAGCTCCACGCGACTCCATGAACTCATGTGCAAGATTGCGGTCTATAAACAACTACGCTGATATACAACTTTCCCGTACTTATCACCTACCTAATACCTCAGAGAGTAGGCAGGAGTTTAAAATAGGCATTAGGTATTATGGACTGGACTGTACTAGGCTATTGTAGTCCAAGTCGCGAGGCATCATCTACTAGGTACCTACACTACATGCCCGTACGTACTGGCGATACCTTCTTACATGCGACATGCATGCCGAAGATCCCTGACGTATCCGCACATTCGATCCACCGGCCCGGATCGCTCCGCGAGGTTAGATGTAGGTACGGGTTTGTTTACTGCGTCAAAAGCAGCTGGGCAAAAGCATCAACGCGATACTCTGCCGGTTTGCTGTCGTTATCGACTCTCTACTCTCCAAAATTTCCATCCTTCTCTTTCGCCAGTGCCCCCGTGGACGCCAACAAGCTTCTCCACACCCTCCGTCCCGGGGGCATTGAGGAACTTATCAAGATCAATCTCCATACCGCCATCATCGTCCTCATCCGATCCATTCTTTAATATGGCAGGCCATAGAACACCGATTCCATCTCCGCCCAGTGTTGTCTTGAATTGTACATAGCCTTCCTGGTCGAGTTGCTGTTCGAGCGCCTCCAACTTTTCCGTCGGCGCTCCGGGTTTCATCAATGTTATAGAGCAACCACCGCCGCCGGCGCCGGTCAGTTTTGTCCAACCCAGCCCCTGAAAATCAACTAGTTCTCGTACACGCTCGAGCCGGGGATGCGAGACACCCAATGAAGCAAGAAGGCCGTGGTTGATTGATATCAATTCGCCCATGCGCCTAAGACTTTCGTCCTGTGAGGCGTCAAAGTCTTCTTCGTTAATGAGACTTTCGGCAGTTCTAGTGACTTTATCGACTGCGTCGAGAATACTGCCTACGAGTTTCGGATGTGTATTCTTCAATTTTGCCACCTTGGCCACTTCAGCAGCTGTCGATTTCGGTGTACGCGTGTCCACCAATAGTAAGGGGAGCTCCGGGAAGTCCCATAGTGGCGTCACAGTAGGGGGCTTATCGTAGTCGGTTCTTTGAAAGACCACGGCCTTGCCTTGTGTTGCAACTGTATTGTCGACACCTGATGGATTGCCATGTATGGCCATTTCAGCAACAAAAGCCCAACGGTTAATCCTTTCTATCTGTAAACGTGCTTCGTCTGAAGGCTGGTCCGGATGGGGCCCCGAAAGCGTGCGGATCTGCAATAATAGGGCGGCAGACAAGCAGACCGCAATTGACGCACTGCTTCCCAGGCCAGCGCCAATAGGTATTGTCGACCGTAGTGTATATACGCATCCATGAAATTTCTGTGAGCCCAATGAGAGAAAGAGGTACAAGAAGCATGCAGCAGAGTTTTGGTGAATCTTGCGCTCGGCAGGGGGCTTTCCTGACGAGACATCGGATAAATGTGGCTGAATGGCGGCAATTAATTCGGGGTCAAGGGTCGTAACGAGGTCATAGTAGTACTTTTTCTTCGAGGGGTGGGAAAACAGTTCCCAAGGCAGATCGTCAATGTACCATGAATGCAATAAGTCGATATCGGGGAATCTAAGCGTGATTGTCCGTCGCGATTTAGAAAGAGTTGTGACATGGAGATAAGACCGCAACGAAATCGAGGCGGCAATGGCAGCCTTGATGGCAACGAAATGTCAGTTTCCTCCAGTCCCAAACCGTTCTCAAAGAACACCGCGTTCTTGGGCGCATCACAGTAACGTACCTTGCCATGAACGACAGCATGCTCCCCAAACACAATAACCTTTCCCGGCGCTGAAACCATGAAAGGAGGCATCATGGGAGTCGACTTTCTGCGGCTAAATCTTGCCGCATCGCTCGTACTCGATGACCTCCGTCTCTCATTGGTTGAAAGATTCCCATTTATGCGCACATTCCTGGCTAACTCCATCTCGTGGAAGCCATTGGTGAAACTAGACATTTCCGCCGAAGACGAGCTTTCGGGAGTATTTGCAATGCGAGTCATGAGTAACGGTTGAGGCGCGCCTGTCGAGGGGCCTACCCCTAAAATCCCGTGTTCGAATTATAAGAGTTTCAGTTGGCAATTGATCCGAATAGAGAACACTAATAACAGTGTTCAGCAGTTGAGTCAACTCAACGACAGAAATTCCACGCACGGGGCAAAGGGGTCCGGACAGGGACTCGTGGACGGCCTGAGTCAATTGCTTGATGGGCCGACTATCATGGATGGGATCCAGCGCCGAGGGAACGACCGGGGAAAGAAAAGAAGAAGAGAAATGGAAAAATATTGAAAGGCGACCAAGGCGACAAGGCTATTTGTACAGAGGGAAGTAAGAGATAGGTAGGTAGTTGCAGGTAGGTAGTGAAGTGAAGGCATATGGTTGGTAAGACTGAAGACTCAAGAGCAGGGGGGTACACACTGTAGCCGAAGGATCGGGCTCATTTGTTAGGGGGCAGGTACTTACTGCGTTATCTGGACGGTACGCTACAGATAAGTAACATAGGCAGGTACGGATTGGATACAGTTGATACTGAGTACATAGTAGGTAAACTGAACTTGAACTATTCCTTCCATCTGGTTAGCGCGCGTAATTGATTACCTAGAGCTCATTTATCCGTGTACTTGGGCAGTACTGTGCACGGTACGTAGCGGTACCGTATAATAGCATTATTAATTGGAGCGTGATAGCCGTTCATTCGCCGTGGAGGCCATGGTGCAACATTAAAACAATATTTATAGGTAAATAAGCAGCGCGGCGCAAAATAGGCAAGTACGAAGTAGGTAGCAGCCGAACACGTTGCCTCCAAAGTACGAAGTACGAATACGCAAATGTTATTACTTTTTTAGTTTGATGGAACGCGCGAACCAATCAGCTGTGTGTAAAGTTTCCATTGAGGTCATGTGTACGAATGCAGTGGTGGATATTACCTAAGTAGGTAGATCATAGGTACCCATGGGCACGGTGCCTGGTGGGGGCCAATACCACCCAGCGCGCTGCCCTATACCTACCTGCCTGTGCTACCTATGGAATAGTTGCCGACAGTGTTATAGAGAGTTCGAAGCGAGAAGAACAGAGCCGGATTGCACTGGTTTGTGATTGTTATAACTGGTGTATAACAGCCCTGACACGGTAGTTATTTGTATGCTGTTCTGGAATCGCGGTGTTGATACTGTACGTAGGAGGTAAAATGCAGCAGCTAAAGGCGCTCCATATTATCCCTTTCACTTGGGACTGCGATTCAGCCAATACCTACCTACGAAGTAGACTCGGATGCATTACCGGTATCTAGGTACCTACCTAGATCACTAAGTTCATGGGGTGACAGAGGGAAAATTCCGTGGGTACGGCAGCGGCAGCATGCTGTACCTACATGCCAGGTCCTACCTCTTATGGCCTTTTTGCACAGTGTATATATGTGACGACACTGTAAAGTTCTACTGTACAGTGTGTGTGATAGCGCATACCTACCTACCTACCTACCTACCATGTGCGCATGGACATAGTGTACAGACTCTTTCCGCCTCCCTACTACTACCTACACTACCTCTATAGCATTGAGCAGTATGGCGACAATATATATCGACGTTGACGTGTCTGCGGGATACCCACGAGTTCACGACTTCGTGGGTTAGCCTTACATGGTTGAAGGTACTCCCCTCCATTATAGGTAGTACGGCAGGTTTTAGGAAGATGGCCGGCACATCCGAGTTCAGTAATCCCGAGTAAAGGACCAAAGCTGATCGGGCGGGCTCCCAATTGAGCCAACCGGGCCATCGGATTGCGCTGAGATGGTGCTTACAGCTACCCAAGTTCACTGGAATTAACCATCACGGTTGTGAACAGTCTCAAAGCTGCCGGTCGCGGTTCGAAGTCTCCAGCTTTCTTCTGCCTTCGTGGATTCGGCGCATCTCAGAACCTGGTTTCGACGTTGCTCTCAGGGGTCTCGACGTTACGACGTTACGGGGGCATTGTACGAAATACGGCCCTCCAAATGTTCTGCCGGACCGAACCGGGTCGGGTCATGCATGAAGAAGCTTACAGCGGTGCCTCCTATGCATAGTTGCCGATTCCAGGGAGATTGGCCGCAGATGGCTTATAGCCAGGGTAGGTGTGCTGTAAGACATCGTGTACTCTACTATGTACGTGGGCTATTCAGTATTGCCCCCGGAACGCCAAACTGTTCAAGCCAACTTCGCTTCATTCCCCCCCGGGTCGTCTGACACACGCAACGACCTAAACATACCGGTACCTAAGTGAGACCCGCTTACACATCGCCACAATGCCCGTCACAAATCTGGTCTGGCTCACGAGCTCCTCGGATACATTTACACCGGAGAACAAGGCCGCAATGGCCGCTGCATTCGACGCACAAGCTGACTGGGTTGCGCGTAATGTGCCTTTGGCACCGGTGAGCCGGGTGTTACGAGGTGTAGCCTTGTTCCAGCAGACCGAGGACGCAAGGGTGGTGATGGAGACAGCACACTGGTCCTCGACCGAGGAGCACAATACATGGCTGGCAAGTAAGGAATACAAGGCCAGTTCAGCGCCGCTCGCGCCGCACTTTGATTTCGCCAAGCTCGAGTATTTCCATCTCGATACCGACGCGCTTAGGCCAGTTCATTCGGCTGCAGGTGCGGAGCCGCTGTTGGCGAGTCCCATTATCAGCGTGAGCAGAATCCAAGTACCTGCCGGCAAGAAGGATGAGGTCTCAAGGGCCTGGGATAGTGCGAAGTTCATCCTCGAGGATTTTGTCAAACCTAGGGTTGTGACCTTCGGCTTTCGGGTTCAGAAGTCAAACCCTGCCACCGACGAGCTTGTCATTTTTGTCGGCTGGCCATCCGTGGAGAAGCATGACAAGGTTGAGCAGTTGCCGGGCTACGCCGAGTGTCGCAAATCATTGCAGGCCATTGCGACGGGCTATGATGTGAAGCATTACAGAAGAATCCTATAAGGGGCCAGGGAATGCTAGGTAGATGCAAATGAAGCAAAACTACGATGTATTCTACCTATCTTCGCTAGCAGCGTTTACGCTTAAGGCTTCAATCGGATTTACGCCCAACGACTTGGATCGTACTTGTTGGCCGATTTGCAAGAATGGAAACTTGCAAATGCTAGCCAACTACATACTGGTATACGCATGCTTCTGTAATGAGGCCTGTATGCTTCAATTGGTAGAAATACGGAATAGTAAGCTCGGCTATCTAGGAACTTTACCGAAGTCGGGCTACTGAGGCCAATCTCTGCCTACATCTTATATACGATCAGAACATCTTCAATGGTAACTCGTCTGTGCTAACACGAGCGGGATACGTGCGCAACTCAACATAGGTAGGTATCATCACTGGGCGATGGGGCAAATCAGGCAGCCGCAAGCAGACAAGTCTTGTGTTTCGGTCCGAACTTGGGTCTGGTGCTGCAGTCGATGGGGACTGTCCATTACAAGCCTCATAATACTCGATAGAATCTCAATTCCATGCTATCCGTAGACGCCTGTAATAAGTCCGACCAGCCCCGTGCTGGTCCTATGCACCATCATGGTCTCTTTTCCGCCCACGCGATCCCTTTTCGTCCGTTGTGCGGGAACAGGCCGTGTTGGCATTACCCAGCCCGCCCAGATCGTCACCCTTGTCAAGATGCTCCTCCAAGCCGAAAATGCATTATTGTTTGGTCTCTTGTGCTTTAAGCCGTGTGCTTGCCCTTCTTGTTCTTCCCAGCCACATCACCGATGCGTAGTCCTACGAGCCATGAGTTAGCTACCTAGCAACGCACCGCCGTGTGCAAATCTTTGTATCCGGTCGCGCGTACCTGGGGGCAGGCTCTGCTTGAGCTTCTCGGCCTTGTCGGAGTCCTTCAGGACAAGGGTGTAGAGCTGCTTAGAGCATCGGACCTTGAATTTAGTCTGGGATGACTTCTTGCTCTTCTTAACCCGGGCGGCTGTAGAGTAACAATTCGTCAGTCGGAACCCTAATTGCCTTCACATTGCATGACACAAAGCATCGGGCTGTCAATTGTTTTTCTCGGTTTCGTCGCACGTACACTTGGCGTCGTTCCGCCGGCAGATCTCGAGGAACTAACAGCATAGTTAGCAGCCTTCTTTACGCGGGTTTCCGAGCCCTTCTGCATTAGGAACTTACTCGCTTGATATCGGCGATTTCTTGGGGCATCTTGGGCGATATGCGACGGTGTGTAATGAGGGGATGGTTCAAGACGGATTGCGGTATGGAACTTCGTCTCCGAATATGCTATCGCCAGCGCAAAAGTTGTGTGGAAGACAAGGGCTCTAGCGAGTCAAATTGAGGTCTCAAGAGTGGCTGGTGTGGCGTACATTTGCCTGTGGGACCAGCTCTGCGAAATTTAGGTAAGTACCAAGTAGTCCGTACCTTCACTAAGTTCCGATATCTTATCTTATCTTATCTATCTTATCGGCCTCCTGCGTACTGTGTAGGTACGTAAGCAGAACCCGAGGTAGGAACTGGTGCCTCAACCGTTGCCTGAATTGCCTCGAGAATGAAGAAGTCTACTTGGAACACACTGTCAATCCTCTGACAAGTAATATCTGACCATCATGCCTACTCCTCTCGACAATGTCCTGAAGTCCAAGGTATCTGTGTTAATCGTCTACCGATCCAACTCCAAATATCTAACGAGTGACCAGAACGCTGTTTTAGGTACGGACATATAATAGACAACATAACTTATAACTTATAAGCCGCACCTACTGATGGGAAGAGTACTCCAAAGCCTTCTCCGGACTGGTTACAGCGGCTGTGGTGGTGAGTTGCCGCTTAATTATGCAGTATCTCCCGAGTTCCCATCACGCTTTTGTTGTCATCGTGCTCGTCATAGTTACGAAGGGCGTAGGTACATGATATCTAATAGTCCTTATAGTGGTCTTTCTGGGGCGGAGATCTCTTTCCCGCCGAGGCAGACCCGTCTGGCGATCCGGAAAATTGGACGAGGGAGGAACTGCGAAGATGGCTCGCGGCTGTAAGAGCCATTCGTTGCTGCTGGCCATTTTATTTCTTGATCACTAACTCGAATCTGCTTGTTAGCGCAACCTTTACCCTGATTCACACGACACGAAGAAGCAGCTCCTAGAGAGAGTGAAGGCAAATATGAAAAAGTGACGGCAACACATCCATGCCAGGGACAATTTTGCTCTCTCATAGCTAAAAGTAGAGACTGTATTCTACTTCGTACCTACGGACGTACATTGTTATTATTCACTTGCCAGTTACATTCTTGACTGCAGGCGCCGATCTTATACTCTGTATTCGCATAGGCGGAAATCCGTGTAAAACATCACGGTCATCGCCACACGACGAGTGTGGCTCATTGCATAAAACCCAGTATATCTAACCCGAGGTACCAATGCAGGTGCCCCACCATATCTTGAGAGTGCTGGATACTTCTCAATAGGGCAAAACGCGTCATTCTACTGTAGCCCCGCAAGTTTCCGGTACTTCCGCGGCTGCGTCTGCTCAATGTAGGTACCTATGTTGACTCCTCAGCCACAATTGCGCCAGGACACGTAGACTATGTAAGCACGTAATAATACGAACCTTGGAATTTGGACCTCATCAGCTCGTCCCGTCTCGCTCGTGGCAGCTGAGACAGCACTGCCCTTTTACCCCATCATCAAGCGGAGAGCGCGAGCGCTTAGCAAGATGGATTTCCTGCAGGCGAGTATTTCTGTACAGGCTATACATTTTCATGAGAGTTGCGACTACTAACAACCTTGTAGCGACTAGCTCGCATCCTTGATCGCCCTCTGTTCCCGTGGAAGAAGTTCATTGTGGGGTTTTCCGTCGCCCAGTACTGCTTCGAGGAGTTCCTTTCCTTGCGCCAATACCAGGTCCTCAAGAACAAGGCACCTCCCAAGGTTCTGGAGCAAGAAGTTTCCAAAGAAGTCTACGACAAGAGTCAGGAATACGGTCGCGCTAAGGCAAAATTCGGTTTCGTCAAGGGTCTCTGGGGTCAAATCCAGAATATCGCCTTCATCCATTACGATGTCTTGCCTAAACTGTGGTCATTGACTGGTGATCTTCTACTCCGTTTTGCACCGGCCCGCTTTACTGGCGAGATCTCTCATTCAATCGTCTTCGTCCTCTCGTTCTTCCTGATCCAGCAGGTCTTATCCCTCCCTGCTAGTATCTACCACACTTTTTACCTGGAAGAGAGGTTTGGATTCAATAAGCAGACACCTAAGCTGTTCGTCACTGATATGATAAAATCTAATCTGCTTACGTTCGTCCTTGCGCCGCCTATCCTCGCCGGTTTCCTCAGCATTGTGCAAAAGACAGGTAACCAATTCGTCACGTACCTATGGTTTTTCACCGCTGCTCTCCAGATGTTCATGATCACGGTTTACCCCATCGTTATTCTGCCCCTCTTCAACAAGTTGTCTCCCTTGCAAGAAGGCAAGCTCAAGACAGAGACCGAGGCCCTGGCCAAGAAGCTAAAGTTCCCACTTCACGAGCTTTTTGTCATTGATGGGAGCAAGCGTAGTGCACACAGCAACGCCTACTTCTTTGGTCTTCCTTGGAAGAAGCACATTGTCATCTATGATACCCTAATCGAGAAGAGTAATGAGGAAGAAGTCGTCGCGGTTCTCGCCCATGAGCTCGGCCACTGGAGCTTGGGACACACCACTAGGCTGTTCAGCATCTCACAAGTAAGTAATGTCACTATTCGGTATTGTCCATAGCTGCTGACAATTTACAGTTGCATGTATTCTACATTTTTACCCTGTTCTCTGTCTTCATCAACAACCAATCATTATACGCCGATTTCGGCTTCATCAAGGAACATCCCATCATCATCGGCTTCATCCTCTTCTCTGATGCGGTGGCCCCCATGGATACTGTCATCAAGCTTCTTATGAACATCATGAGCCGACGATTCGAATTCCAAGCGGATGCATTCGCGCGTGGTCTGGGTTACAAGGCCGAGCTTGCCGCCTCTCTTATTAAGCTCCAGGTCCAAAACCTGAGCACTATGGAGGCCGATTGGATGTATGCCAGCTACCATTTCTCCCACCCTATTCTTTCGGAACGACTCAAGGCACTGGAATGGAGTCCCAGTGGAAAGGTGACGGGCGAGAAGGCGGCAGTTGACGGAGTGGAGAAGGCAAGCGGACGCGAGCTGTAGGGTCATCCTATATCTATTGTCCAGGATCTTAAACGCACTTGATGCAATAAAAGGTGACCCCATTATTCCCTCGTCAAAGCATGCATCTGCAATGGGAAAACTGGTTGGGCCCTGTGGCCTCGAGACGATAGCGTTTCCATACTCTCACCATGATTGTTTCGAGCTGCTGACGGGACGGGACGCCTGTTATGGACACGTATATCGGGTGTTAATTCATACATAATCGACTTAAGAGTCTGCGAATGCTTGTTCTTTGAACTACTTGGCTCAGACCACTACGGACTCTAAGCTCAATCGTACGAACGGTGCTCACAGCCCACCGCAGTCGAAGATGAAGAGAATTCTCATACGGCGTATTACATCTCGATGGGAATTACTAAGACGACTCCTGCCCAAGTACATGTAATTAATCTATTTGCCTATACACCCTTTTGCTCATACCAGATGAATAGTTAATCGTATTCGTTCAGTACCTTCACGATCAACGAGCTCTCCCATCTTAACCCTTCGTCATAAACACGTAAGAAGTGCCAGTTGACCTACCCAGTTCTCCTTCAAAGGGGGTGTTCAATAACCTCCAGCTAGGACTCCGCATACTTATTAGCACACTGGTTCCACTGCAATAAGAAACCCGGTATTACGCTCGAAGCTGTACATATATAACATCCCAAAAGGTACCATACTTCGTACATGATATCATGTACCATGCTTAACACCATTAAAGGGAGAAAAGACCGCCACATTCCGTAACATGTACAAAACCTCATATCATACTTCCGAGGATCTCAAAAACCCTGACTTTCCGATCTTCCATTCAATACGCGTATGGCCACTATCAGAAAGGAAAAGGACTCTGACCTGCCCAACGCCTCAAACCTTACCAAGCCACGACGCAATATTACGAAGAACTCAAGCCATATTGGTCATCATACCATGTCTCAGCGGCTCACCATAAAGCAGCTTGGTCAAAATCGAACCTCTTCAGTTCCTTGCCCGCATCTTCGACGTCCTTCTTGGCCTTCATACGCATGTAAAAGATGGGACAATCCTTGCTGCTGCAGATGACTTCGCAGTGCATGCTGCCTTGGCATCGCTGGCACTGCGTCCAGAGTCGGCCAAAGCGCACCTCGAGATCCGACACTCTGTCGAGCGTCTTCTTGTAGAGCTCGCCCACTCGTGGCGAGCAGTTCGAGCAGACAGCGCCCGCACTCTCCTCCTTGCCCACCAGCGGCTTCTTACATCCCATACACGTCATAGTCTTCTTCGCGAACTTCATGAGACCGCCTACCGTCGGTGCTGCTACGGAGATGGCACGCGTGTGCGCACCGGTCAGCAGCGACTTGGCCTTCGTCTCACCGAGGATAGGCTCAAAGATGCGGCCGAGGGGTTTGGCGAGTTGGTTCTCCAGGTAATACCTCGTATCGATGGGCACGTTGTTTTCGAGGACGTAAATGGGATCCTCCGAGTTCTCAAAGTTCCTGGAACCGCTGGCGCCTTTCACCATGACATATCCCACGCGGTCACCCAAGCTGGGTGCCGAACCCGGATCGCGTTTCTTCATGCGTGCGGCTAACTCGACATGAGCTTGTTTGGCATCATAGCTTTCTTTGGTTAGAGCCTTGGTGATGACCAATTTTGACATGTCGATCTTGTTCTGTAGTAGGTCCGAAATGATGTGTTTGACGTATCTAGAGTTGATCAGTATCGTAGTTGTTCAAAGACAGGAGACTAAACCCACTCTTGGGCCTCCTGGACGTCCTGATCAATCAGGATCATACGAAGTACTTTTTCAATAACCGTCTGCACTAGCAAGCAGTTGTCTCGTCGGACTGTCTCAATACCTTTTGTGTCCATTTTGTCGAATTTCTCGGGCCTCGTCCAGAAGAGGCCAGCATATCGTTTCTTGTTGATTAAAAGATACGGAAAATATACTTTCTCGAATTCAAGCTTGATCGGCTTGATGAATTTCGATGATACGAAATTTGCCGCGTCTTCGCCGAGCTTCATAGCCTCAGCAAGGTCCTTAGTTCCAAACTTCACCATGACAGAATCCGTGTCGCCATAGATGACCTGGGCGTCATTCGAATAGCCATTTGCAACAGTATATCGCTTCTCAACTTCATCTTTGGTTTTTTCAATCATCTGTCGACCATAACTCGTCGTACTACTGGCGATCTCGAGACAAGGGAGCTTGCCAGTTGTTGCTCCAGTTAGTCCGTAGACACTATTGGCGCTGATTTTCAAGGCCAATTGCCGACCGTTCAACACTGCCTTTTTGAAAGGGTCGGTCTCTACAGCAAGCTCTCTCTTGGCCTGTTTTCTGGCGGCTAACAATTCTTCCAGAATTTGCGCGAGTAGGCCTTTCCGTTGCTTGACTGTGGCAAACATATCGCCATTTGGTGTTACAACGTAGTCTTCGTCCTTTACGAGACCAAGCTTTTCAATTGTAGGCTTTTTGAGGAGAGTCGTGTAGCAAAGATTGTGAGCCTGCATGATACTAGGGTATAGTGAAGCAAAGTCAAGGGTGGCAATGGGAACATCATAATATCCACGAGTAGGTTCAATAACCGTTGCTCCCTCATATTGGTCATCTGTTCCTTCTGACCTCATATTGGGGATGACGAGCTTTTGCTCCAAAGCTTTCCGGAAAAGTTGACTCATGAATTTGATCTGTTGTCCGCGGGACAGGAGGAAATTGAAAGGAACGCCTGTGACTCTAGCCATTTCTGTGTAGTTGGCCAGGCACGAGAGCTTGTCCATGAGCCTCTGAGGCAAATAGGCGTCCTTCAAGCAATAAAGTGCTAAACGACGTCTAGATTCCGGTGTCCCGTTGAATAATTCTGTTATCATAGTATGATGGACATCCTCCTTTTGTTCTCCTAAAAAGTGAGCACAAACCGAGTTCAACGTGTAACTCCGCAGCTGATGATCGCGCTGGATCAACTGTAATAAGTCGAGCTGTAGTCGGCCATTGGTATTCGTAGCTTTAGTATCTCGGTTACCCATCTGTTTACTGGAGAAATTTGTCTCCTTATGAGCCGATTTGACGGAAGGCATTCGTGTCCAATATTCGAACCCATTAACTTTCAGGTGCTTTGCGCGGTCAAGGAGATAAGGGAAGTCAAAATTGGCAATGTTGTAGCCGGTAATTAGATCGGGGTCTACCTTGTCGAGGAATTGCTTCCAGCTTCTGAGCATATCGGCCTCGTCATCGAAATCCAGAATCTGTGTGGCTACGATTGGACTCGTTGCATCCAGACAAAACACGTTCCTGACGAAAGGCTTGCTCTCTCCGTATCGTGTGACGACATTTGCAATCTGAATGACTGGGTCTTGGTTAGCTTCGGGAAAGATGCCTTTCCGACCAGCGCATTCAATATCGAATGACAGAATACGCAAGGGGGCCATTTTAGACCATTCGCCTTTGGGTTCGTGCGAAATCAGATCAACATAACTAATCTCTGCTTCGATCTGACAGCTTGATTGCTGGCTAACTCCGGCAAGCAGTCGGTACTTTTTCGCAGGTGCTTCCACCCATGACATACCAGTGATCTGAACCTTGATTAGCGAGTAACGCTGAGTTCCAAAGGAGCGTCATACCTTGCAATCAACCATAAACCTCAGGACGTACTGGAGGTTGTCAAATGTCATTATTCCGCCTTCGGCCGATTTCCATAGACCTTTCCAGTTGGCTTTGCCAGTCTCGATCAGAGTTCGCACTCTCGGAATGAATTTTGGGTCAGTCACCGTGACCTTGATGTAGGGGCTTTGGGTGTTTCCTTGGAAGCCATAGATATTCTCTCGCAAAACGACTCGGCAGGAGTGGATAGCCGGCTGATGTTGAGCTAGTTGCGTCTCGAGGTAACCCTTGAATGCCTCGCAATCCTTGGGCGTAAAGGACACAGGGGCAGCAACATAAAGGTAGTGTTTGAATTCGGTGACGTGAAGCATCACGGAATGGCCATTCTCCGTGACGCCAAACAGGTTGACTGTAGGCCGGCCGCCATTGAGAAATCCCTCCTCGGCTTCAATCTGCTGAAAAGTGAGGCTATCACGATCGGGATCAAAATCGACGATGGGTGGACGTTCCCAGGCTTGGTCTTTTTCGGAGTTGGTCTGTTTGAGCTCTGAAATGTCCTGGCTGAGCTTTTCAAGAACTTCTGACTCGAAGGCGCTTTTCGGTTGAGTCGACCCTAACTTTAGGCGGGGGCCCTGCTGTGAACTGTTCAGTCGCGACGCGGGGGAAGATGTTAACGGTTCTACTCGACGTCGCTTTAAGGCAGAGGGCGTAGACAGGATATTGGGTTGGTTATCTGCAATGGCACGCTTCTGAGGTAGTATGGCTGCCGCCATGGTTGGCATCTAGAATTCGATTTCTGACTTGGTGCTGAAATCTGGGGAGAGAATATATGGCTTTGAAAAGGTGGTTGTGTTATGTAGGAGGTAGGCAGGATGTAGGTACCCCATCGCCCCAGGATGGCACGTGTCAAAGAATCGCGTCAACACGCGTTTAAGCTTGGTCAATTTAAAGCGTCAAGGCCCCGCTTAGCAGCCTATTACCTAAGGTGGGCAACTACCTAGGTACCTACCTAGGTATATATCTCTTTGGGTGTCCAAAATCTGTAGTTGGGTCACTGGCTCCGCGCTAGAGGGAGACACCAACGCAGACTTTTATCGCAATTTGCTTCTGAACGTGATGTAACTACCGGTAAGCTGACGTGTGCTCTTCCATTGGTTCAAACCCCTGCCTGTGACCCAACTACAGATTTTGGACACCCAAAGAGATAGGTGCCTCCCATATGACGTCAGGTAAAACCGTAGAAGGACCGCACGGGACATCGGCATAACCGCCTAACTGGGTAACTGCCTAGAGTGGCTGGTGGTCTCACAACGCCGGTCCCGGCGTTGCACTGTTCTGTGTAAGCAAAGACGAGGACGCCTACCACCAGTCTTTGCGAAGAAAGCAGGTCCACGTACACTACCTAGGTACTTTACGGCCGGGGCCGGGGACTACTAAGGGATCCACCCTTGGAAACTTCCAATTGAAACCCTGGAAACCACGATTCCCCACATTCATTCGATTTCAACTTTTCTATGAGAAACTGCAACTTTCGTCGACATGACCGCAATAATGTTATTGAGTTTTAATAAAAAGTCATATAACGGTTTATAATAGCTGGTATATCTTATCATATTTTCTTCGCATTTATTTTGATGTTTAAGCAGGGAAATCGGCTATTTGCTGATGCAAACTTGTATCATTGTATGTAAAATTGTATGTAATGGTACCTCTCTTCGATTTATAACATGTCTACGATTTTGGGGGCCCTTCGCTGCGCTCAGGGGGTTTCTACGGGTGGCCCCTGGTATTGATAAATCAAAATTTATCTGCTCAAAACTCGGTCCTTCCTCCCTTTCCGTCTTCTCTCTTCCTTCTCATTGTGCTTTAGAACCCGGCTCTCGCCGGGTGGCCGGCTCAGCCAACCGACCCAATCCGCTTCAGGATCTCGTCGCAGAGCATTTTCGGATCAGCCGTCGAGTCCACATTGATAAGCCGGTCGCCGTCAGGGCGACACGGATGCTCCATCCATTGCGCGAACAGCACGCGCGCGTCCTCGCCCACGCGAGCCCCATTCCCCTGCGCAGCAGCAGGCAGACAGTCGACAGCAGCCCGCTGGCTCGCCATAGCAGGGCGGGCGCGCAGCCGCGCTCCAAAAGATCGACGTCGCTGACCTTGCACTCGACGCACCAGTAGCCGTGCCCGTACTGGGCCGCGAGGGAGATCCCTTGCTCGAGCACCTCGGGATAGTTACAGGTGCTGTCGATGATGATAGCCGAGACGCCCTACTTCAACAGGTCCTCGTCCAGCTCCCACTGGAGGGCGTATGCCTGCTTGGCGGCCTGGTCGAACGGGATGGAGACGATGAGCCTGGAGCGGATGACGTCGTGGTCGATGATGACGCCGTTGATATGCGGTCGGAGCCGTCTTGCGATCGTGCTTTTGCCGGAGCCGGGCGCGCCGGACATTTGGATGACAAGTTTAGTGGCAGTGGGGGTGGACATCTTTGCTTTGTTTTCGAGCAAGACGACGGTTGTGTGGATGTTTTGGGGGGGGGGGGAGGGGGCGGTCATATACATATATAAGTAATTCACTTGATGACACGTGACAACATCTTGAGCACCACAAATCAAAAAGGTTAAATGATATGCCTGGTTTGACAATCTGCCCCTGGTCCTCGTCCCTTGCCCTGCCTGCTGCCTCTTCCAAATCCCCCCTCCAGTCCAGCCCAATGGTTCAATCCCCTCAACCCAGCCTCCTACTTACTCACTCACTCCTCCATCTCCTGGCCCGTTCGACGGGTGGATCAGGACGATAAAGCGATGGGCGGAGGCGAGGTGAGCAAGAAGGCGCCATTCCTCGAGAGGGTCGGTCGACAGATGGACCAGCGTCTCCTCGGGCAGGGACGTCCCAACCATACCGCGTAGCAGTTTCTGGGCCGTCGAAGCCGACTCGGCCTTAACCGAGACTTCCAGCACGTCGTAGGGCTACGCCTTGGCGTCTTTGTGCATGCTAATGAGAGTGTGCTGGATCCTGGCGACTCCGAGGTCTGCACTGGGGGCCACGCATGCGAAGTCCTCCCTCGGCTCAGCGTTCTCAGTCAGCAGCTGGCCGCCGCGAGATCAGCGACGCTGTTGAGCTTCTTGAGCCCGAACAGGAACAGAGGGAAGATCTCCCAGGGAGTGTCCCTGCAGGGCACAGGCGCAGTCCGCGACAAATTGTGCCGCCTCGCCGACCCTGACCCGCAGCTCAATGGACTGCACGCCGTGCTTCTCGACGCCGTCGATCCACCGCTTCATCGTAGGGTTAGCAGCCAGTTCGGGGATAAGCAGGTGAGCGGCCTCGTTCATCGTGGCCGATCCCGGGTGCGGCGTGATCGTGAGCGAGTGGACATCGCCGTTGGCAGAGTAGTCAAAGAGCTACTTCCGGACGTCGGAGAAGCCGGTCAGGGAGAAGAGCAGCTTCGAGATGTTCGTAGCCGTAGTCCCCCCGCTCAAACTTCTTGTGCGAGTCGTCGCCGAGGAGCGGGACGCCGCGCGGGTCGATGAGCACCACGTCCTCGTCGTCGTCGGCGTTCAGCCGGCTGAGGATGTTGTGGATATTGAGGTCGTAGTGAATCTCGCTCAGGATCGTAGGCTGGATTCCAGCCATCATTCGTACGAAGTACATACAGTCCTAATGTAGTATGAACAAGCACCGGTATCACGTCGGTAGCGTCCGACGCCCTTCGGGGGCTGCCACCAATTACATCAACTAAACTAACAGGCCGAATGTAATGTAATTGACCGCGTCCACCGAAAGCCTGAACAAAGTGTATACACCAGGGGTTGCGGTGTAGTGTAGTTGGATGTAATGTATGCGGTGCACAAGCACATATATGGCAGGGGTCGCGGCCCTACACCTGATTGGCAGGAGTGAGAACAACCATAAAGAAACTCAATGAAAGTGGTACCGATGTCGATACCGGTGTCGAAGCATCATCTTCCACGTCGTGTGGTGAGGCTATCGTGGGAGCGGATTATGACCTCATCCACCGTCGTCCAGTGCTAGTGTACGAAGTACACTGAAGCCTGACTCCAATTGATGTATACCTAGCGAAAAGTCAGTCGATTGATGTATGAGTGGTTTAACTTTACACTCGTCAATTACACTACCTAGTCCACCAGTGGACTATCTCCTTGGCTGCACGGACACCAGCTCGGTAACTTAACTGACGGGTGATAATGTAACGCAAGTGAGCGAGTTATTTTAGTGTCTTCGGGCAGTAAAAGAGATGGTGTAATTGGTGGCAGCCCTGCGCGGCCCTTGATAAAACGGGCGCTGGAAAGCACTATCTAGGTACCTACCCAGACTAAAAAGTACGTACACTACCTAGGTAGGTAGAGAGTACCTAGGTAGGTACGAAGTACACGCATGTGAAGATCGGCCTTGCGCCGGCGCACTGGGAACTACCTACCGCCACACAACGGCCGATCTCGGCGGTCAGCTTCTAGAATGACATGAATCCTCCTTACTACAACTCTAGTTATCGAAGAGGGATTATCTTTCAAAACGTGTCATATCAACTTCAGCGCTGAACATGGTTGCGATGCAGAGGAGTCGGGGGATCGATCTAACGGATGGACCGGTGATTCAGTGAATCAACTATCAAGTATGAGCGCATTTGGCTTTGCACCACCTCGCCACGGATGACTTTGTATGAGCTTAGAGTGTGCACATGTGCGAGCCTTGAGTGAGTGTGTGTGTGCGGGTATATAAAGCAAGGTTAGGAACGGCTAGCTTCGATCTGCTTGATTAATTATCTTGCTCTCTGACTCGATCCCATTCATCAAATTGCATGGTATAGATAGCACACGACCCTGACCAGACCTCAAGGTTCTTCTTCAACTCATGCCCAATAACAATCTCACATTAATACCCCTCCCTTCTTTCTTTTCCTGAGAGCTCTCGTCACCGGTTCCTGAGTTGCAGCACACGGGTTACGTTATAAAAATGTCCAATCTACCATACGAGCCTGAGTTCGAGCAGGCATACAAAGGTAGGTCTAGCCGCACACCCTGCCTTCGCCACCCGCCTTGAATCATATAGCTAGAACCCTGTACATTAGAAGCAGTCAACAGGATACTGACACTCCCTCGCCAGAGCTTGCCAGCACACTTGAGAACAGTACGCTCTTCGAGAAGAAGCCCGAGTACCGGACAGCTCTCAAGGTGGTTTCGATCCCCGAGCGCATAATCTCATTCCGGGTAGTCTGGGAGGACGATGCCGGCAACCTACAAGTAAACCATGGGTACCGCGTGCAATTCAACTCGGCTCTAGGGCCTTTCAAGGGCGGCTTGAGATTCCATCCTACTGTGAACCTCTCTATTCTGAAGTTTCTCGGTTTTGAGCAGATCTTCAAGAATGCTCTTACAGGGCGTACGTCACTATTAACCTCTCCCAAGTTTTTCTGTGTACGATATACTAATTGACATTCCCATGAAGTGAACATGGGCGGCGGCAAGGGCGGGGCTGACTTCGATCCTAAGGGTAAGAGCGATAACGAGATCAGGAAGTTCTGCGAAGCTTTCATGACGAGGCTATGCCAACACATCGGGGCCGACACCGATGTGCCTGCCGGCGATATTGGTGTCGGCGGACGTGAAATCGCGTACATGTTCGGTACCTACCGTCGGCTGAGGAACCGGTGGGAGGGCGTCTTGACAGGCAAGGGGCTAACCTGGGGCGGAAGCTTGATCAGACCTGGTAAGTGAGCACCTTCAACAGTTTCTTTGAGAACCTACCTAGCGCAGAGAAACTGCGAAACAAGATGAACTACGTGTGCTAACATAAATGGGTTGACAGAGGCAACAGGCTATGGCCTGGTATACTACGTCGAGGAGATGATGAAATACACAGGCAAAGGCTCCTTTGCTGGGAAACGCGTAGCCATCTCAGGTTCAGGCAACGTCGCGCAGTACGCTGCTCTCAAGTGTATTGAGTTTGGCGCAACTGTCGTGTCCCTATCGGACTCGAAGGGCTGCCTAGTGGCTGAGGGCGACGCGCATTTCACACCAGAACAGATTGAAGAGATTGCGGCCGTCAAGCTTGCCCGGAAGTCCCTGACAGCGTTCAGCGGGAAATCCGCTTTCAAATACATAGACGGCGCGCGGCCCTGGGTCCACGTCGGAAAGGTCGATGTCGCTCTCCCATGCGCTACGCAGAACGAGGTCAGCGAGGAGGAGGCACGGGTGCTTGTTGAAAATGGAACATTGTTCATTGCCGAGGGTTCCAATAGTGAGTCGCATTATCATCTCCTACCGCTCAGATTTGTCGGGGCAGAAGAAGTTCAAGAAGTTAAGCTAACAGATGGTACGTAGTGGGCTGCACCCAAGCCGCTATCGATGTATTTGAGGCAGTGCGTAAGAGTAAGGGCGCGGACGCAATCTGGTACGCACCGGGCAAGGCGTCTAACTGCGGTGGTGTCGCTGTCTCGGGGCTCGAGATGGCTCAAAACAGCCAACGGCTGCCGTGGACGCGCGAGGAGGTCGATGAAAAGCTCAAGAAAATCATGTGCAATGCTTTCGAAAACGGCCTGCAAACGGCCCAGCAATATGTGCACACGAAAGAGGGTGAGCTACCCAGTCTCGTCGCTGGGAGCAATATTGCCGGGTTCGTAAAGGTGGTTGAAGCAATGGCTGTCCAAGGCGACTGGTGGTAGGCCTTGAACAAGTCCAAGTATTAATATGAACATGGGCATGAGAGGCAGGTCTCTACTTTCATGGGGCTCTGTAATGAAATAGAGACCTCATGATGGCGCTGTGCTGCGAGAGTTTAGATTGCATTATCAGGAATCAGGGTATCGGCGCTGATGGGTGAATTGATGGGATCTTTTCATGTAGACTGGTTAATAGACCTATACATTAACGAAACAGGATTGGTATTCACACTGAAAAATCCAGCGATTTGTGATGCGTATCTAGTTATTTGCCTATATCAACCGATACTTTTTATTCGGCTCCGTTGTTCTAAGGGATAAAAGAGGATTTTACAGACCGGACACTCGTGTGAGGTAGTAGGTACTACTTACAAGGTAGTTTTGGTCCTATGGACCGTATTCCACAAGAAGTATTTTCTTTTCTAGACTATACCACGGGATCCGTGTGGTGGCAGCAGTCAAGCAGGATCTGATAGTCGTGAGCCTCTTAAAGGGCCTTACAAAGTCCTGAATCGTGATAGCCCTTTTTCATCTCCGTGGTCCCTGGAACTCCCAAGGATGTTTTATGTTGTGCTGACAGGACATATTTGAGTCACGACGAGGGACTGAGAAGCATTCTCAAGTTCAAGGCTGATCAAAAGGCCGGACTCCGGGTGCCGAGAATATCTGCCGGGCGCCATTTCTTGCGCCGTAGACTGGACACTTCACTGGTCTGGAGAGGCTTGCGTCTTGATTGATCCGGATGACATGCGTTCACTTGTCATGCTGAGAATTGTGAGATAGATGCTGAAAATAACGACGGGCGAACGGGGTGCAGTACACGTAAATTACAAGTAAACACCCTGACTAATAGATGGTTCGGAAATGATGAATGTGTGCCCCATTTTGTTGTTATGTCAGCCATAGTGCCGGTTTCTTTCTGGTATGTGATTTGGTTCACTTCGAGCAGCTTCTTTCAAGCTGGGCACTGCCTGGCCACTTTGAATGCGAAGAACTACCTATGTCTTCAGCCAGGGAGAGTTTCATTCCCGGGTGAAGTGTGCCCGTTGCTATGCTCCTTTGATCGTTGATCTCAAGATCAACAAATACTTGCGAGTCCGGACAACGTACGACTAGCAGCGTCTCCAGCCCTCCTGGGGCCCGGTGGCGACTGCGGCGGACTTACCTCACGCTGAAATTGCAACGTAGAGCTGGCGATATATTGGTGCGGAGGGAGCCCATGGGGTGCATGGCGTGATTTTTCCTACAACGGGCAAACATTGTAAGACACGGCCTGCCGCTGTAGAAGATTTAAGGCAATGTCGCAGTGTGTCTTTCGCAAAGACACCTCCCATGAAGCGTAGACAGTATCTAGCTAGCCAGTCGCTGATGCCATACCATGTCCAGAATTTATAAGGGTTTGCTGTGCGAAGTAGCGACCACGGCATAATATGAAAGTGTGTTGTCTAATTGTTTAATGGCGGAATGACGCCGTCACTCCGTATTTTCTAGGCTGAGCACAGCTTCATAAAGTCTGCTGGCCGAGATCTGTGTTCCTGTCACCTGTGCAAGGCAGTGCGCAGGATATACTGCTTTGAGTGCTACCCTTGGAATAATAAATGCCGATACTGTAAGGAAATGTTCATTCTTGCGAAGTTTGATAACAGCCAACATGGGGCCTGTGTTAGGATGAAGATAGGGACCGGATCTTGCGGTTTGGAGATCGCCGGTATAGTGGGCGGTGCGAACGGGTTGCACGGCATGCGTTTCAGTAATACGTCTAAGCATAGCAATTGGAGGGTAGTCAACCCACGGCGATGATGCAAACGGTTGGGGGGCGTAATCGATGTGTCCCCGGGGCATGCAAGAAATGGGGATGCAAAAATAGCAACGTTCCTGGAGGCTGGGATAATATAGACAATGTCACGTTGATATGGGGTATGCGGATAAGAAAGAGCAAGGCACCTACCTGCATCCGTAGGCTACCTAGGTACTTGTTATCTGGTGCGATTCAAATGTATTGCGCCGCCAAGACCGCTGATATCCACTGTAACGGCCACTATGTGACGCAATACTATTGTAGTCTGCTTGCGACGAGCCAACGAGGCAGCATTGCAGCAATACCGTAGCGGAATGGATGACTTACCGTAGTTATGCTAATAAGTAGATAGGGATGTGCGTATCAGTTCGCGAAGAGCATTGACAGCACGAGGGAACAGAAGGTCAGTCAATTCACATGCTGGCGGCATGGCCCTCGACTTCTGCGGCCGGCAGCTGTAGCCGGCCCAAGTACTGCGGAAATACCGAAATAGTGTAATACCCTCTGGGTCGGCCAATCGGATTGCTCGGCCAACCAGAGCGCCTATACTATCAGGATCCGAACAGGCGAAAGGATTCGCCCTTTCCATGGAGACGTCCTGGTTTGTGTGGTGAGAATCCGAGAATCCTACATCCAGGCAATGACATACGCACCTGTCCGGCGCGGTGTAGGACTGATTACATGAGCCTGGGAACGCTAAGCCTTATAGCCGTTGCAGCTCTAATTTCGGGTCAGGTACGCCCGTCCTATACACGTCAGGTAGTAGTCCTACCTCGGTATTACCTGGTAGTTGGCAGTGGCACGGCCGGGTGACGGTACCGGTAGGTTACCTGGTAGATAGTAGGTCGACAAATGCCTTAGGCAAAACACGTTTCCATCTTCTGAACCTGTGTGCAACCTTACAGTCTCACAAGGTGGTGGCTTGGGCGTGATACCTATACCTAGATAAGTTTGGCCGCAACTACAGCAATTAACGTACTTCATACACTAAAATATATGTTTAGCAACATACCTTAGGTAGGTAATACATTACAGACGACAGGATCTCGTTCTCTAGCGAACGTCCTTGTATGCCTGATATTTAGGTCACTACCTAGGTAGTATAACACTTGATTGGTCCTCCCAGGGGCCGGTTTCAACGGTGCAAACAATTCTCTTATGAATTCTGAAAACACGATCGATACACGTACCGATACCTAGGTAGGTAGTGTGGACTGGACACGACACGACACTAATACCTAAATACCTTAGCGTTCTGCGAGGAACTCCAGTTTGTTAGCTTACCAACTACATAGTACACTAATTACATATGTAGTGTAGTTACCTATTTCATGACCGGACAAACAGATGACAGTACAGACCGTCATCTTTTGGGGGGCGGTCAAAAGCTCTTCCCTACACATTGAATACCGGTAGTTCGAATTGTCTTCAAATTTATTTCGTACTTCCAGGAAGGTATTCCGTAATTGGTTTCCCGATACTTCGAGGTTAACTTCGCTAATTTTAGGAACCACACATCCTTAACTACTATGTAAAGCATGTGTATCACCGAGTGTACGAAGTAGGTGATATTCAGCTTGGACCCTCGGTCGTTTACGAGCCAATCAGTGCCCCCTGTCTCCTTTTTTGACAAGACCCAGTTTTCAGCTCGTCGTTGTCAGCTCTCTGCGGGCGAAGGGTACAGCCGATGCCGTCTCTTGCGACCCCAACTCCTCCAAGACGGGGTATTGCTCTTCTATAATAGGCGGGCGGCTGGGCGGGGATGCAGCAATGCCCTCAAGAATAGAATATCGCCGTAGTATTGGAACTTGCGTCGGCTGTGCTCGGTGCCCAGTTGAGTGTAGTGTACCGGTCTGCTACGGTACGGGGTCATCAGCGCTAATAGGTAGACATGCAGAGTTTTCGACGGGGCCGCACAATAACTAGGTACCCGGCCTACTTACTTCGTACGAAGTACGTGGGTGCTGTAGGTATTGCTTCGTTAATTCATAGGCTACGGGTACGGTTCCTAGGTAGGTATTCACACTGCAGTGTACCTATTTCGTCCGGCCTTTGCGACCTCTCGATTGCTACACTACATAGTACAATGGCTCAGAGAAGCTTTTCCAGGTAATCGGCCCGTCCTCATTGCCCAGGGTAGGTATTCTACAGGAAAACCTCGCTTGTTGATTCGCTTCCGTGCGAGCCGTCAACTGCCGGTACGTCCCAGTTACTACCTAGTTATGTATTAACTTATTGTGGAATACATTATATTATACTATTACTGCTATAGATAGGGGAGTGGCATGCATATGCGATCCAAAGAAAACGTGTTCGTGATTATCATCATTACTAGTACGTACCTGATGCCTGGCAGCCTTAGTCCGCCAGACTTACTTACACTTACCGATACTCTTACCTACTCCGCCGTGCTTTGTCGTTCCTTAATTACCGGAAGTTTGGTCGAAGATGCCGCCATTTGCCAATCACATCAATGATGTCAGCTGCTCTCCTCAGCCTAGGCCCAGCAATGCCACCACGCCTCAGAACTAGGTACTTGTCTAGTGTCAAGCAAAGCGTCCTACACTACGCAGGTAGTTCTGCCAGGACGGACATGGTTCCCGGCCTCTAATCTAGTTCGGGTGCTACGACAGGGAATACGTCCGGGGACCCAGCGAGGATCCAGGGTGCTTGGTAAGGCTGTTTCGGTAACGGGACGCAAAGCGGTCAAATCGGGGCAGCACGCCGTTTTTCGAGGCCAAGCGCGGACCCCGATATCTCGAATCGTATAAGAAGCTGCGATGCCTGGGGCCCCAAGCGTCTACATAGTACCTATATAGGCTCACTGGATAGTCTGATCTTTCTTCCCACACACGCTATAGAGCCCTTACTTAATATACCTAGTCTTATCTTTTATTCAACGGTCCATTCCCTCTCGCAGGAACACGGACAACACCTTACTGTTTTCTCGTTGCTGTCCGGCGCTCTCGTTGTGCATTGCTGAGGGGTTTGACTCGACTTCCCAAGCGTTGGCCACGCCGTGACCATGCCATCAGCTGCGCCGTTCGATGTGGAAGGGGTACGGGCGACTGGGGCGAATTTTCCTCACACCAATGGCAGCAAAGCCGTCAATGGCGTCCACAAGCGAGTGAACGGCGTGAACGGCGTGAATGGTGTGAACGGTACGAACGACTTGAACAGCCTGAATGTTCCGAATGGCCGGGCGGAAACATGGCCTGTCAACGGGCGTCCTCGTAGTTTGAGCCTAGACTCATCGGCCACTTCAAACAGCACGGCCAATGGTCATCGCGTAAACCCGCATGCCGCACATGTGTGCGATCTCAACGAAGACGAAGCCGAGAAGCCCCCATCCCGTCCCTTTCATCACATACGAATCTTGGCCGATGACCCGATGGCAACGAAATATCCGAGAATCTCAAAGCCGATGGAATTGATGCGGCATGCCTACGACTGCGTCGTCATTGGATCCGGCTATGGCGGTGGCGTTGCCGCGTCGCGCATGTCCCGTGCGGGCAAGCATGTCTGCGTTCTTGAGCGCGGCAAAGAGCGCTGGCCTGGCGAATTCCCAAGCGGCACCGGAGAGGCGCTCGACCAGCTGCACTACTCGGGTCAATTTGCGCCACCATGGCTACCCAGAAAAGTAGTTCAAGGCGGAGATCCCACCGGCATGTATCACCTAATCTTTGGCAACGGTCAAAATGCGATAGTTGGCAATGGTAGGTTGATATACTCCAATTATAACGTAAAATTCCTATTGCTAACATGTCTGATAGGGCTCGGCGGAACAAGTTTGATCAACGCCAATGTCTTCCTGGAAGCCGATGACGAGGTGCTCCAGTTCGACCAGTGGCCCGAGGAAATTCGGCTGCACAAGGGATGCCTGAAAAAATGTAGGTAGATGGCTATCCCTATCCCGTCTGAGATACATAGGTCGACATGTACCTGATTAAACTGCCATCTCAACTCATCTCGGCGACGAGCTAACTATCTTTGATTCTGATCAGACTATGAAAGGGCCGCAGAGATCCTTGAGCCCGAGGAATATCCAGAAGATTGGCCTCAGTTACCAAAACTCGAACTTCTTCGTAGACAGGCAGAACACCTCAACATGTCCGAGAAATTCAGTCGCGTTAAACAGACGACAAGGTTCCGCAACGGGACGAATAGCTGCGGTGTTGAAATGTCTGCATCTACTTCTACCGGTCAAGACGCGACTGGTCTGAACGACGGCTCTAAGACCACCACGCTTGTTACCTACTTGGCTGATGCTTGGAATTGGGGCGCTGATATGTTCTGTCAATCGGAAGTGCGGTATATAACGGAAGCGCCGAACAACGACGGCTACATCGTCTACTTCGCCTGGCATGGAGGAAACCGCGACCACTTCAAAGGCAATCTTCATGAAGACTTGATGTGGGTTCATGCAAAGGAGGCTGTATTTCTCGGCGCCGGCGCTATCGGCACGACTGAGATCTTGCTTCGAAGCAAACAGATGGGCTTGAAGATGAGTGACAGGGTGGGCCAAAACATGAGTGGGAATGGAGACATGTTGGCCTTTGGGTGAGTTGACTTCGGCCTGAAATCCTCCTAGACGTCTTCTAACTCTCGCTAGGTATAATACGGACTACGAGGCCAATGCTTTGGGAAAGCAACTCCCGCCACAGTACCGTCCAATCGGGCCTTGTATTACTGGTATTATTGACAACAGAAAAGGACATGAGCACCCCTTAGATGGATATGTAATCGAGGAGGGCACCATCCCGGGCGCCCTTGTGCCTTTCATGCAAGCGCTTCTCGAACTCATGCCTGACAGGATTGAGCCGAAGGGCCAATCCCTTGTTGAAAACGTCAAGGATAATCTCGCCCGTGTCGGCAGTCTCTTTCTAGGGCCATATCTTCGGCAGGGTGCCTTGGAGAAGACTCAGGTTTATCTCATTATGTCGCATGACAGTACGTAACTCTCGCTGCCATTCGTGCTCTCTTCCGATACTAACGGACAATAGGCAACCAGGCATATCTGACATTGAAGGAGGACAAGCCGGTGCTGGAGTTTATCGGTGTCGGTCGTAGTGAGCATGTCAAACATTTGAATAGCGTTCTTGAGAAGGCCACACGGGCTGTTGGGGGAACATTCGTCCAGAATCCCGTGTACGCTCTCATGGGCCAGCAGCAAATTACCGTCCATCCTATCGGGTAAGTCTTCGATTCGAAAAAGCGAGCGCTATCACGGCTGGCTAATATAGATTTAGCGGTGCTTGTATGGCTGATTCGGGTGACATGGGCGTCACAAACCATGCCGGCGAAGTATTCAAGGGAGACGGCAAGGAGAAGTACAAGGGACTTATCGTCACAGATGGTGCAATAATTCCCGCTTCCCTAGGAGCCAACCCATTTGCTACCATCACCGCTTTAGCAGAGCGCTCGGTGGACTTATATGCACAGCGCGAGAAGCTCACCATCAGCACTGAAAAGAATGAAATACTAGATCTCTTCGGATCGCCCAAATACCCCAAGTACCGGCGACGCACGAATCGTCTTGAGTTAGAGCGAAAGCGGTTAGAAGAGCAAGAGGAAGAGCAGGGGATCTACCACGCACACAAGTCGATAACATCTGCTCGCCGCATGAATGACGGCGGCTTCGGCTTTACTGAGGTGATGTCTGGGCATATCCACCGCCTCCACCCCGATGACTACAGCTACAGAGACAATATTGATGATTACGAACTGGCAGCTCGGACGGCGAAATCTCTCTGCGAGACGGCACGATTCTTCCTCAGCGTGAAAGCTTTTGACACGAGGTCTATTGTGCATGACCCCAGACACTCGGCGAACCTTACGGGCTCTTTCTCCTGCCCAACACTTGAGGGATCCCCTTTCATGGTTCGGCGGGGGAACTTCAATTTGTTCTTGGTCGACACCAAAGCACCCGGAACTCGAAATCTCACTTATGATTTCGACATGTATGGCACGAACGAGCAGCGACTTCACTTCCACGGTTACAAGGTGGTCGATTCGTCAGTTGCGCTGTCACCATTGCAATTCTGGAAGTCTACAAGTACGCTTTACGTTACCATCAGTGAGCGGCCAGATAGAGGATTGGAGTCTTTCGATGAGGATTCGAAAACGGATGAATACTATCCGAAAGGAAAAGTTATTGCCCGGGGCATTATGCGAATCGAGCTACGAGACTTCCTTTCAGAGATGCTCACGCTGACGCCAACAGGCAGTAATATCATCGACAAGGTGAAGAGCGCCGCTAATTTTATGACATTCTTCACACGGAAATCCCTCTCGTTATTCCTGGCGCCCTTTACACCACTACAGTATCCCACACAAGTGGTTTCTGGCTTCGTCAACCAAACGCCCTGTGACAAGTCAATTCAGATCACAGCTCGTGATGGTGTCGTTACCAGACTATATATGTGGGAGCCAACGAATAGGTCGATTCCCACGAAGAACTTGTTCATGGTGCCGGGTGCCTCTGTGGATCATCGAATCTTCGCGTTGCCTACAATTCGCCTGAATGCCGTGAACTACTTCCAGCGCGCCGGCTATCGAGTATTTGTCACGGTTCACCGTATCGGAGGCGTCGGAGCGCAGACGGTAGCCCATAATAAGTGGACGACGTTCGACGCACGTTTGGATATTCTAGCCGCTCTCAAGTACATCCGCGAAAATTATCCCACTTACGCCGATCATGACCCCGAGCCCGAGTCGATCTATACTATTGCACATTGTATGGGCAGTGTAGCGCTTTCGACAGGCCTGCTGGACGGTACCATCCCTGCACAGTGGATAAAAGGCGTGACATGTAGTCAGGTATTCATGAATCCGATCTGGAATTGCATGAACATGATAAAGATTATGGCACTGCCGATCCCCGCCGACAGGCTGTACCGTTTCCTCGCGGGCGACTGGTTCAGTTGCAGCACAAGGGAGGACGATAGCTATCTGCAAAAGGCGTTGAACGAGCTACTGCGATTCATGCCGGATGAGCGCAAGGAGATCTGTAATAATGCGAGCTGCCACCGGATCTCGCTCGTGTTCGGGCGTTGCTGGAATCACCACAACCTCAATGAGGCCACCCACCGACAGATTAACCGCTTCTTCGGCGGTGTCAACATGACATTGCTGCATCTCCTTATGAAGCAGGGCTTCGAGGGCCACGTTATGTCCAACGGGCCGCTATACGAGCAGCTCGATACCCGCGAGAACATCGCTAGGCTCCGTGGCATTCCCTTCCTGCTGTTCGTGGGTGGTGATAACACCGTCCTTAGCCCCGAGAGTACCGAGCGCACATACGAAGTGCTCACGGACACATTCAACACTCGCGAGGATCATGGCATCCGGTATCGCCGGCGGGTCGTGCCGAATTACGGACACCTCGACTGTTGGATGGGCCGTAACGCCTGGAAGGATGTCTACCCCTTCATCCTAGAAGAAATCAACCGGGTGGTCCGGCCTCAAAACTACAAGTTCAAAGAGCCGAATGACAAGTTCAGCAGTTTGATCAACTCGGGCGAGCTACTCGCTCTATAATGAAAATAAGGGATAGGGCCGGCCGGTAATACTAGACAGGAGAACGTCGTGTACTATGATTGTGAATGAATAATGACTGGAAATGGGTCGTGCTCGGTTGGTCATTATTAGACTGGGAGTCCTTGCAGGACTGGCGTTCAGGCTCTCTATTCTACCTTTGACGGTCGGCATGATGCCGACGTTGTGGTTCGTTCAGCTCTTCAACTTCATATTTCAAGTTCTACTCGTACCGGCGCTGGTATTCTGTATAAATAAATATGCACATAACGTACCTGAGCAATCCAAGTTCCAATTTAATAATGCTAAGTTACAGCGAGTTTACAGTGGGGTTTAGCGGTCTTAGCAGCCCCTGACTTTTGAATCAGTCCGTACCTACGAGCTACGTAATGCATTGAGTTACCTAATAACTGCCAGTCGGCTGGCGGAGACACTACACGTGTACCGAGGAAGGTGGCACCCCAGAGACCTCCTTTACTGCATAAGGTGCCCAGGGGGACTATGTAGATAGCTGGTACCTAGGTACCCACTCTACGTCTGTACATTAGCTCCACGTACCGGCCCTGGTACTTGCACAGCTCGGCGTCAACAGTATACCGACTCTGTACTGAAATGATCTGCCTCTTCTCAAACAACTTCATATTCCAAGGGGACAGACGCGGAGCGTACATGGTATTGATGGTCAACAGCTCGCCCCGGTATTATCAGTTGACTTCCAGATCCTGCAGGACGGCCACGGTGAGCCCCATTCTGTCGCGCAATCAACTCAACAATACAACTGTACTTCGTACGGAAGGCTAATCATGCCCTACTAAGTATTGCCACAGATCGTCGTCGACGAACAACTTAGTCAATGAATACGGCCGGCTCAAAGACAGCAAATAATCGGATTAACGACGATCGAAAGCGACCTCGAACCTCTCCGCGTCTGCGTCTCAGCCCCAAGTCTAGCCCCAAATCGAAGCCCAAGTCGAAGGTCAAAGCGAAGAACCCGAAACGGCAGGATAGCGAAGGCTGGCACTCGATTCGTGATATCATCGACGAGAAGAAAGAACGGGGCCGTATTTGGTACCTGATAGACTGGGACGGTACCGATCAGAACGGCCGCCGCTACGACCCAACTTGGGTACGTTGGTCACGCATCGGAAACCCAACTTTTTCTAGTGCTTGCCACTGACCATATTGCAGGAACCGGCGACGAACGTGACAAAGGTTGCGATTGACGCCTGGAGAGACAAGAAAAACCAAGGTTCCAAGGTCGCCGATGTGACCGCGCCTGGTCGCGACAAACATCTGCCGCCGCCAGAATCAACACAAGAGACCGACCCCGTCCAACCGCTTAACTGGAGACGGGGGAAGAGGAAGAGAAAGCTTAGACAGAACTCTGACGGTATCCTGACGGGTTCGTCGAGCAGCACACAAGGAAATATTCATAAGCGTAGGCGGACCGACGGGCCTTCTGCTGCTTCTCACATCGAGGTTCCGCACGCAGAGTCAGGGGATCAGCCGATTACTTCGTCTGGCATTCGCTCGGATATTGTGGACCAAGAAGCTGGCAAAGAAACCCAGCTTGCACCGGCTACGAGATTCGAAAAGAATCGCATAGTAGTTGAACTTACCGGCGCGCCGTCGACCTGGACTCGTTCCGAATTCCGAGTCATCGCGCCTTCAAATTCGAGCCAGGAAGTATCACAGGCCACTCTCCCGAAGTGCATAGGTGCAAGTGGCACTGTTGTGAGTGATCAACGGGTCATTGCCGATTCGCAAGAGATATCCGGCACATCGGCATCTGAGGCGCACAGCAGTCATCCCCATCCGCCGGACTTCTTCGTGGAAAGCCAGTTCTCTGTGGACCCATCGATTCCGCGAGAGCCACTTGAGAATTCACCACACGCTTCACCATCCACAGACATACCTTCTCATCAACCAGACGCCCGGTTCCCTGGCGTTTCTGGAGTTTTCACTGACCTAACCATATCCATCAATTCAGCAGCCGAAGCCGTAACTAACCCGAACCGAAGTCTGGTACACACCAGCTTTACGGCTCCATCCCAGGAGCCTGTCCACGAAATAGGCCCAATATTCCAGACACAAGTAGAATCTAACCTGTCGGACATTATTGCTACAGCCTCTACTGTGACAACCTCTCACGGCGGCACAATTCCTGCGTCGTTTCGAGGGCACCCAAGCGCCGAAGCATCTCGAGGAACAGATAGCCAATATCCACACATCACCAGCAGTGCCTCAACTCCAACTGCTTCCCAAGCAGCCCAACTCATTCAACCCCTTCATAGTCGCCCCACAACGTCCCAGAGCCAATCGGACTTCTCAGTCTTGGATGAGGATAAAACTGTATCCGAGACCATTCCCAGGCCACAGGAATCTCAAGGTTCACAGGGTTTAAGTCAACCTCTAAGTGAGCTAAGCGATAATATTGGGATATCACGGACTCCTGATAAAGAGTGCGAACTTGGAGCATCCATTGTGCCATCCGAGGAATCACAGTTAATAAGGCAGCGAGGTGAAAGGCCAGACCTAAGTTGCGGTGCCACTGATACTTTGCATCAGAGTAGACCTGCTACACCCGTTACAGCTAATAAAATGGATAGTTCTCCTGCGGTCGAAACGCCTTTATCAGCGAAGGAGAGACTCAGGCGCTTTCGGGAGGGACATTTCAACAGACCTTCCGCGGCGGGGTCATCCCCAGCACCATTGGCAGAGGTTTCCAATGCCGCCCGCAGTCCCAGTCCTCGAGTGGAAACTCACACCGACAGTGAAAAGGCCTCAACAGGCAATGCGCCCATTCCGCTTGCTTCACCAATGTTGCTACACCCGCCTGGGGCTACACAGACCCAAGCTGAGCCGTACTTCGATGCGGCGGAAGCTCATATCAGCCCCGACCCTCTACAATCGCGTATCGCGGCGGATATCGGGTCTATGGCTTCGTATCATACTCTACAAGATGAGCAGCCAACAACCCTAGATCCCTCTAATCTTACACTCTCCATCGAGAATGACGTGGACGGCAGTCCCTCTGTTCCAACGGATGATGGTCTTGACTCGGGTCATCCTGTTCCTCGGTCAACCAATTCATCCGAAGAGGAGACGCACGCGGCTTATCCACGGAGCTTTTTATCTCATGTGCCAACCGGCCCTTGGGAGTATCTCATTACATTACCTTTTCAATCAAGCAGCCGAACACAATATAACGACATCATCCGTGAAAACGAAGCATTAATGATAGAGTATAACGCCTCGTTCCGCGTCATTCCGCATACAACACCGCGGGAAGATCTTGTTGACAAGCTTGACATCATGTTCTCCCGTCTGTTTGACATATGCGATTTTCCCCCTTTCCTGGACAGTCTCTCGTCCCTATCACCGGAGCAAATCGCGAAGCACGTCATTGGCACAAATGCAAAGTTCTCGTTCGTGGCTGAGTTGCTCGATGATCTACAGGCCTTGAATTCGGATAAGAAAGTTTTAATTTTTGTCCGCCCAGGAAAGCTCATGGAATTGCTTGACCACGTGATACAAACCAGACATTGCCATTATATCCGCTCGGGTCAAGAAGTTATTGGAGCGGCAGATGCCAAGCATCCATTGACTGTTGGTCTATTCTCCACGTCAGATGAGGAATCTTCTGTCCCCAAAGACTTCGATCTTGTCATAGCCTTCGATCACACTTTCCGACAAGAATTAGTCTCATCGGCCGATGAACGCGTTCCACCACTCACGTTAGCGCTTGTGAGCATTGCCTCTATACAGCACCTCAACATGTGCATCGTGGAGGACATGCGGCCGTTGGAACGTAAGATGGTGCTCATGTTGGCATTGGCGAAAGCGATGCGATTCGTCGAGGATCCGGAACCTTCGGAATCGCTTTTTTCAATTGCCGAGAAATTTTCTAGACGTATCCAAATGCCGGACGATGATGACGGTTTTTATTGGGAGCCCCAGCCGCTTCCCAGCGAGGTGTTCGACATTTGTGTGGCGAGCTCGCAAATCGAGGCCACTCAGCTTAGTGCCCAAATCCAGGGCACTGATCTTCGTGATAGCCGGAAACGATCTCATGTAAGTAAGCTTTGTCTACCGTCTTTTCATGTACTGACAAAAACGAGATTGATGACGGTGGTGACGAGAGTGCCTCAAAAAGACCGAAGATGGTTCAACCGCAGGTGATATCGTCCTTGAGCCATATCAGTGACTATTTGCGACGTTTACTCGGGGATAATATTTCACAAGTCTCGGAGAATGTTACTGTTATAGTGCCGCTTAACAAGTTGGAAGCACTATCTGCAAAAGTTAGTATTTCACAATGTAAACTAATCCCTTGCTATGACACTGACGCTTTAAAGTTGTCCGAGCTAGAGTCGAAGCTGGAGGCGAGCAAGGTTCGAGAAACTGAATTCCGGCAGCTTAGTGACCGGGCCCAGGCTGAAAGCAATGGTTATATATCATCCATCCAGAAGATCCAAGAAAGATATATGGATGCTTTGAAAGAGCGTGGCATATATGAAGCCGAATGCAAAACTGCCCAAGAACAGGCCTCAGTACTAAGCAACTATCTCGACTCCTCACGGACAGAAACCGCAACGTTGAAGGCGGCACGGGCAGAACTTGAGAAGAAGCTAACCGAGGCCAACGAAGCACTTCTCCATTCGTCTAATCCCGAGCTCGTAAAGATGGCCGAGTTGGAAAAGAACTTGGATATAGCCAATAAGCAGGTCCAGAGCCTAGAGAAGAGAATGGTCGTGGTGCAAAGCGACACGGACTACAGCAAGAACCTATACAATGAAGCATCTCGGCGCGCTGCGGAATTGTCAGCTGAGAATCGAGTTTACGAGAGAAAAGTACAGGAGCTCCAACGGCAGGTTGGCGAGAATATCATCGAGGTTAACAAAGTTCAAAATCGCAACGAGGTTCGAATATTGGCTCAGCAGGTTAAGGAACAGAAGAATCTAGTTCGCGAACGTGAAGCAGAACTCAGCCGAATCAAAGAAGAACTCAGAGCGATGAAAAACGGGCGCAGAGAGACCAGACAGTCTAGCGTTCCTCGTAGTCCGAGGCCTAGCTCTCTGGGCATCATGAGCCCACGGAACGGCACTCGAGGTCCGAGTGCGATGGGGGGAGGGCCTAGCAGCAGTCGGGGGACTAGTCCTCAACCACCGCCGATGGCCGTCTTCGACGCACCGGCTGGGCCAGCCAACGGAAACCAGAACACTGCCCTATTCAATCAGGGATCGGTAGCCAATAGATTCGCCCACCTGCGTGATTAGAGGTTCTGAGGCCATGTAAATGGACGGGCCACTGTAGAACCAACTATTCATGGCTGTCAGACTGTTGTTTTTATAGTGGTAGGTGTATCTCGGGAATCAATGTTGATTCTCGTGTAGAATATAACAAGGACTGCGAGGATCGCTCAGAATAATAATAAAATTGTATCTTTTAATTCTTCCTCCTTGGTTCCTGAACTGATATCAAGTGGTCGATGAGGTGGTCTATTAAGACTTTTGTTAACGACTAGAATTGCCTGGCCTGGGGATACATTAGCCGTGGAAAAAGTCTATTGATGCCTTCTGCTTGGCATGAACATCGTGGTCGCTTTGGCAGAATATATTAGACAACCAGGCACTACAGGGGATTAGAGGCTTGAATTTGGTGGGTTGGTTTACTGTGAATTAACTTTACGATTCGCCTATCGGGATATCATGAATACGCGTGTTCCGCTCGTACATCGTCCGTTCTAGACGAAGTAAATCAGGTGAGGGATTGAAAACCAACTATCCACGGGCTGTCGATATCACAGGCGTAGGGGTAGCACATCTCATGCAGTACAGCGACGGTAATAGCAAGATGGGTAGAAAGGTGACAGTAAGGACCTGTAAGATCGGAGGTCCATTAATGTACACATAATGAAGGAAATACGAGCTGCTTCGTCTCTGTATTCACTCAATGCGGTAATACTGTCGGTCGACCACCTTGGAAAATACTCGAACTCTGGAAAGTTGTAAAAGGCTGTTTATAATCGTAGACATATACACATGGCTGGGGATGCGGCACGTAAGCACAACGCCGAAAGCCCGTCCTCGTTTCCGCCCGAAACTGCGCGCTCGCTCAACTTGAATTTGAATCATCCCCCTTTCAACGCACCACGTCGAAAGCTGGGCCGTTCTAATTCGCTTGCCCTACCCGGACGTAATTACATCGGCCCGTTTTCTCGACGAGGGTTCGCGCTCGGCCGTAGCAGATGGGAATTATCCCGTATCTACCTGGTCTCCTCGGGGTACATCTCCTCCTTTAGCACGATACCGAGCTCCTCGCGCAGGGGCTTCAGCTCGGCTAGATACTGCTCGTACTGGCCTTTGTTCTCAACTTTGGCCTTGATCCCCTCGAAAACGCGGACGGCGGTGGGGAAGTCGTTGACCCTTCTTGCGGCTCGGAGAGCGGCCTGAAGAACGGAGGGAGAGGGTACGAGATCGTAGGCAAAGGCGTTGTTCAAGTTGCGCTGTTCGCAAGAGGGTCAGTATATAAGCAGTAATTATGTAGGCTCATTTCGTTTTCGAAGCTGTGATGCGATTTTGCGATCCGATCTGCTCGAAGGAAGCGCATGTGGGGCTGAGGATGATCGGACGGGAGTTTTGTTCGGGAGTGCGGGCTAAAACAACGAACCTGGAGCTCGAATACATCCTGGACACCGTCGAATTCCTTCTCGTATCTATAGCAAAACCTCAATCAGCTTCTGGTTGATGGATCGAAGTCCTTGCGAGCGCAATCGGCGCCTGCTGCGATTCGTATGGAAGGTCTGAGGCGACAGCGGGTGCAGCTCGTCTCCGTGGCCGGAAACACGCCGACTTTGTTCGATGCTGGCGGCCTCATAATGCCCAGTGGCACTCTCGTTTAAAATGGCAGTCTCGTTCCTTACCTGGCAGTAAACTCCTCAAATGTTTCTTCCTGGTGCTCGCTTCGCCGGGTGGCAGTAGTGCTGAAGTTGAGGCCAGAACCGGCAATCAGACCAGGAACCACAGCTGTGCTCGCTCTCGAGGGAGTGGCCGGACGGTATGCGCGGAAAAAGGTCTGCGTAGGGCCGCGGACGGCAATGCGGATGAGGGAAGAAGACATGGCGAGCCTGGGTGAAGAGGGGTGGTCACAGAGCCAAGAGTCAACCGGCGGGCTGTTGTTTGGTGAAGGTTGTGTTGGATGTCGTCCGGGGGTTTCGGCGAATTGAGTCGTGCAACCCGGTGGTTATGCAGTTAAGAGGTATTGCGCTCAAACTTCTCCGTCTTAGTCATTAATTATGTAATACGGACCGTACGATACGTACGACCTGCCGATACCTACCTAACTATTTCGACGACCGGCACTTCTTGTTATTAAAGCGTCTGTACCTGCATACGGACGCTTACCTACCTCTGGCCACAATTCTGGCTAAATCCCACGTTTATTTTGTATAGGTAGTAAACACCACGTTTATTCGACTTTCATGAGCGTTTCTGGCTATGCCGGTGCGGTGAATGGCAGGATATAAACTAGGTAGGTATTTTGAGGGCCGCCAGTCAGCACGGCCCGTCACTTTATAATCCCATATTCGATGCATACGCGGACGACTTCTGGAATCTGGAGAAGGTAGTATTAGAATTTCCACCTTGAACCTTCAGCCACCTAGATTCTCTGACGTGCCAATATTAGTATACGTATTAACGGCCATTTTAATCTGTAGAGTCCTACGCGAGCGTATGGACGAATATATACCTGCGAGGCCGCCAGGTAGCCTATGGTAATGGACTCTGGAGAGCTCCTTTTGCCGCGGCTCTCTACATATAGCATAGGATTACGTATATGTACGGTTGTCAGTCTGAGAGATCTGTCTAGTCAGTTATTCCTTATCTCGGCAGGGAATATTCTAGGAAGATTATCTCGGGAGACGATACATCCACTCGCGCGACAACTAGATAATGAATGGTGCGACCCGCGGAAGTAACCCCCCCTTGGATCTTGACGCTCTTAATATTCTTACTATGTACCGGCATCTCGATATATTACACTACATGATGTTCGGATCCGTACGAAGTTAAACTATTTACGAAGTGGCTACCTCTGACGGAGGTCAGAGCTGGGAAGAAGGTGAACAGTATGGCGACTTCAGACAAGCAGATTGAAGGCAGTAATCCGTAGTATTGAACTTAGCAATAGGTCTCCTAGGCACCTAAGGTAGGGCAGATCTCTTTGCTGCCCGAAGACACCAATTCGGTCACTTGCTTTACATTACCACTCCGTCATTTACCGAGTTGGTGTCTTCGGGCAGCCAAAGAGATATGTAGGTCTTTGATAGACACTACCTACAGTGCGTTATAGTGGGAGTAGTACTGGAAGGAATCCAGAAACTGCCGAGATCCTTAAATGGAGATCCTTATGCTGTCCACTTTAGACCTCACAGTCTCCCTACCGACATTTCGCCACACTACCGGTGCCGCTCCGAACACCCCAGGGCCAAGAGATCCAGGAAATACCTGTTGACGACTCCCAAGAACCCAAAAAAGATGTTGCCCCCGGGGCTTGCGTATGCCGTACTAACCTGTACTAATAGGCAGGTATTCTCTAGCATGATCAAAGCATAAGGTTTTAAGTTCTTGTGAGTCCTAGTTGCTCACTATAATTCAGGGTCCCTATTAGATTGGTGCAGAGACGCCGAAGTCGTTTCCTGGAGCGATTATCGAGTGCGTCGCATCTCTTTGGCTGCCCGAAGACACCAACTCGGTAACTGACGGAGTGGTAATGTAAAGCAAGTGACCGAGTTGGTGTCTTCGGGCAGCCAAAGAGATAAGTACACCTATTCCGTGGTTAGATAAGGTAGCGCTTGTCAAACCGGGGCAACGCCAGGCTCCAGACAGGGGTCTTTAGCTAGGCTTTTGGTGCCATCCAAGTTCCCTGAAACGGGACGCCTTAGAGGGTGAGAGCCCCGTGTGGTTGACACCAAGAAGCCTCCGAAGCCATTACAAGTCGTTCAAACACATTGATGTGATAGCAAGGCGCAGAATGGTGCTCGTAAATGCTTATATATTTAAATGAGTATTCCTTATTCTTTCTGACCGCCTGAGGGCCTGCCGCTCCATTCTCCTCCAATATACCCGATCTCTTCGCCTACGTTGTTCTATCTCCCGCGTCGTATCTACCGGTACTGGCCCGGTTTCAGTATCTTCCCGGCTTTCTGTTTTCTCCTCAGTATCTGCCGGCTGGCCTTCGTTGTCTTCCCGATCTTCAATCTCCCATTTTATATTCACTGACCGGGCTTCATTATCCTTCCATTCTTCCGTTTCCTTCTTTGTATTTGCCGACCGAGCTTCGCTATCTCGTTTTTCCATTTCTCTTCTTGCCTCTTCCAATCGTGCTTCATTAGATCTTCGTAATTCCTCTAGGCATGACTGATAAACGATGTCCTCTTCTGACCACGGCATAGGTGAAGGTCCCATGATTGTGTGCCACCAAGTTCGAATTGCTATCGGTAGGGATTAGTAAAATAATCTAAGTACGAGCGTAGTAAACGTAAATTACTTACGCACATGACGTCTAGTAGCCGCATTTATCCTAATAGATGCCGCTGCAGCAATAAACGAAGCAGACGTATGAGACATGTCGTTAAGGTAAGAGACGACGGAGGACACGAGATAGGCAGTTGTCGCAACGGAGGACGACGAAGAACACGAGACAGGCAGTTGTCGCAATGGAGGACGATAGAGGACACGAGACAGGCAGTTGTCGTAGAGAATGACGGAGGACACGAGACAGGCAATTGTCGCAATGGAGGACGATGGAGGATACGAAACAGGCAGTTGTCGCAACGGAAGACGATGGAGGATACGAAACAGGCAGTTGTCGCAACGGAGGACGATGGAGGACACGGGACAGGCAGTTGTCGTAGAGAATGGCGGAGGACACGGGACAGGCAGTTGTCGCAATGGAGGACGATAGAGGATACGAGACAGGTAGTTGTCGCAACAGAGGACGATGGAGGACACGAGATAGGCAGTTGTCGTAGAGAATGGTGGAGGACACGGGATAGGCAGTTGTCGCAATGGAGGACACGGGACAGGCAGTTGTCACAACGGAGAATGGTGAAGGATACGAGAGAGGTAGTTGTTGCAATGGAGGAAGGCGATTGGCATGAGAAAGGCAAGGGAGGCAGCTATGCTCAAGTTAGTTTATATGCAAAACGGTGAGAGAGTACGTAGCGATTATCAGTCAAGCAGCAGATAGAAAAACAACGGTAGGTGAATGAAGTGTTGGTCGATGGGATGATAAATTGGAAGCTGAAAACTAGTGTCCCGCAAGAAAGTATTGGTGGTTTGATGCTTTATGTACTTTATCATATATCTTAAGCGTACGAGTACATCTAAAAAAATGACGTATCAACAAGGAATTAGCGGTCTAACAACCCGCCTTCTCGTACGAGCACTTCCCGGAGACGAGCAGGCATACCCGTGGCCAGCTTATAGAGAAATTCGTCAGGCACTGCCTCCCAAGCCGCTATTAAGGCATCCCGAAGTTCTATTACTGATAAGAACTGAATATCGTAATGATGATATATCTAATCTTTCATCCAAAACCATACGTTTTCGATAGGTGATAGGTCGGGACTTTTGGATGGCCAAGGGAATGTGGATATACCAAGTTCGGCCATTTTTCTTTTTGTTTTTTTGGCAGTATGAGATGGCGCACCGTCTTGTTGGAAAAGGAAACCTGGTTTATCTGAGGCAAAGTGTCGTACGAGAGGAAGAATTTGCTCGCAGTATCGGTCGGCGTTGACTTTCTGTCCTTTTTCCCATACATGTAAACGACATTTCTTCATACCTTGAATAAGGCCCCAGATCATCCATCCGATTGGCGATTGTTTGCGCATTAAATCAAAAGTAGCCGGGTCTTCATCCTGATGTACGGTAACCCATGTCTTCCACATAGGTTCATTGACGCCCCAACACTCATCTGAAAACCCAATCGCATCGTCTTTTAGCCAGTCTTCTGGGTTAGGCCACCGTGATAAAGCCCACTGTGCAAATTCCACACGTTTTTGTTTATGGTTTGCAGTTAAATATATGCGGCGGCGGCGGACTCGTCTGGTATAACCAAGCGTTTTCATGGCTGTGTTTATTGCCACCTCGCCGAAGTAAGGCAAATCGGGAATTACAGAAGGTAAATACCGCCATGCAATCTTTCGATGATCGGGATTCTCTTCAATCCACTCCTTAATTCGGTTTCGCGCCGGTGTATTAATTGCAACTTTTCTGCCCTTTCTTTTCTTTGGTGTAAGCGGTTGAGTGCAAGCGAGCTGAACTTGCTTGTGTGTACAGCCCAGTTCGGTTGCGATTTGCTGATATGTCCATTTGGCCCGAGTTCGAAGGGTTCGTATCTCTAGCCGTTCTTCACGGGTCAAATTGGGGGCACGTTTTCGTTTCTGACGTTCAGGGGCACCGGGTACAGTGGCACTGGATATAGGGCAACGGGTATAAGTCCGCTGACGGTATTGCTATTGTGTTCGGTGATACTGGGTTCCGGGGTACTGGTAATCCGTCGGACTGTGATAATCTCATGGCCAACTGGAGGAATAAAACGCCTGACCGATGCAAACGGGCCCAACGGTGCGAAAGAAGCTGGTGGAAAACTGGACCGGTCCATCGCAAGTGTAACTCTATCTGGCTACCTGGTATGCCCGTAATTCAGTTTGTTAATTCAGCTGCGCACGGCATTTATAGGTACATACCTCGTATAGGTAGGTAATTGTTCTTGCGCTCTGTGTGTGTTATGTCGTCGTTGATAGATCGGTAGACAGATAGGAACCTTAGGTATCCAAGATTCTGGTCGGTCGGTGAGGCTTAAAAAACCTTTCCATCGCTGTATTTTCCTGAGAAGTAGCTCTAGATACAAATTCGAGTGTGTATGTACATTCCGGAATAATTACAGCTACCCCGGCTCAATCTCCACCTTTTGCTTAGGCGCTACCTTGACTTTCCACGGGATAGGTGTACACTAGTGTAGTGTACCTACCCGAATGGACAAAGTGTCACCAGCCACACGCGACTGCTCGTGCCACGCCCCACCTAGCTTGAGTCTTACCTAATTAGAGCCTAGAGATGTACGTACGCATTTCCTACTTTTAACCCAACAATTTCTTTCGTCTTCTCTTTTTTCCTTCGGAAATGGCCCACTTACCTATTTCTTACCGAGTCGGGCAACTTTCCAACACTACTGTAGTATAGGGCTAGTGTAAAAGGGCTAGTGTACACTACGAACACAACCGTGACCACCGTCTGAGTGGCCCTGCGTGCTACATACGATTCTTACTTACCTAATAACTTGTATGGATTGTAGACGATAGACGATAACTGGGCGATAGGTTTCTAGTGTACCGGTAGGCGAAAGAAGAAAGACGAAACCAACGACAATGAGATTGCGGCCCAGGCAGGCAGAAACTCCGATAAGCACGCTACGCTACAGTCTTACCTAGGTACGCTAGTCCATACGCGGTAGTCGCGAGCCTAGGTAGTACACTAGCGCCCTGCGGTGTACGCAGTACTTCGTGAGTACGGAAGTACACGGTACGTGTGTCGTTTACAGTCTCCACGATACTGTGCTTCTAGCGCCCTGTCGAACCCGTGATGCGCCTGTGACGCACCTCCAGGTGTCTTACCTAGGCAGGTACGGTACTTAGCGCAGGGACAGTCCACTGTGCGGGTTTGCAAGACCCAGCAAATAATTTCCGTGCCGAGGGCCCCGAAATTCCGTGGCCAGAGTTGCCAGCCTTGTTGCACTGCACGTCAAAGGAGGCCGCGCATCCATTCTAAAATAATAACGACGAGAAAACCCTGCCGTAGTGTACCTACCTACTCCTACCTACACTACATTATATAAGTTTTTCCTTCTCCCCTGAGTAACGGGTTAGTCAACCGACTCCTTCCTCCCATCATTGATCAGCCAGACGTCAATTGGCCTCGAGTCTGCCGCTTCATGCTTTCTGAAAGCCGTGCGTTTCTGCTTCTCGGTCGGCAAATGCGTTGTGGTCTGTAGGGGGCGTCGTCGGCACAATCGCGTCTCTCGTATCTCTTCTTGTCACTCATTCACTTCCAATTCTTCGCTCTCCCGTCTTACGGCGCAAGGACCTGTGTCCAATTCAAACGCTGCCTCCCGCCTGATTGCGCATCCTCACCGCGTACATCATTCCACAAACTTACGCCAGGTCACGAACGGACACGGCCCCAACAAGTAACGCGAAAATGGCGAGCCCAGCATCTGCTGCTCTGTGGAAAGCTCTTCCCGTCCCTACTCTCGACAAACCATTCGGTGTGTCCATCTGGCCCTATTTTAACAAGGCTTTCGGGCTGGTCGTCGGTTATCCTGCCGATGACTTTAGATTCGTTGCCGGCAAGACGCCATTGTCGACGTTAAAGGAGTCCCTTATATTCAGCGTTATTTACTATTCCATCATCTTCGGTGGTCGCGAGTGGATGCGCAACCGGGAACCCTTCAAGCTGAAGACGTTGTTCTTAATTCACAATTTTATCCTCACCTTCGTCAGCGGCCTCCTGCTCGTTCTCTTCCTCGAACAACTCATACCTACAGTCGCTCGACATGGTCTCTTCTACGCCATCTGCGATGCTGGAGGCGGCTGGACCCAGCCATTGGTCGTCCTGTATTACGTATGCTCCCAGCTTGCCCTATTGTGCGCTGATGGTGTTTGCTAACTAGAGATAGTTGAACTATCTCACCAAATATCTTGAGTTCTTGGACACCGTGTTCCTATTCTTGAAGAAAAAGCCATTGAGTAAGCGGATAATCGTTGCCAGCTACAATAATATCCCGGGACGCTAACACATGGCGCGCAGCCTTCCTTCACTGCTACCACCACGGCGCGACCGCTTTCCTCTGCTACACCCAGCTCGTTGGCTCGACTGCCGTCTCATGGGTTGTCATAACCCTCAACTTGACCGTTCACGTCGTCATGTACTGGTACTACTTCCAGAGTGCCAGAGGCGTCAAGATCTGGTGGAAGGAGTGGATTACACGTCTCCAGATCATCCAGTTTGTCATTGATCTCGGTATGTCCAAGGCCCTTGTCATAACGGCAAAAGCAGGAGACTAAATCGACTAACCCTATTGGCAGGCTTCGTCTACTTCGCGACGTACACTTACTTCACCTCTACCTACTTCCCATATATGCCGAATGCCGGGAAATGCGCCGGCGAGGAGTACGCTGCTTTTGCTGGTATCGGCACGCTCACCTCCTATTTGGTTCTTTTCATCTCCTTCTATTTCGCTACGTATAAGAAGGACCGCAAAGCACCGAGCTCACGAAAAACTCTCCGTCGCATGTCTCAAGCTCCACTTCCCGGCCCTCATGTTGTTGCAAGCACTTCCCAAAATGGGCAGGCCACGGCCACAGGCCCCCGGAAGGTCAACGGCGGTCCAGTTCGCTCTCGCAAAGCATAAACGTATAAGCTGCCAGTTTTTCTCGCCAATGGTGAACATTACGACTTTAATTCCCGGCAGTTTGCTTTTTCGGCCTTCAGTGGGCTCTTTCTGACCCTGTTCATCCATTGTATTAGTGGAGTTTTCACCGGTTACGATGTATTCAGCGACGAAGAACGTGATACGCAGAGCTGGCGGCGAGACCCGGCGTTAAGTCTATAAAATAGACACTATGGATGGGGAGTGCACTGACTGGAGTTTGGACGGTCGGGTGACGAGGATTCAAAGTATATGGAGAATTATAGGGTTGCAGGAGTAACATCTCGTTATGTCACATTACGTATGAGTAAAACAGGTTCAAGCCCTGTCTCGGATGCGGACGGTTGAGAGATACAATAACTATAAGTATAGACGACACTGATAATATGAACGACAAGAAATAATTATTATAATACCGAGCGGTGCCTTATAGGTGAACGGCCAGCCGTTTGTCATTCGTCTGTCGGAGGATTCATAGGTACATATTGAGTTGCGTTTTGCAGCCCAATATCAATGTGAGAAAAGGACGCCATATACAGCTCGTTTCATTCTAGTTATGTCTCGCTTGGGGAATACCCATGCTTTGTTTCACGGGTTATAAGCGCCGGGTACCACGGCGCCGACAGAGTTCTGGAGATCCATTTTGCTTAATCTTTCTCGGGTGGTCGCCCGGTGGTACGAGACCCGGGGCCTTAGCCGCTTGAAATTTCGTCTGCTGTTGTGCCCACCGCTGACCTGGCAGCCATGCGAGTTGCGGGAGGTCGATGACTCCCGCGAATCTAAGCGACCTGCCTATCGGTAGATGGAGACCCTTGGGTCACGCACAGACTATGAGGCCTGCCGCGTCATCTCAAAGTACATTGTAGTTGCTTGATCCGGATTTCGCTGCGGCAGTTGATGTTTAGAACGCAACGTTACCGCTTTACCGGACGGAGCCCGGAGCCGTAAAGGACAGCTAAGGTTGATAGCTCCGTACTAGTTGTAACTGCCGTAGGTAGGTATGTTGAACTACCTACGGGTGCGGACCCCCTTTTTTAGCACTCTGTCAACACACATGCCGCAAGCATTGCAGGTGCTGTCCAGAGGGGCTAGTATAACACTCTATGTGTAGAACACTTCAGTTCCAGCCTTTTCAGCATTTATAGAGTTATTCTGAAGGTGATGATATGGGTAGGCATAAATGTAGCAGTATGCCACAGTAATGTCAGAATAAAAAGGAATGACCAGCTTGATTTCATTCTAAAATTAGATAATGGTAATAATAAATATTATAACTAGCTTAACATGGTAATAAATACTAACCATTATATTGATCAAAGCTTATGCTAATATACTGTCGGTTTAACAGTATGGTAGTTGCCCGTTTTTATATTGATATCGTCATGACCTTCACGATTACCACCACCTCGCTTCAAAATAAAATCAGATCGGTCTTTCTGTTTTTGTTCAGCATCGTCCCAGCATCGCCTCAACATCGTGTCAAGTCCCAACATCGCCGTCTTTTTAACAGACTAAATGCTGAAAAGGCTGGAACTGAAGTGTTCTATACATAGAGTGTTATACTAGCCCTTCTGGACAGCACCTGCAATAGTGCCGGCCCTCTGTTAGCACTCAGCTGCCAGCATGCTAAAAAAGGGGGCCCGCACCCTTAGGTAGGTAATAGGTACGGTAGGTAACGGTTGAGTGTTGCCGTCGGCCCCGAGTACTATGTACGTACGCCAGTTAGGAGCGCTAATGCAAGAACTCCTGATTCCTGAAGGGTTGGGAAGGATACAAACTTTGACTCATGCGTTGAATTGCAGCTACTAGGGGGTTCGCCCGTAGTGAACCCCCTTCGCTGCGCTCAGGGGGCACCAGAAATCTGGAACAGGTCAGAATTCATGGAACAGGTCCACAGTACAAGCTTTTACATACAACTTACCATAGAAACATATGTATATCGGGAATACCATAATCAGTTTCTTACAATGACATGCTTAGATATTTTTACAAAATTTAGATAACTAACCTGGTATTATATGCGCAACTTATAAACATGCCGCCGACCTCATATATGCAATTTAATGCATACTGCCATAGTTATCGCAATAATTGTTGACGTTTATGGAGGTTTTGTATGTTGAAAGTTAGGCGGGGCTGCATTTTACCGCCAATGTATGGGCTGGCAGATGGTACAAGACTTTACATACAATCTACTATGTAAACCTAAGTATACTATCTTATACGTGTTTTACGCTTTGCGGTCTTTAACTAAATATATGACCAATAAAAGCTGGTCGACCTATTTTTATTTCACATAACGATAATTCAATTAGAATGCGTTGTCGTTGAATAATCGCCGTTGAAGTTGCCCATTTTCCCATACAAAATGCCGTTTTGTATGGGCAAGGAAAAGTGGACCTGTTCCACGAATTCTGACCTGTTCCAGATTTCTGGTGCCCCCTGAGCGCAGCGAAGGGGGTTCACTATGGGCGAACCCCCTAGGTAGTACGTAGGGAGTCAATAAAAGGAACGTCATTCACGAGATGTGACACTCAGAATGACGATCAAAAAGTTGCACTAACCAGGAATCGAACCAGGGGCCTAAGCAGGCTACGCGTTAAAGTTGCAACTGCAACTTGCATGGGAAGCTTAGATGTTACCATTACACCATTAGTGCTGCTCTCCATGGACCGTTGGCGGTCCATCCACGCTGGAGTTACGGGCCCGCGGTGTTATCACCGTATATCATTAACGGCGAAGAACGGGCTGATTAGATAAGGCAGCTACGTAACGTTATTACATAAACTATCTTGTCGCTTATTGCGGGGCATTGGGGCATCGGGGCATCACGAGCCCAAGTAACAACGGACTTCGCAATCGCCTCGTATACACTAGGTACATACCTACACCATATCTTTACTTTGTGCCTGTGTGTTGACTTGACTCAATTTACGCGATAGTCGCAAGTTGATTACGCGTACGCTCTGCATGCGGGAGAAGCCCTCAACGAAGCCAAGCAACATAAGTATATATCTCTCATCTTGGCAGTCTGCCCCCGAACTACCTAACTAGCCCACCATGAGCGGCGGCAGAGGCGGCGACAAGATCGAGAAGATCATCGCACGGCTGCAACAGCGCATCAGTGAAGGGCAGTTCTATGAGGCGCAGCAACAGACTCGGGTAGTTGCCGCACGATATACCAAGGCCGCAAACTGGTCCGCTGCCGTCGACATTCTCTATAACGTTGCCCAGTCTCTCCTCAAAGCCGGCCAGGGCGGCAGTGGGGGCGACCTTTGCGTCCTGCTCGTGGACACCTACAAGCAGGCCGAGCTCAAGCCGGACCCCGCTACCAGGGGCAAGCTGCTGACGTGTCTGCGTCTGTTCGACAGCGAGGAGCCCACTCGCAGGAAGTATATTGGCGAGATAATATCGTACGTCCACGAATCTTTATTACATTCGATGCCTGAATCGTGACCTAGCCAGGCGAGCTACGGGAATGTGTTGTGCTAACACCAAGGTCCCCGGCAGATGGTCCTCGAAATTCGGTGAATACCCCGCTGGCGACCCCGAGCTCCATCACGTTATCGGTTCTCTCTACGCGGAGGAGCACGGACCTTACGATGCCGAGAAACACTTGGTGTTGGGTACTAAGGATTCCGCCGAATTACTAGCCCGCATGGAATACGAATGGTTCAAGGAAGATGAAGCACACACCGCCGCCCAGTACGTCGGCCGGGCCGTCTTACCCTACCTGATAACGGCGAACGTCCGAGCTGCCAATACCTCGTACCGTGTCTTCACCAGTGCGCTCTGCGAGGACAATCAAGCGCAGCTCGGCGTCCAAGATGTGAGTAGCAACAGCGCCGATATACGTGTGTTCCCGAGCATGCCACTCCTCAATTTCCTCGGTCTGCTGTTACTCGCGATCCAGAGAGGTAGCGCAGATCTGTATAAACACTTGACAACCAGGTATGCCAGCCATCTGAAAGAACTAGAGATGTGGAACGAGGCGCTCGATATAATAGCCGAGATGTACTTTGGCATCCGGAAGCCTCGGGCGAGCAATCCCCTGATGGATATGATGAGCGGGTTCTTCGGCGGTGGCGCTCCCGCGAGCGGAAACTCGAAGAAACCTACTGTCCAAACTCCAGCCTTGGCTTCGATGCCTGCGGCCGAGGGGCTAGACTAATCGCGCTTGCGCGGTGCAGGGAGGCTGTGTAGAATACCTAGATCGCTAGCATGAACAATATGACGAGCTATAACCCTCACGGCCATTCAATGCACACGCGATGACTCTCCTGTCTTGTATAGGTATCTGATCGTATCCTGACCAGCATGACTATCTGATCTCATGCTTCTCTAAATATCTCATTCTCGCCGCGAGTGCGAAATACTGTTTGACGCTCCACGTCCGACAGACTGAGTCAGAGGTGTACATCGGCCGACGGGCTGGATATTTCTTGGCTCGGCTGATTGATGTATGTCAGTCAAAGATGGGGTAATGGGGATTCACGAGGCGTGGTTTCGCGGGTCAGTCATTTTCTTATGCAATATCAATATCCTAACCAATTCCCTTGTACGCACTTGAACGAACTAGCCAAGGTTAGTATATTCGTCATTCCTGTGATTTCCGTCCCACATTCTAGCACAGCGCCTTATATCTAGGACTCAGAGTGCGTATTGTATGTCGTGTTATAGTCAAGCTGGAGATAGGTACATGAGTGCGCGAGTAGGTAGGTACCTAATGCTGTCGAGGGGACCTAGAGGGCCGCGAGAGGGCGTAAGTTAAGCCGAGGCGCACGTACATAATTTACCTGTCTTCCCACGGGAGGGATTGAAGCATAGTGGCATATATCAAGGCGGATTGAGTGATTGAGGGGTTTCATTGGACGTCGCGCAACGAAGCAAGGAGCCGGGTGGCAACATGGTCGCGTGCATATACATAGACCGCGATATAAAGAGGTGTAAAGAGACATGCCGTGACGAATATGTTTTGGCATCTCTCTGATAATAGGTCACCTTAACCATAGTAGAGCCGGGGTTTTAACTCTCCGTTGGTGCTACGCCGTAGAGTTATACCGTGATAGGTTCGATAGCAGGACATCGGGTCTGCAGCCCGATGGCCTACCCGTGACGGGTATTCCGTTCAGCTACCTAGCTTTGTTCGGCCACGATCGAAGTGCCTCAGCATTCCCGTGCATTTGCCTTGGTCACTGTGTCACTTTCTCAGAATGTGTCAATACTGTACCCTAGCGTTCTGTGCCACAGCACGAGCCGAGGCAGTTGGAAGCATACTGCTATGCAGCTATCGAGGCTTCGCCCCGCCCCGGGCCGCTCCCGAGGTCCTTGTCGGGTGCTACGCGTGGCGCAGACCCACCTTGGCGCGTCCAATTGGCTAGGTACCTACGGACCGTACACATGCATAGTACATAGTTATACATTTACAGAGTATAAATGTACGGGATGGCAGTGGCGCACAGATCAGGTTGCAAGTTCCTCCGACGTCTTCGAAGTTCGGATGCTCCAATCCACGCCACATGGGCCTCACGTGCAGCTGCGCTACACTACAGCCACCATCCCTGCCGGCGCGGAAGACCATCTCCACCTTCACGATCCGGCTGCAACCACACCTGCGAAGTACCTACACTATTGGCTCTTGTGCACTCCGGAGCCCGACGCAACGCCATGCCCGACTGCCGGTCGAGCTTAGAAATGCTGCCGTTGCTTATAAATAATGATTGGTGCCCTGCGCTTGGCGACCGGCGCAAAGTCCACTCCGCGTCAACACGCTCAATTATTAATGTCGCCGAGCAGGAGCCGAGCAGAAGCCGAGCGGGGACGGCAACGACACTCGATGATATCACCCTGACACGTTTCCGTATAAAAATGTGCACGACAAACCTCTGACTCGCCTGGATCCTTTTTCTCAATCATTGTCGGTACATACTACTCGCGATTAACCAGACTACAACATGGTTACCAAGATCTTCCTGTGAGTTAAGCCAACTGGTCCACAGGCACCGTCTGTACAGCACGCTGACCTCTCCCAGAACCGGTGCTACTGGTCCGTCTCCCGTGTCGCGCATCCGTCTGAGCTCGAGCGTGGTGATCTGTATCCGTCTCTGACCACAGCATTCTACCAGGCTACATCGGTGGTGAAGCCCTTTACTCAATTCACCGTGCTCATCCGGATTTCGAGTTCACATTGCTTGTGCGCAGCGAGGAGAAAGCCAAGCAGATTACCGCCCAGTATCCGGATGTGAAAATTGTACATGGCGGCCTCGATGATTCAGACATCATCGAGGACGCCGCGGCTGCGGCTGACATCGTAATTCGTATGTGTCTTTGGGCATGCTTGGCTCTAGTTAATGTCCGCTGTGTACTCGACGGTTCTAACCCTGCGCTTCAGACACGGCCGACTCTTCGGACAACCTTCCTTCTGCCAGGGCTATCGCCAAAGGTATCGCCAAGGGGCATACGAACGAGAAGCCAGGCTACTGGATTCATACCTGCGGTACTGGTATGCTGCAATGGTATGACTGGGACAACAACAGATATGGACAGTCGCCGCTGCCAAAGCAGAAGTAGTGAGTCAACCATCTACATGTCCAAAGTCCATATAGATACGTTCTTGATAGAACCTGCGCTGACAATAAATGCTCAATACAGTCACGATATTGACACAATTGACCGGATCCTGACCATTCCACACCATGCCTATCATCGGGAGGTCGATGAGATCGTGCTAGCCGCCAATCAACTCGGCGGTGTGCGGACGCTCATTGTAGGACCGCCAACTATATATGGTCCGGGCCGAGGACCTGTGAACCAGCGCAGTATCCAAATTTATAACATGACCAAATTCACGCTTGAGAATGGCTTCGCCCCCATCATGTCTGGCGAAGGCTTGCCTGAGTGGGACAACGTGCACATCCACGACCTCGGGACTTTCTACGTGCTTGCTGTGGACGCCGCTCTCGATGCAGAAAAGCAGCGCAACCCAGAGATCTTCGGACCTCGTGGATACTTTTTCCTCGAGAACGGCACACACACCTGGCGCGAAGTAGCTGAGTGGGTCGCGGAGGAGGCCAAGAAGCAAGGGTATTTGCCCGAAGCGAAGACGCAGGTGGGCGATTATAAATCATACGGTGCTAACTCCAAGGGCGTCGCGGCTCGCGCGAAGAAGTATCTTGGTTGGGAGCCCCATGGTGGGAGCCTTAAGGATGAGATTCCAGCCATTGTCGCAGGGGAGGCTAAGCGCCTGGGCAAATGAGCATAGCATGCTTGATTTGATCAATAGGACGTGGCGATTTTGAGAGATAAAGCGGGAAAGGAGGATGAAAAATGAGACGACGCAGAGGCTCTCTTGTTATTAGGCACACCGAAACATGACGACCTATGGGAGGAGATTACTGTTAAACTTGGCCTAGCTAGGATGAACCATATTACTTTGAATTCCTACCTTCTGAATGACCGAATCTCAGAGCTGGCAGTTGTCAAGATAATGGGGAGGAAGATGTCAGCATGGGCAACGTACCCGGCAAACAATCACTGTAACCACAGTAGGGATAATATGTGCTTACCGGTTATGCCGGGAAATTGAAAGTTACGAGAATGTGAGTCTGTGAGATGAACCGCGCCAGCTTCCGCGTAGGCTGGCTGGTTTAAAGACCCGAATAGATCAGCGACGCGGGGAACCCCTGACGAGGGTGATCTTCAGTCATATGGATCTATAATGACGACAGTGACGTACTGCGGGATGTCTGCAGGACTACGGATTAGCTGGTCTGAGAGATGGGATTATGAATTAGATTCATAATTGCGACGGTTGATAACCGCGATGGCCGATGACAAAATTGGTTGCTTAGAATCCTAAATCCTATGCGCTCTGCGATATGAAGAGCAGGAAGAGTCGTACTGATGGGAATGGGTTTAGGGATGGGACTACAACTCATACTACCTATGAGTCTGTGATCCTGGTCAACGCTGAGACCTCGAGTGATCGACTCAACTGCAAACGCTTGCCGGCAGGCTAGTTCATTCAAGAGGCATAGGTATTGCCTTCATAGTTGTATGCAGACATATGAAGCTCAAAGTTACGGAACTAAGGGTAAACAGAAATCAGCGTCAGAATCAATTCTTCACACATCTGTCAATTGCCTTTCAGTAAAACATATATATAGGGACTTATGATACCTATATAACAGAGACTATGGTTAGTATCATTGCCCTAGCATGAGCGTAAGCACCTTCGTAGCCTGCTCATTAGCCGTAAACAAGATTCCCCCAGCCATCACCGTCCGTCCCAGGCGCATAACCGTGCCACGCCAGAACCCCCGCATCCCATCCTCCGCCATGATGATGCGCACCGAAGCAGCGGTGCTCGTCCGCCGAGCCTGCTGCGCCTTCGTCTTGATCGTATCGAACGGCTGCGTCGCGAGAGTGGTGACGGTCCCCGCGATAGCGCCGTTCACAAAGCTAACCAGGGCCCCATCGACCGCGATTCCCTTGGCGCGCTCCCAGTCCTTGATGGCCGAATACGTGCCCAGCCGGAACCCCGTCGTGCCGATTTGCTTCAGCGTCGTCGTCACGTAGCCCGAGTATAATGCGCCGCGGAACCCCTGCTGGCGATATAGCTCGGCGACGGCGTGCCATGGCGAGCGGAACCGGCGGTCCGTCCGGGCATCGTCTATCAGGACTGTCTTGATCCGCTCCGTCGGCGTCACTATGAGCGTCGAGGCTACCACGCCGGTCAACATGCCTGATGCAACGGACTGGACCGTCCCTAGGCGGTGTGTCACCGGGTCCTCGAAGAGCGACCGGATCTTGTCGAACATGGCAAATCGCACGGCGTCTTTGCCGATTGAGCCCTGTGAACAGCACAGCATCAGTAAATTTCGTTCACAACAGGAATGGATAGATACCGAACCCTTAGCACCAGGCCATCATCGAGGCCATGTCCTACACATTCACACCGGCCCCGTTTCACCGGCCCCCTTTCCCAGTGGGTAGAGAAGAACAGAAGGAAAAAGGAGGCGTGGAAAGAAATGGGACGCAACACACCAGAATCATAGTAAAGCACCCCTTATAAAGAGCCCGGACCCCCTCCTGCCGCGCAACCCGGACAACGACCGAAAGCGGGTTCCGGACGCCCTCATGTCCGTACAGCTGGACCCGCGTCTTGGCAAACTCGAAGGGATACGTGCAGGCCGCCTCGACACCGCCGGCAATGCCACCCGCAAGCAGCGCCACGAGCGGCGGCGCTTTCTTGCCCTCTGCGTCTGCTGCCACCATATTTTCTCCTCTTCGCTCCCCCTTTTTCTAATTCCACCGGACCGCCGGTCTCCTTGCCCGTTGGATGATATATCTGTCTTATATACGGCGTCAAGAAGATCAACCCCGGATTAAGATGGATTAGAGGCAGTCTGTCGCTGTGAAGGGACACGGAACAAGGTCACCTGATATCCCTTAACAAGGACGGAAGAAACCTCCCTTGACTTGCTTGAGTTGCTCTACCTGGACCAGAACCCGCCGAACAAGACCAGAGAGGTATTATCAGAAACCGGAGTATCATCTATCGATTATCTTGTTTACCGTGGTCTGTAAATAATAACATCCCAGATAATTGCGATTGGATGCATCTAGATACACTGCACGGGTATAGGTCCGGCGAAACGGAGCTCATCGATTATTGCAGGTTATGGTTATAACCGTTTCCGTAGCACGGCGGGCCCAGGCGTAACCAATAAGTGACCTTCAACGTTCAGCATGTGGGCTCCGTTCAATAAGGTTAGACCCGCCGCTCCAGGGTCGACGCCGGCTTGTTACGGACCTTGATTAGCGCACCCCGGAGTGTATGTAGAAGCCCTTACGGTCTAGCGAATCACATAGCGTAATGGATCACCAAAAAAGCTTAGTCAGCAGGAATCCTACGCTATTCGGCCCGAAAATGAAGCTATCACCACCTACCAATTCAGTAGGAATTGCACTCTATTCAAGGATTGAGTCCTCCAGTATGTCTTCAACTGCCGTTTCTGCTGTTTTTTTCCCTTTTTTCTGCCGTTTTTCCAGCCGCCGTTGCGCCTGCTGTTCGGCCTCTATACGGGCCTCCTCTATATCTTCAACAGCGTAGAAGGCCTCTTGAGGGTCCTTTTTTACGGCTACCCTTCCTACCACACGCTTAGATTCAACTTCTGCCTTAGCCGTGTCAATCTGGCGGTCCTGGCTAACCGTTTTCATCGTCAAAAGGTCAATGGATTTGCCCGCCTTCCTAAGCAACATACGCTGTTCGCGAGTGAGGGATATTTCCAGGTCGCGGAATTGGGATATAAGGTCTGACGAACTCTTCGGTGTGTAGAAAGACCCCTCGGGACCAGGGCTAGGACTGGGGGTCGATTTCTTGGCTGGTGTTGAAGGACCTGGAGAGACCTCCGTCAAGGCTACGGTATAACCAACTATTTGTTCGTTTTCCAGTGGTTTCCGGCGATTGACGGGCCAAATCCCTGATTTCCTCCAAGCTGCGGTAATAACTTCGGGTCTGATACCTTTCTTTCGGGCCTCTTGGTAGCAGGAAAGAAACCGTTGTTTATATATCGCCGCTGACCCTGGTAGATGTGCGTACTCCACCATTTCTTGGCGAAAATACGACTTTATCACAGAAAAGAGACCCAAATCGCACGGCTGGATAACGTGGCTACCGTGTGCAGGTAAGAAGAGTAATTCGACCTTGTTGTGCTTGGCGTGCCACATGAATTCACCGTCAGTATGGGTCTTGTGGCCGTCAATTATCAGGAGACGCCACTGGTTGCCTTCAGGCTTCGTTTCGGGCAAATATACCTCTCTTAACCAGTGATTTGCTATGTGGTAGGAAGTCCAACCCTTCTTGTTGCAGGCGAACTTCCATGGAGGCACGTCGGCGAACCACTGGCCCTGGAGGTTATCTCCTTGGAATATAACGACTGGAGTCAACGCCTGGCCGTCAGCCGTAATACACTCCAATATAGTCACCCAACGGGTGGCATCGGAGTGTTGCCGAGGGCCACGCTTGGTGGCAGCTGCCCCTACGACCTTGCCGTGAGAGGACTCTCCTTCTTGGAGGCCGTGTTCATCCATATTGGCTATGTGGCACGGCTGGAAGTTGTGCTTCTTGCGGAGGGCCTCGTAACGCTCAAAAAACAGGTGAATTCGGTCAGGAAGATCAAGGGCAGCACGGCTCTTCTCAAGGGATGCTTGAGGCTTCGTTCGCACTTCAGGATTCCGCTGGATGAACCGATCAACCCAGTGTTTCCCAAGTTGGTGTGATTTGCCTTGGGCCCGTAACATACAGGCAGCGTACTGTTCAATTTCCCAGCGGTGGAGAGACCTGCCAAGGGCTTCGAATTCAAGTAGGTGGTTGACCAGTTCCTTTTCCATATCCCTGCTGAATAAGAGGTTAACTTCCTGGCCTTCTGAACGTGTGAGGCCTCCACGAAGTCGTCTGGAAAGGGTAGACTGCGCCACGCCGTATAACTTAGCTGCTGCCCTCTGTGAACTACCTCCTTCAACAGCAGCGATTGCAGCTAAAAGCCTGTCTTCTTGGCTCTCCATCGTGGTATTTCTTGTAGGGTGTTGTTGTGTGGTTGTTGTTGTAGAAGTGAAGAAAGTGAAGAAATTGGGTGGTGAGCGGGGTAATCGGGTGATTCATTTGCTTATGTAATCCACTTGGCGGGGGGGGCTTCTAGTAGATAGGGTTAAACAGCAGCGGGCAAGCAATGACGGGAACGGAGACGAGAGGAAATGAATACGCAGCGGCAAAGGCCGGGGCGGCGACGCGACCGCCATGCTGGAACATGTATTGCCCTATCTGTGTAGACAGCTCAAGCCTTCTAAGAGGGTGAAGACATACCCTACATTTCGTTCCTTCATCCGTGCCATCTACAGCTGCGCCCGTCATTAATACAATACATGTGGTCTTCGAGGACGAATCCCGTCGACTGGGTAGTTGATCTTTGCTTCATAACTTCATGCGTATATGCTGGCTATGCAGCCCGTTCCGAGTCGCAAATCCCGCTGTCTCGAGTTCGGCATGAGAGTAACGACACTGCGGAACACATTACGACGCGCGAAGCATGTAGTCAGGCTTGATCTCGAACGGCTGCTCATTCAAGAAAGCACTAACATTCACTTGCTGACTGCAGACATTCAGGAAATCGTGAACCTGCGGTAAGACAAAGCCGGGCTCGTGCGCGTTGCCTCGGAAATCCGGAACCTGAATCAAATTGAACGGCTCGCTCCGCGCTTTTTCAGTGCTATCATCCACCAGCACCGTGTTCGTCTGGTTCCAATTCTCGCCATGTGCGGCCATCGGGTGGCTTGCGGCGATGGTAGGGTCGTTCCATAGCACGCTCAATCGCTTGTAGCACTGGACTCTCTTGTCATAGTCGGCTTTGCTCAGCCCCATGCGATCTCTGGCCCAGACGGCGACGAGCTTCGCGCGGTCCTCCGTCGTCAACAGTTGCGCACACATGTTTCGGACATTGTCGGGTCGCGCCGACGACCAAATGACAACTTTGAATGTATTAACGCAGTACGAGAGGAACTGCCGCGCAAACGGGCGTTCAACGAAGACGGTGGGCTTGCGATGGTCGGGTCTGAAGAGAAGAGTGCCGTTCATGTCGATGACAACCAATAGGCTTCGCGGATGCGAGAGTATAAAAGGCGGATGCCCTGCTCGCAATACATACTCTAGTGTAGGTTCAGGAACGCCACCAGACTCTGGGGAGGGGGGAAGTTTGCTTCGAACGGTTGGCTTGGGCGAGTAGTGGGACAGCCCCTCCTTAATACGACTGAAGCAGGAACAATTAGCTCCGGATTTCCCCCGACGGGTCTCAAAGTGCGGTGGGGAGTACATGGGATTACCTTGGCATTATTCTGCGCCTAGGCGGTTCAAACATAGGTGTATACCCAGCAAGTCCCGAAGGCATAAGGGGGACTGAGTCCGGTTCTGTCGCAGAAGATGTGGTTTCTGTCGCAATCGACGACGGTTGCGCGTTGCTGTAATTGCGGACGAGGCGAGTATTTCCACGGCCGATGGTAGTAGCACGTGATAGCGCACTCGCGTATGCGAAGTTTAGCCGCTTCGACATCAGTGCACCGAAGAGACCGGCTGGCTGACGGACGCACGAGGTAAACACAAACATCTGGCGACGTTGTAGTGTAGCCTGTAGGTAGAGTGTTGGGCGCAGACTTGACCTCGTGGGAAGTCAGTTAACCATTTATGTACCTGAATTACGTAAGTTTCCGATGGCGCTGAGACGGGACCATGTACCTGGGTACAAGCACGAGATCTGCGTCTATTGGTTCCTGACTGACCCACAGTACCTCGGGTAATCATACACCGCCGTGAGAATTGTAATGGAAGTCTTCGATAGGTAGGTACTAACTAACTTAAATAAAGCGACAACCCAAGACGATCCCCGTACATAGATCCGACCTGGTTGCGCACCTGGGAGACTGGGTTGATAGGTAACCAGCAAATCCTGGGATTTGAATTGACGAAGATGACGAAACGACTTTCAATGGGGCAACGAGCAGATCATGAAGGTCTGACTACGAAGTACAGTCAACCGATTTAAAAATCATGAGCCACTAAAATTTTAGCGTCAAACCGTTAGGTGCATATTCGACTAGCGGAGTGTCTATATTTGTGCATATTTATCTAGCCGTATACACCGTAATATGAATATTTCGCTATCCATACATCTCGCATTTTGCATACAGATGTCGGCTTCAACACCAAGGTCTATACCCAGGACTACTCCTCATACACACAATCGAATGCTTCAAAGTCATGGGCATCGTGTTGATCAATAGGTAGTACATCAGATGTCGGGCAGTTTTGGTGAAATATGGTTCGAAATTGGGCTCTAACTTGCAGGTGAATAGTAGTACTTCCAATAGACGTGAAAGACCGGAAGAAAGGCTACATTAATGGCCTGAAAGCATGGGTATAATATTGATCAAGCAACGTAAAAGTAAACCTCTAAAAGAATGAACCAGAGACTGCACAGCTGTGATGTGAAGACTGAGAGCAATCGGCAGTAGAAGCATGCACGTAGGCACTTAGGACTAGAGTCCATAACGGCAAAGGGCAACTAGGCCTTCTTCAATTGATCAACGCAGATAACTAATGATAAGGAAGCAATGAATACGTCCGTAGTTCTATGCTCTATCAACGACGTTGCTTTTCCTGTTGATTCTTGTCACCTAATTGTAGCAATGGGCCGTCGCCCCTCCTAGCTCGTCGTGCTCGAACTTCTTCAGTCTCTGCATTGGCCCTGTTGACGGCCTCAACGTTAGCTTTATACCAACCCCATCCTGCCCACTCCCGTGGCATAACAGGTTGTGGTCGTTTTGCTAGGTCTAGCCACGTTTCTCCTGGCCATCTATACGGTAGTGCTACCCGGCCTTCAGCCATGTCCCTGGCCCTGTCCCTTGCATCTGCAGCCCTGAAAGTGTTTCGGCTCATGATATCAAGTACTGTTGCGCCACGTTGGTATTCCTTGATCTTTGGCGCTGGCGGAAAGCTCTTGTGATGCGACCGCTTTGCTATTTTCGGCTTGGGAAGCTGTACGATAGGCTCGTCCTCATGCACTGCCGAGTCATCAGAGTCCGTATCGGCATCTGTATCTGGATCCGTATCATGGTCCTGGGCAGGTGCTTGATCGCCGGTGTGATGCTGCTCTTCTTCTACCTCTTCCGTTTCCACGTTGGGGGCAGCTGGTTCGTCCACATCTATATCCAGGTCCATGTCATACGGTTCATCTACGTCCAGCTCAGCGGCCGGATCATCAAGCTCCATTGCGCCCTCTTGATCAACCGAACGCCCCTCAGGCGGCTGGGATGACTGGTTTTCTGGTGCCATTGACCCCGTTTCAATCTGGGACATTGACCTCAACACTCTGGTTGAGGCCGGGACTCGGGATTTTGCTTTACCTTTTGATTTCTCAATGCCTGATTTAGTATATTGAGGGGGCACTGAAAATCTCGTAATTCTGCCTGTCAAATTCAGGCCTATGAATTGGCAAAGTTGACTTTGCAGCCAATTGAGGTCATCGCTGCCAGCGAAGTAATATTCTGTCATGGCGCGTTCAAATTTTGATGGCGATGAGAATAGCCATGCCAGGTTCATTACAGTCAATGGCCCACATTCCCAGTTAGATAATTGGCCTATAACTGGTACGGCGATGAGCCATTGAGGCATTGGTAGTGTTGGGAGCCGCATTTCATACCCTTGTCGCAAATTCGTTAAAAGGAGGCTGAGTTCAGTCTCATTAGATTCGATTGAATTTAGCACATATCCGATTCGGGTGGGATGATCCACGACGATTGAATACCAATGGTTTCCTCTGTGTACGCCGAAGACGACCAGCCTGGGTCGATTCTTCTTTACTCGCCCGTCGAAATCTGTATCATTCATAGGATAGACGTTGAAATCTCCACTCACGAACGATCCCCAGTGCCTCTCGACTTCTACCATGGGCCTATTCTGTGTTGCCCGCTGGTATGGAGTAAGCCACGCTTTGACACATGCGGCTATTTCGTCTTCGGCCCACCAGCTATGTTTGCCCATACGCAAAGCTGCGTTAGCAATATGGCGTGCGACGTCCACTGGCCAGTACTTCTCCTGCCGTTGCGTTAATGGGTTCTTCGCTCCCATGAAGAGCCCAGAAGCTGTCACTGCCGTTATGTATTCGGAATCGGCGGGTAGCTCCAGTGAGAAGCTCGCGGGCTGTACCGGTAATGTATAAGTCTGTGGACTATCACCGTGTATGCTATGAATTAGGTCCCTGAACTTCTCAGGTTGGCTAGTTCCAACCACACCAGTGGGCCCCAAGTTGATCAACTTGCTATCGCTGTGTATACTAGGTCCCGGACGCATCAGGCGGCCCTGGGAGTCCGTAGGGGCCTTGCCGACAGGGATATACCGTACTAGGGCAAGGCTGTCATCAGCGGCAGGTTCGGGCTCCGGTGCAGGTAGTAATTTCTGCTGAGGAATAGACTGCTCTACTGGCGCAGGTTCGGGTTTGGGCTCCGGTGCAGGCAGTAACTTCTGTTGAATTGGCCGGACCCTCAGTTTAGGTTTGGGTGCGATAACAGGTTTGGGCTCTGGTGCAGGTAACAACTTCTGTTGAGCAACACGCTGTGACCGTCGTGAAGCTGAGGTAGGCAGAGGGTGACGAGGTCTTCGCGAAGGAGTTTGGGGCTCTTTGGCCTGCGGTGGTTGGGGCTCTGTGGCCTGAGGCGGTTGGGGCTCTTTGGCTTGTGGTGGTTGAGCTGTATATCTATGTAGGTCATCCTCTGGTATGACCCAGTTTGGAGAGGGCTTCCATCTCGTAGCTGATGATATATATTCCAGCAATCGTACGATGTCTATGCTGTCATGGTCACGAGAGAGAAACACGTCTATTGCTCTCTCAGGCCGCCAGAATAGCAGCATCATATTGACACCGCATTCCAGCCCGCAGCTCCATCCCTCCAACTGCGTGTGTAGCCTAAGTGCTTTCACAAAAATCGGTGGCGGGATATCGGGTCGAGCCTTTGTGATACTCTCGTTCTACACTTCGTATAGATGCTCAGCAGCATCTTGGTGGCTTTGTATGGGCTTATTCCCTTGTAGCGGATCCATCATATAGACAGTTCGAGTATCGATCGCCACTACTATCACGTACCAGTGGGGGGCATTCGAGCCTGCATCCCTAACTCCCCCAAACACAACCATCTTCTTCTTCTTCTCGACGACGTCGTCAACGATGGATTGGCTGAGCTTCTTATTGAAGCCCAAGATCTGGTTAAACGCATTGCCGAAGCTGCGTTCGGCTGATACAAACTGTATTGGTGCCAAAATAAGGGCAGTTAAAGACACCATTTCAGTTGTTGTGAACTCAGACTTTGCGGCAGTTCTGAGCATCGCGTTGATCAATCCGTGAAGGATGCCAGAGCGCCATGCCCGACCCGATATCTCATCTGGGCCCTCTCGGTTCGTTAAGAGCTTATCATTGGGGTCAATTGGCTCCCTGCTATCGTAATATTTCATTTTTGGAGGAAGCTTGTCGACACGCTTGAACCGCGGCATCCATAGCGGCCGCTCCACCCAGTGCTCTCGGTCTCCATGGATGAGAGTTATGAGCTCTACGAACTCGTTTTTAGACACCCGTGTGATCGGGCCAACGATGGAATCCATCTTGAGGAATATAATTACTGTTGCTGTAAGTTAGAAACAGCGTGATAAGAGTGGCCTTAATCAACGATATTCTATGACTTGGTAGGTATGTTCAGGCAATTGATGAAAAAGACAGAGGCAGAAAGATCGATGAGGCTGGCAGCTTACACTTTTCCAGTAGACACTCTTGGGCAAAGGGTTGATAATGTAGATTCCGTAACTTAATATGCGTGCAAGGAAAGGAATCGTCTAGATTCGGGGTTAAAGAGTGAAAAGCAAAGTGAGAGGTGATATTGGCAGTCGTTCACGAATAGGGCAGTATGAGGCTGGAGTACGAGGCTAGGGCAGTACGAGGTCTGGGCAAACGATTGATAATGGGATTCTCAGTAATTTCTGTGGCTTGGGACGCTGAGGTAATCGATAAAGCACTCGTGTGTTTGGGGGAAAGATGATGTTGGTGCGGAGGCAGAAGATGGATGAAGCTGGCAACTTACATTAATTTAAGGGACCGACTTGTGAAAGCAGGCAGTAGTACTTTCAGTAGGCTAGAGACGGTAAGTACGGAAGGTGGTTGGCGATCCAACGTTGTGATTTCAAGCGTGTGAGGCTGGAGTGAGAGGTAGATGGATGGAGGACTAAGAAGGCTAGCGGTGATTTATCGATTGCCAAATTTGGAAGGAATATGCTGTTCAGTGTACGAACGTAGATGGGGACGTTATGATTTCAAGCGTGTGAGGCTGGAAGAATGAGGAGAGGTAGATGGATGAAAGATCAAGGCTGGCGGTGATTTATCGACTGGCAAATTTAGAAGGAAGACTCTGTTCAGCGTAGATGGGACATACGATTGATCATGATGATCCCAGTAGTACTCACCGCTTGGAGCGTTAGGATATTGGACGGGATGGTGATAAGAGATGTGGCATTGGAAGTAGAAAGACTGACAAGGCAACTTGCGTTTTCAGCAGACCACGTCGAGAAAGTGGTTGATAGTAGTTTGCACAGATCTAGAGGCGGTAAAGTAAGTACGGAAGGTGGTTGGCGATTCGGTATTGTGATTAGAAGAGTGTGAGTAGAGCGGTGAGGGACGGATGGATTGACGAGGCTGGCTACTAGTAATTCATGGAAGGGACAATCTAGAAGCAGCACGATCTTCATTCTGGATGGGGCACTCAATTGAAAATAGCGTTCCCAGTATTACTTACCACTTGGAGGGTAGAAATACTCGACGGAATGGTGATCAGAGATAGGGCTGCGAAGCGGCAAGCAGATACGAGAGAAGCAACTTACCTTTACTAGTCGGAACGGGTTGGGCATCTACTTGATCAGTGTCGTAGGGATGGATTAGATAGATGAGAGATGTTGCTAGTGTGATGTTTGGTAGTTGGAAGAGGGAGAGATGTTGGTGGTCTGGTGTTGGTGGTTGGAAGAGTGAGGGGGTGGATGGCGATCAATAGGGAAGACTTGAAGCTAAGTGGTTGACACTTTCCTTCTGTGGGTCTTAAGGAATTCCAAAACTAGGTGACATTGATGTTAAGTCTCTTTACTCGGAATTACAACTTAAGCATCACGTTTCTCCCGAGTATTGGTACCTCATAGAGGTATCCTGACCATAGTCACAGAAGGAAGCGTACCTGCCTTGTCGAAGTGCACACCTGTAAGCCCAACATTGGAGAAGCCAAGTCACTAACTCAGCATTATCGCCTAAGTATTGAAGCGAACCATCAAGATGCCCCCGTAGTCGGCAATTACAGTAGTAATTGCCTCCCTAGGAGTAAACGTCCGGTGCGCACCCAAAGAGACCGGGTTGGTTACCGGCACGTCAATAGGATTTCCGGAGGTCCGATAAAGCGACAACTAATTAAGAAAGCGGGCAACGTCCCGATCTGGAGAATCCTAGTAATTTGCAAGTTACCGGAAGTTGCTGCGATTCGTGGTCGTGGAGTTGGTAATTTCAGGATCGTCGTCGACTCCGTTGAAGTACGGAAATCGACCGGTTTTTCGGAAGGACTACCAGCGTTCCTGAAGGCGGGCAACGTCCGGATCTTAGGAAGCACGAAAGGATTCAATACAGTTAATAGAAACAGGACCGAAGATAATAGAAGTCGTAAATTACAGTCAATAGGTTATGAATGAAAGAATTGAATTGAAGACGACCGGCGTAGCTAACTAATTGAATTCTGTCGTCGCAACGCGACGACTACCCTTATTTATACCCCGTTTTCTATCATAAAGCAACGCCGATTGTAATAACCCTTTCTTCTTGAACGTAAGACAACGCCGGTGTAATTAATTGATGAATGTAAGACAACGCAAACGCCGAATTCTGACCTGGGCAACTTCCGGATCCCGACACCCTTATAGATTTCTAGTAAGCCGCTCCCCTCCTGAATGCCCCGCTTCATTCCTCCCTTTGGCGATTAGGTATAATCCTTCATCGTCCAACCCGGGCGCATTCAGGAGGATCATTGCAGCAATACTGCCACACCCTTACTGCCGGGTGGGCTCCTCATCATCATCCAACATCATGAGAGCCGAGTCATCCCTAGCCCTACGTCTTCTTGGCCGCGGCGCGGGCTCTGCTTGGGCTGCTAGTAAAGCTTCTGCGTGAGCGCGATAATGGGCCCATCCTTGCCATGCCTCCGGCATTACTGGCGAAGGAACCAAACCAGCAGTGCGGTAAGTATCGTTTGCCCAACGGAAAGGCATGCGAATTTCTCCGGCAGCAAGCTGCGCGGCGCGGCGGGTGCTAGATACGAATTCCGGATATCTAAGAGGAATTATGTCCTCAAGTCGGTCGTTCCGGTGATATTTTCGAACATTGATATCCGGAGGGGGCTGCCACTTATGGCTTCTTTTCGTTGGCTCGATCTGGAGCTTGCCCAGCTCCGATGCTGCTTCAGAGGCTGGGGCTCTGGGTACTCGGGATACGGTTGTTGCGGTCGTGGCCGTGTCCTCTCTGGTATCTCTACGTAATACTAGGGCCATTTCTTTGTTGGCCTGCGACCTCGTACGGCGATCCGAAGTAGGTATCTTGGCAGCGGCCCTTCGTTTCTTCGGAGTCGTGGGCTCTGGGACGGGCTCTGGTTCCGAGTCTGAATCGGAATCGGATTCTGGTTCCGGGACTGGATCCAATTCAGGTTCAAACGGCTCTGCCGGCGCTTCTTGCTCTGGTATGGTACTAGGAGCCCCTTGGTCTGTTTGGGTCCTGACCCTCTTCGATGGGGGCGGATTCGCGATCCGTACAAGCTTGTTAATTTGAGCCATTTCCGATGATCTCATGGCCGGGCCCTTCCATCTCTTCTCTACGCTCCAGCCGGTGACATCTTTGAGATGTTCACGCAGCATCGCCCACGAAGCCTGCTGCCCCTTTCGAACCGTCCCGTCGAACATAAGCATGGCGGTCCTTGGGTGCCACCATATCAACATAAGAGCCTTAATAACCTGGTACCCGCAAGACCAGCCATCAAACTGCGTAATGAACGCAGTACTATAAGCCACGTTGGGCACCTTAATGTCCGGATCCAGCTTCGTAATTTGCTCCCGCCACAAGAACCGAATATGTTCCATTGCTTTGCGGTGCGCCTGATCGGCTTCTTGCCCAGGTAGCGAGTCAATGAAATGGACCTTTCGTTTGTCCACCAGTATTATGATGAGGTACCAATGGTTAACCTCTTTGCCGCGGTTCCCTCCCATGATAACTACTTCACCGCCGGCCAGAATCTTCTCTACCGTGTAGTCACTGAGCCGGTCACTGAATCGGTCAAACGATTCGGACAAGTGACACGCAAACGAAGGCTCCCGTACCGTTTTCGGGTCGACATCAGTGTATAGTCGCACCCCAGCGTCCATCTCGTCCGATGCAAGCCAATCCTGCACTTTCCACTTCATCTGGATGTTCACCAGGCCGGGTAATACATACTGGCGCCACGCGTCCATTGAAATCCCATACGGGGGCACGCGACGGTTCGTAAGATGCCCACTCGCACTATCACCCAGCGGCGTACTGAAATACTGCATGCCGGCAGGAAGCTCCATGCCCTTGACTTCGGGCTGGCTAAACATTTCTCTATCTTGGTCAACGCGAGGGCCATGAATCACCTTAAGTAATTCATAAAAGTCGGCTGGTTCAGCTACCGTCAAAGGCATGGCATCACCCTCGGACGGCTTGTTGATGGCTGTGAACCCGGGCATCATTGCGATCTGAAAACAGCGGAAAAGATGACGGTGATGGTGATAGGGGTATGGCTATGAATCGAATTCTTGAAAATTTCGGTCACGATGGACGGTTTGGCTATGGTAGGGGGTACGCGGAGGTAGGACTCGGTTTAACACGAAGCTAAGACGAAGGTAGGATGGATTCGTGACTTGGAAAAGAGCGTATGCGGTGGGGGTAGCTTGGCTTGCGCAGTTGTCGGACGAAAGTTGGCTTGAGGGAGAGAAGGTCCAAGTCAGTTAGGATCGAATGAGATTTTCAGCCTATTTATATTCCAGAACGCTGCTCACCGCCCAGCCCGGGCAATTTCTAGATCCGTATGATTCACAGAAGGTTCGATGGTCTGGCACACGGTGCAGTCTTTTCGCGCTAGAGGCCTGTTTGTGTAACCAGGCTAACGCCGGTGAGGTTGTAGATGTCGTACAAGGCAGAATTAAGGTTTGCGCAAGGCTATGGGACCTGGTCGTCGCTTCCTCTTGCCAATAGAAGAAGCCCTTTCCACAGACACGTGACCTGTTACAACAGGTATCGTAGGCGGTCAATAGGTGGTTTCGCCAGCAAGGTCAACGATAGTCACACAGTGGTTGGAATAAGGTTCATTCAAGGCAACCGCGGTCCGCTTCTCGCTTCTTTCTTCCAGAAAGGGAAGCCGTGCGAGCTGCTGTAACAGGGATCGAAGGGCTGTCGATAGGTCTCGCGCTGGCAAGGTTGGTGATAGTCACACAGTGGCAGGAAGAAGGTTCGTCTTAGCGAGGTCTCGTTCCTTCTACCGCACGGTAACTAGCTTCTTCTCGCTAACCGGTACCCTGTTTGAGCAGGATTCAACAACTCATTGACGACTGAACTTGAGTAACGACTAGGCTTGAGTTGTTGACTGAACTTGAGTTGTCGACGTTGACGATCGACGCCGAAGGTGGCAGAAAGAGGGGTTTCATGAGGCTAGTGTGGCTTCGTCTCGCTTCTATCAGCCAATAACGTAAGTGGTGGCGAAAGCTCGGGTCCTTCTGGTTGGTCGGGTCACGTTCCTCCTT
>JAJFDH010000050.1:0-261924 GCA_028637635.1 Xylariaceae sp. X802 | reverse complement strand
GCGAGTTCCCTGGCCACTCTGACTTGCTATTTAAACATATATTAGCCACAATGTATCAATAAGATAGAGCATCAGATGGAGCATCGCTTACTGGGTCGTTCATCCTCCGCTCTTCGACTACCAGGAGTCGATAAAGCACCCGGGCGTGGGGGCGGAGCACTCGGGGTCTATGAATGATCAGCAATTTGCTATCACAGATCTGAACAACAAAGGAAACTTACACTGGCTCACAACTATGTCCAGACGCACACCTCCAACATCGGTTACCTCTTCTGGTAACCAAATCGTTGCACTCTCCCTTGGACCGGCCAGCAACCGCCGAACAAAAGCAGGCGTAGCAGGGCTGCGGGCGGCGCGGTCCAGCGGGAGGCCGGCGAGGGGAGCTTGGGACGGCCACGTCGTCGTCAGAAGAAGAATCTGACTCGTCGGAAGAATCTGACTCGTCGGAAGAATCTGTTTCGTCGGCGGCAGGGGGATCGGCGGCGGCGGGAGGATCGGTGGCGGCGGCGGGATCGGTGGCGGCGGGGGGGTCGGTGGCGGCGGGGGGGTCGGCGGCGGAGGGCTCGGCGGTATCGGGGTCAGGGGGGTCGGACACGCCAGACGAGGCAACAGAGGCAGCCGAGGCAACAGAGACGACCGAGGCAGGGCGAGCAGTGGCGTTGGTGGCGGTAGAAGCAACAGAGACAACAGAACCAGCGCGAGCAACGACGAGATCTTCTTCTTCTTCGTCATCGTTGTCGTCTTCAACCTCCTCTGAAGAGGCCGAAGACGACAACGAGACCACAGACCGGGGACCAGACGACACAAAGATCACAGACGCGGGGCGATCTTCTTCAGCCTCACTGTCCACGTTGCCGCCGTTCTCCTCCTCTGAAGAGTGAGCGGACGACAACGTGGACAGTGATTCGTCACGGTGACCAGCTGCCGTGCCAGCGTGGTCGATGGCGGCACTGACAGCAGCCAACCATCTTCTTTCAACAGCTGCACTTTCGGCTGCAGCGACCTTGCCCTCTGATCGGCGGCGGGCGCGAGCAGCTCGCGGGCTTTCTTGAGGTTCCATCTGTAGCTCTAGATGTCAGTGATGATGGATCTTGATGAATCTTGATGGATCGTGATGGATCGTGATGGATTTGGCGATGCGCGGCTTCAAAAGCTTCACTTACGTTTTTGACTTTGGTGGTTGCTGAAGGAAGAGAGAGAGAGAGGATCAAGAGGAACGAGCCTTCTGACTTAGGTGGGCGATGGCCCTAATGCAGCAACGACCGCTCCTTCCTTCCTGGCTTCAATTACGTACCTTCCTCACAAACATCGAATCGCGGGGTTGCCACACACCGAATCGCGTGTGGTCACGCGTTGAAGCGCGTCATCGACCCCGCTTCGATCGACGCGCCTTCCTCTATGGCCAACACTTGGCTACTGGCAATATCTCTCTACATCTCAGTGATCCTCCAGCCCTTCTTCCCTTCACCTCTTCTTCTCTCTACATCTCAACGATCCTCCAGCTCTGTGAATCCAGCTCTTCTTCTGCTTCAAAGAACATGTCGAGCAAAGGAATTTTATTTGAATGATCGCTATACTCTATACTGGTAAGTACGCCGCCCAGAGCAGGAAGAAAAGGAGCAAACCCCCAAGCTGCTATTCAACGCCCTTCTTTTTCCGTTCAAAAAGACTGATCGACCGTGGAAGCAGATCAAAAGCCACATCAAAGACACAACACTGGCAGCAATAGATCCTTCTCATATTGACGAAGGGCAGCGTAAGTAATAGATCTCTATCTTCGTAGGCAAACCCCCGAGCAGCTGTTCAACCCCCGCCTTTTTCCCATTCAAAAAGACTGATCAACCGTGGAAGCAGATCAAAGGCCGAAACAATGGCTGCGTTGTACGCCCGCTACCTACGCGGAGCTGATGGATGAAGACTCGGCAACGGCACAGAGCCAATGACGGCGATGAATAGAACCCTCGACCTAGAGGCGTCTTTCTCGCACTCAATGGTATCGCCTGCCAGCAAAACTACTGGCTGAACGCAGAGCCCCAGTAGCGGCAGGCAGAGCCAGACCCATCCATCTCGTAAGTAGCTGTTCAACCCCGGCCTTTTTCCCGTTCAAAAAGACTGATCAGCTGTCAAAGGAGATCAAATAACAACAACGGCTATGCGAATCTGGTGGAGGATAAGGCAGAGCCAAGGACTGCGATGAACAGATCCCTTGATCTAGAGACATCTTTCTCGCACGCAATGGCGTCGCCTGCTGGCGAACCACTGGCAATGGCAATGGTAACATTACCATTACCGGGTTATATTGCCGGCGTTGTGTGACGGGCCTCGAAAGTCAGGAACGGACGTAGTAACCATTGCCATCGACATGGCGTGGAGCACAGAGCACCCGTAGCGGCGGGCAGAGCCAAGGACTGCGATGAACAGATCCCTTGATCTAGAGACATCTTTCTCGCACGGGCGAACCACCGCTACCATTGCCATTGCCGCAATTATATTGCCGGCGTTGTGTTCTCGTAAGTAGCTGTTCAACCCCGGCCTTTTTCCTATTCAAAAAGACTGATCAACCGTGGAAGCAGATCAATCACTACAACCAAAGCCACAACCAGAAATACTGGCGCGAACACAACAATGTCGTTGCCGCTGAGCTTGATGCCAGTTGTGTTGCTCCACAAGCTTATGACAACGCTGAGTTGAGCAGAGACATACAGCAGAAACCAGAGCGTAATCTCAAACCAGGCTCAGACCGTATCACACGGGGTCCTGGCCCAACAATGGCAGCTCGCAATAGCGTAGCACCCGGAGGAGGACTCGGCAACAGCACAGAAACGCAGACAATTGAAGCGTTTCTGTGCTGTTGCCACACGGCAACTCAAGAAGGGATCTATTCATCGCAGAGCCAATAACTGCGATGAATAGATCCCGAACAGAAACAAGACAAATTTCAAGACCTACGAAGCGGCCACCCGCCTTCTTGCTGCGGTCATTGCTACCAACAGTAACATCAAGTTGGACTATGCCGGTAAGTGGTTTTTGCCCAGCTTACAATTCGCCTCCATACATGAACTCGGCAACTGATCTTTTTAGGCTTGCAAGGCTATTATCGCCAGCACCCGAGCAGCGGCTGCTCTGTTTGAAGCAGCACAAGTTGATAGCTTCAACAGCAGCGACATCGAAAGTCGATAGCTTCAACAGCAGCGACAACGAATCATGCCAGATACTGATTGCGTAAGTTTTGCCAACACAGAGACTCCGAAATCAAGCTAATGTTTGAACAGTGTGTTGCCGTTCGATCAGCCCTGAATTCGGCAACTGATCTTTTCGGGCTTGCAAGACTGTTATAGCTAGCACCCGAGCAGCGGCTGGGCTGTTTGATCTCGTCCATTCAGGGCTGGGTGGCCTTGAATGGAGCAACGAGATCAAACAGCCGAACGAGATGTCGGACGACGAGCGTGTGAGAGAGAACAACGGCTGGGTGGCCGATTGGGAGAAGGAGAACGGCTGCTCCATAACACCTTGGTCTCCCCAGCGAGCTTGCTGGTCTGCTCGTTTCACTCTCCTCGAGCCCACCCCTTCTTCGCTATAGCTCGCTTCTGCGTCTCTAGACGTCGTCGAGACGCCCAGCCGCCCGCTCGCAGTAAACGGACGATCAACATTAGCAAGTTCTGGTCCTGAATCAAGCCACCACCCGATCAGTGCGTCTGAATTCGAGTCGCCACACAGCAACGTGAAGGGCTCGAACTGCAGGCTGATGTGAAAACATCAATTATAGGCGCAACTCGAATTTTCCAGCCCGCTGCTCCTTCTACCATTTCCGTGAAATACGAGGGTATAGCGTTGCCGGGTCAGAACCAAGAAGGCTCTGCTTAATTTAAATCTGACATGCAAAGGCATACATTGCATCCTCGCACCCTTCCTCAGAAAGCTCGGCTCGGGTGAGTTAACGTTAACAATACCCGACCAGCTGTTCGAGATGAGCCTCGCACGCTACGGGGGCCTGGGTGGGCTCTCGTAGCGAGCGAGGCTCAGTTCAACGAGCTTCGCACGCTACGCGTGCAACATTCTCGGAGACCCAGCTTTTGCGGCAAGAGGCCCTGCTCAATCTAAACCTTACGTGCAAAGCTGTCCATTACATCCTCGGACCCCTCCTGAGGAAGCTCAGCACGGGTGAGTTAATCTTACCAATACCCGACCGATTGTTCGAAATGAGCTTCGCACGGCGTGCAACATTCTCAGAGACCCGACTTTTGCAGCGAGGCTCTGGTACCAAGCGAAGCTCAGTTCAATCTGATCGCCCGATCTGTGAGATACGGGGCTATAGTGAATCGCCGGGTCGGAATCTGCGACTGTTCAGTGGCATCACTCGCTCCCGATTACTGGGAGAGATCTGGCTCTTGCAGCGAGAGCCTGCGCGGCAAAAGGGCCGGCAAGACTACGCCAACCAAGAAACGCGCGGCCAAGCTTGATGATGAAGATGAAGATGAGGAAGACGCGCCGAAGCCCAAGCGCGGAAAGAAGAGCTCTCGCTGCAACTGTTCAGTAGTATCGCTCGCTCTCGATCACTATATATCCCAGATCAACTCCCACGGGAGTTGATCTGGGAGATATGCGATCACATTGCCTGGCTCGTTTCACAGATCGGAAACCATGCCTGCCGACCAGGAAGAAGACGAGTACATCGTCAAGGTGGTCCACAATCTCACCCGCCACTATATTAAAAGAGAGAGAGCAATTATCATGTGGGCACTTCCCACAAGCAAGGAGGCAAAGAATGCCTCGGGCATTGGCCCCGGATCTGCGGTCTTACGAAACCGAGTCCTTGACTCCTTGTGCCTGGAGCGGCGCTGCTCCAGGCGCAAGCGACGTCCGGTGCGCTACCCGACGAACTATTCGAGAAGAGCTTCGTATGCTACGCGCGCAACATTCTCAGAGATCCGGCTCTTGCCGCGAGAGCCTGGGCGGGCTCTCGCGGAGCTCATGCTCCGTATACGACTCGGCGCAAAAGGCATCGCCATGTTGCCATTTCCAACCATTGATCTCTCAGGAGTTCCGCGCGCTCAACGGAAGGCACTACAGCATCTACTAGACCTGTGGAGCTCACTTTCCTATCAATATAGGGATATTGTGTTCAAGATAAAAGCCCACGTGTAGGGTAAAGGAACCTTCCGCACAGACTATTGATCTGTCTGATGCTGACACGGAAGCCTCGGCGATTACGCCCTCCAGAAGAACACTTCCACGCCAATCAGTTCAATCTGATCGGCCGATCCGTGAGATAAGAGGTTATGGCTCGCACCCCTCCTTAGAAAGCTTAGTACGGGAGAGCGGGCGTTAACTATACTGGACCAACCATTCGAGATAAGCTTCGCACACTACGCGTGCAATATCCTCAGAGATCCGGCTCTTGCCGCAAGAGAAAGGCACTTTGACGCCGATCAGTTCGATCTGATCGTCCCGGTCCGGGACGGCGACGAGGATATCTTGGACGAGGCAGCAGGCCGGTTGGGCATATCGCCACCAAGCGAGTGGATCAGCTTGGGCGCCGGCATCCTTGAAGTGGAATTGGGCGTCAGAGATCCGGCTCTTGCTGCGAGAGCATTATGACCAAGCACCAGCCTTCTTTTTCGTAAACCACGAGTGGTACTACTATGCGAAAAAGTACTACGAAGAGCACTCCAACGCGCCTCTAACACTTGACCGAGCACCGCCCGAGTTGTCGTGCATCTTGGCTTCCCGAGTCAAACCGAGCCGGCTTAACTAGGGCCGCCTCCCTCCTGTGCGATATAGTGTAACTGTAAGTCCAGACGGCAAAGGAAGATGCCGAAGAGGCAAGAGTGAAAATGGCACAGCTTGCCAAACAGGCTTCGACCTGCGCGTGGCCCAACGAGCCGCAGCCTTGTACAAAGCACATTGCGTCACTGTCCTCAGTAAGGTAGAGGCGCCTTGCCGGCAGATGGCGTACCTCTCACAGCAAGAAGAACACTTCAACGCCGATCAGTTCAATCTGATCTGCCCAATCCGGGCCCGGTGGCTTGGAATGGCAGTTCCGGGACATAAAGAGCTTGGCCAACGGATCGATCAGCTTGGGCGCCGCAATTCTGGAAGTGGATTGGGTGTCAGAGATCTGGCTCTTGCTGCGAGAGCCTGGGCGGGCTCTCGCAGCAAGAGCCACGCCGAGGCAGCAGGCCGATTAGGAATATCGCCACCGAGAATCCTGAAACCAGAGATCGGCGCTCGATCTATCTCTTGAAGCGCCAGTTCACGTTGCTTATAACTGCCACCCCATGCATGAAGCTGCTGTGGCCTGCCCCTGAGCGCTACCTTAGGCGTACTAGCCGGTAGATCAGCTTGGGCGTGCGAATTCTGGAAGTAGAGCACGAGTTGGGGGTGTCACGTGGGGGTGTCACGTGAGTCTCAGCGGCCACTGCTGGTGGCCGCTTCTACCCTCGAGCACCCGTCACCCAGCGACAAGCTGCCCAAGACCTACCGATCTATATCGGAAGAGATTCCGGTATAAATCAATAGGTCCAGGATCTGTCGGAGCCCAAGGCACACTGGGCTCCGAAGCACACCCCGAGGCCTTCGAGGCGCTCCTACCATGCAGAAATTCGCTGGAGCTGATCCGTCTGTCTACCTACCCAATCCTGAGGGGCGATTTTCCGACAAACGATAAGACTGCGTATCTTAACGGGAATATTATCACCGACGAGGACGGCAAGGAAAGACCAGCGTATGATACAGGATCTGTAGAATCTGCGGTTCAAGAAACTGCGTTATTTTAACATTGGGGACGCGCCATATGGACTATCGTTTACCTCGGGTAGGAGCTTCGGTCTAGTACGCCCATCGACTTTGCCACGCAGCGTTATATAACAGGAGTCAGAAGCCAGGAACGGACGTAAGCTCGGTGGAGGCCCGGTAGAATTTCCGGAGTTTACGAAACTGCTCGGTGGCCTCGAGTGGCGATCCCGAGATATCAAGAACTTGGTCAAGGCCCAGCAACGAGCTGTCAAGAACGGCGAGTTCACGCTCGGTGGTCTCGAGTGGCAATCCCGAGATATTAAGAGCTTGGCTACGACTCAGCAACCAGCCGTTAAGAGCGGCGAGAACCCGGCTACTCTAGAAGTCGCCGGTACTCGATCATCTGCCATAGAGAGCGCAGCTGTAACCCGAACTTTTACAGCTACTACGGCTGCGGCGCAATTTTCGCCGAATATCATATCTTTGGAGATCAAAGGGCAAGAACTGCCGGGTCTAAGCTTCTACGATCTTCCGGATCATCTGCCACAGATTTGATCGCAGCTTCTGGTTCTTCTGCCAGATGGAATGCCGCTTCTGGATTGTCTGTAGAATCCTCTGAAAAGCAGGAACAGATTGATCACGGCTTCCGGATCATCTGCCACAGATTTGATCGCGGCTTCTGTTTCTTCTGCCAGATGGAACGCCGCTTCTGAATTGTCTGTGGATGCCTGTGCAAAGCAGGAAGCTGCCAGCCGAATTTGACAACTACAAAAAGCGCTGCGGAGTATTCTTGGCTCCAAGTCGACAGCTTCATCAACTTTCTGTACGTTTCTCTGGCACCAAAACCCCAAAGCCAAGCCGCCGTCGGATCAGCTGGACGCCAGAAATGGTGATCTGGACCACCCATCTATCTACTTAGGTGCCTTTCCTCGGCAGTGCTCACGTCCTTATCAGCCTGAGTCTCCGCCAGTCTACTTTGCAACTACCTAGTCCATCCACATCACGATACCTAGGTAATACGCATTGCCACACTAGCAAGATGGGTGTGCCAAAAACACCCAACACGCAGTGTGGTTTCGCCGACGCGAAAACCCCAAAGCCAAGCCGCCGTCGGATCAGCTGGACGCCAGAAATGGTGATCTGGACCATGTCTGTGTGGTTTCGCCGACGCGAAGACACCTAAGCCAAGCTGCCATCCGATCAGCTGGCGGAATCCAAGCCGTCCTTCGAGCAGTATAACGGCAGGGAGTCATCAGGTAACTGATTGTAAGTTCCGCTGGCACAGAGACTCCAAGAGCAAGCTAACGTTTGAGCAGTGAGTTCAAAATCGAACGCCGTCAAGAGATGGTATGGGCCTCTTGAGACCTACATTGGCAAGACGGCCGATCTTCGGGCTCTATTCATCGCAGAGCCAATAACTGCGATGAATAGATCCCGAACAGAAACAAGACAAATTTCAAGGCCTACGAAGCGGCCACCCGCCTTCTTGCTGCGGTCATTGCTACCAACAGTAACATCAAGTTGGACTATGCCGGTAAGTGGTTTTTGCCCAGCTTACAATTCGCCTCCATACATGAACTCGGCAACTGATCGTTTTAGGCTTTCAAGGCAGTGTTTCTCTCTCCCGATCAGGAGGAAGATGAGTACATTGTTCTGGATCTTCTACCGGATCTTCTACCAGAACGAGCGCGGCTTCCAGATCCTCTCCCCTGCGACGCGAAAGGCTTCTTCAGCAATAAAAAGAACAACCTTCGCCGGCAACCTTTGCCGGCTTTTATCCTATGGAAACGACAACGGTGTGCTAGCCACACGCCCGTGGACCGAAGCCGATTTGGCGACCCGTGCTCCAGCGTGCCATGCTCAGTGCAAAGGAGATCGTCATGCTACCCTTTCCGACCACTGATCTCGGGCGTGCTAAGAGGCCCAAAATACTGCGGCGGTATCTTAGCAGATTCGATGGGCCTTGGCAAAACACTCACTACCGTTGCTCTCATAGAGCTTTTGATCAGACAAAAGCTTAACGTTGTGCCACTTGATAGTTCGAGCGACACCAAGTCTGCCACCAAGACTTGGTGTCGCTCGAACTATGCTCCGTGTGAGGCTCAGTATCGCGATGCTCTATAGAAGCATAAAGCTGAGCCTCCAGGAACTCCAGTGGGACATCAGAAACAGGACAAGCGGCGGGTTTGGCGATGTTCCACTCGAACTACACGAACGCCTCTGCCTGAATGCGGCGCGCAGTGGAAAGGACCGCTTGAAGACTTCGTCGACGAAGTCACAAGAATATTAAATGTTACGGTCGCTGAAGTGCTGGAGAGCTCCCTCAGGAGCTTCTCTAATTACGGTCGCTGAAGTGCTGGAGAGCTCCCTCAGGAGCTTCTCTAAACGACGAATCTATAAGGATTCCAAAGAGCACTTTATGGCTTTTCTCCATGACAGAAGCACGCGCCAACGCGCTAGATTGAGAGAACTGTACGAGAACGAAATGTACAGAGTCGTCACGATCAACGAAGAAGCCTTAAATCACAGAAGGCAGGGCGTGGAGACCACTGACCAGGATCTCGATCAAAAGGCTCCGGAGAAGGACCCGCGGGAGACGCTTCAAGGAGTGCTGATCGCTTCTACATGAACAATCACCAAGATCGCACCATCTACCCCAAAGAAAAAATGGGATGATACGATGAATTCGCAGCTCTTCTTGTCGATCTCCTACGCCCTAGGGGGCAATTAAGAAGCAGCTGGGCAGCCGATTGCGATCACATACCCACTGCTCTTCAGCAACCGGCCTTTCCGGACTCACGGCTGCTGTGGCCCGCACCCGAGAGCCATCCAGGCAGAACAATACAATCTGGCTGGGTGAACATTTGCGGAGGCTCTTGTGGAGGAAACCGAGCATCTACAAAAGCTCAAACGAAAAGACCTCGCCTTCTCGAGCTTCTGAAGATGCTCAGCACCTTCAAAAGCTAAAGCTTCGCCTTCCTGTTACAAGCACTCGCCATCTCACGACTTCCAACTAGTTGCAGGGCGGCCGATTGCGATCACATACCCGCTGAAGTGGGAAGCTCTTCGAAGGCCTGAATGATTCAGAAAATCGCCGTCTCCTATCCTACGGCAATAGCAAGTGGTTAGAGAGAGTAGCTAGTTAGAATATCTATCTAGAGTGTAATTAACCGCTCTGTCATACTCAGTATTCTATGTGTTCTATATTGTGCGAAGCAGCCCACCACTGATCAGTTAGAACAGCTAGAACGTTCGCATTTCAAGCACTTGAGAAAGCAGCCATATAAACGCCACTCCATATTGCGAGCCGCTGCTCTGGCTAAACGTTCGATCATCCAGTCGTAGATATGCAGCTGGGAGCAACGAGCCGCTCTGTAGAGTGGAGTGTCCTATATTGTGCAAGCGGTTAACCATTGAACGGTTAGAATAGCACTGAACGGCTAGAATAGCTACGGCGTTCGCAATTTTTCAAGCGATTGAGAAAGGAGCTGTGTTTTCTACGGCTAAGAGACGGCCACTGCTCCTTTTCGAAGGGCTTCGAAGAAGAGTGGTTGGAATTACGTAAGCCGTATATTTGCGGGCCCCAATCTCCCAGCCGCATATTTGCCGCTAGCCGGACCACTATAAAATCCGCTAAGTAGTCCAGGTAATTATAGCGGCATGACACCCCGATGGCCACTATAATTACGGGCGTGCAGTCACTAACTAACTTCACACTGCAGCATGTCGTGATCAACTAGCCCTGGAGAGGGCTTGGCGGGTCTCCATTCTTTCGTCGCCAACCTGCGTACTAAGTACACGCGGAGACCATCAATCTGCCTGGAAGGTTAAGATATTCCTCATGGTACCTAATGGGAAGGGATGGATGAATTCAGCAAACGCTCAAAGTGAAGATGCTTCCAAGAGTAACGTAAGCTTTCAACACCACGCCATGCCTATAGGTATTCTGCCTACCTACATCTATGTCGTGTAGGTAGGTAGGGCCTCCATGCACCTTTTGCACTTGCGCAACGCCCCTATGGAAAGCCTTCAAGCGACGGGGGGCAAAGCGTCAGAAGATGGGACAAACGGCTCCCCTCTATGTTGACCAATCGAGCAACGACTTGGTCTCGTCAGCTGAACCTCCAACCAATTATGGCGCTCGTCCTGCCATACCACCTCGATCCATGTACTGCTGCTACGACTAGCATGCTCCGGCGGCAACCCTGATAACCCATTCGCTACCGGCACTCGCCCTTCTTCGCATGAGATACCAACCCATACGCCGGATATGCCAACAGGAACTGGCATGCATCTCATCCCCACGACAGCTGCTTGTCTCATTACGGGGGAATGAGACGCCTACCTACATAACCCCCTATTCTGCCCAATACCGTGGTCGACGTTGCTCTGGGCCTGCCGTTGTCTCGGGATATACTTGATTCACATTCTCTCCGCCCATCAACTTTACGGATACAACGTACCTATTACCTTTGTTGGTCCTCGTTCAACCTATGAGTGCTCGTCTCTTTCACAGTTGCGCACTATTTTGCAGGGCCATAACATACGACTCGGGTATACATTTCAGGATTTCGTTTTCCGTCCCTGTTTGTGGACTTTTCCCCGGCCGCGGATTACAACAGGTACGCCTTCTTCGAGTTATTGCTCATCAGTTTACATCAGAAACCGTTTGCTGGTGACGCCAGCTTCACTTGAAACATCTCATTCTAATCCTCATGTACTTCGTACAGACAATGTTATCAATATAAAAAAAAGTGCTGCGTTTGGCCGATTTGGGATGTTGATGTTCAGACGTTTCATGAGCCGCTTACATGCCCTATAGGCAGATCAAATCGGCCATTGGAGCGCGTGCGATGTACTACGTAATCCCGCGACTGGCTCAGTGGCTCTCAATCTCGGTCTCGTGGCCTTATGATTCCTCACCGCTTCCCAGTTCGGGACCGTCCGGCCATACAAGCAATTTTAAATCGCATGCTTTGGCCGAGGGTTCTCTACCTGCTCGTCGCACAACATACAATCGCGCCAGTACTGGACATTGGCTCCCTACACTGGCTATAGAGGTGATTGGTCCGACTTGGCGTTAACCTAGGTGGATTATTTTTATGCTGGTGGAGCGAGTTGTTTGCATGTACATGGTGAACTTCGTGGACGAGCAACCACTTAATTCGAGTGGTGTACCTAGGAAGTAGTTTAGGTGAGACGAAAGTCATCAGCTTGCGCCGTGCAATTTGGGGGCCAGCACCCGTGCCCCTCCCCCCACTTTATTTAGAGTTCATCCGCTCAGCCCATTTTCCCATAGTGTACAACATCTGATAAAAGCTGGCTTTGTGACATGTGTTTCGACAATTAAGAATCGAAATCTTGGAAGTCTATAACGCAATATGGTGGAAATTGCCCCAAAGGCGACATGTCCGACTCATCGGAGCAAGTACATCAGCAGCAGCTTTCGGCGCATAAGCACCTCGTACATTGTACCTACCTACGTCCGTACCAGAGTGAGTATCTCCGGCATTAGGGTCATTACTCGTGTACAGGTATGAGTGTTCCCTACGTCCGCCCGTCCACAAGTTGCAACATACATACCTAGTATATCATGTAGGCACACTAGGTACTAGCAAAGATAAGCAGAACACACCTACTGACTGTGGGTAGCGCGTCATGTATGGAGTATACGCTAGTTGGTTTGACACAGATCCATCATCCCAGATCCTTTGCAAATGCACGCAGTTGGGATTCGGGAATCAATAAACCGCACACTACGGATCAGCTAGTGTAATCTGCGTCTAGTGTACAGACGTACAGACTGCAGCGTCATCCAAAACAAGCGCCATGTTCTTATCTCGAAGGTGAATGGAAGAGCATGATCAGCCAAAGGGTGATCATACCTAGTGTACTGAGTATACACTACCTACGACTAACCCAACCCAATAGGCTACATACCCGAATGCACATGTCCATCTAATTCAGTCCCGCAGGACCCTTCTTTTTTCAACTCCGTCCCCCGTCCCTAAATCCGCCTGGCAGAAGTTAGAACGTGCCTATTGCGGCAGTATTTCGTCATGAGCTATATTAGTGCACAGATCGCTAGCCATTCTGGGTTTGCCATCCCGAGATAGAATCGACCTGGCGGGCACCGTGACTTTCCTGGAATAGCGTGTGCTCAGCATGCAGCTGCCTCATGTTACCCCGCCATCTGCCGTATCTATCGCTGTTTCAGAATCAACACCGTCTACGAATTTGTCCCTATAATGTAGTGTAGTGTACCTACCTCCTACCGTCCCTACACCACGATCTACTTATAGTACCCTATCTACAGACAGACTACCGGTCGATACCCTTAGGTACGAATGTGGCTGACAGGACTAAACGCTGGTGCCAGGCAGAGGTCGTGCTTCCAGAATCCCTCCTCTGCAAATGGGCATAGGAGGGGTATAATGCTGTTGGTTGGTAATGATGACCTGCGCTTCCAGTTGTTACCTAGGGGTATCGCTTAGTAATGTCATATATAACCACAAGAACGCTACGGGAAACAAAGGAATGGCAATTGCCCGGGCAAGATTTCATGTAGTATTTCTATAAATCACTCTTCTATAAAAACCCAAACTTCTATCTAGTCCGTATAAGGATGAGATCTGCTCGGTCTTTCCACTTGCTGCTGCACAGGAGGTACTGTCTAACTACTGGTAGTTATACTGAATTTAACGGGAATATCCCAGCGCTAAACTTCGGACTGAGTATTCGCATCGTCGTCCCTCAAGAGTCAAGACAAACACAATGCAAAGAATGCTACATTGCATCCAGACGAGCCTGCGTACCATGTACGGAAACCGACGCACGCACATATTTACTAACCTGGCATAAAGGGTTGCAATCCAGTGCACACCGCTCGATTTAACGGCGATGTTTGTGAGGCTGCTGACCACCAGATCTGGCCATGCGCAACCCCCACCCCCTCATTTCTGAAAACTTCTGTAGGCCGCGATAGTTCGCGTGATGCTTATGTGGTTAGATCACCCTCATCATGGTGTCCTGAAGGCAATCCATCTGGCGAGTGGAAAGATCTTGGGTATGCTTACCTTCCTTTCAGATATGCAATGGCACGCTGCGAACGAATCCTCCGACGTTCACCAGGAGTACACAGAGGTGCTCTCGGCAGCAGCCAAAGTCTCGATTCCGGAGTTGAAAAGCAAAAGCGAAGAGCGGTGGGCACAAGATAACGCAGGCCAAGACCCGCGATGATCCCCAACGTGCCAGTCCACCCCCTAGGTCCTGTCGGCTGGCTGACGCCCGAATTCCTTGATATGGTAGCGCTGCAAGAGCTTCAACGGCAACCATGTGGTGTAACGCTGCGTGGGAGACAATCCATAGGCCGTCAGCGCCGTATTATTCTCATTGTGACTGAACCATGCAGCTCCTCGGGTCGCTAAAACGGGGTCCAGGATCTACAAGTCGTGCCTTACTGGCGCTCGAAGACCGGCAATTGGGTAGAAGCGTTGAGGCTGTATCATCTCAACCGCCGAGACATAAGAACCAATCCAAGCACGGTGGCAAAATGCAGACGAGAACCCCTCGTCGTAGCTGTTTGGTGGAGAGGGAAGCACAATTCATGCGAACAGGGCCGTCTTGCTACCGGCGCATGATCATGTGACTCTCTCTCTTATCTTTCTTCCTCGATTCTCGGTCATGTGAGGGCATCGTCGTCGCACCTGGAACTACATAGAAAGAAGCAGCGCTATCCGCGGATGTAGGTATTATCGAAGAAGACTTGCGGCCTCAGTCCCCCGTTGAGGCTAGAGCACCTGCACGGAATCTTTTCCGGCCCGCTTCGATACAACCGTCATGATACATGCGGCCTCTCGTTTCCCCGTCACTTCGCTGGTTTGGGACACACAAACTCCGTTCTACAAATACCAATTAAGCTTGGCTAACGACTTGGCACGTTTTTAAGCGGACAAGGACGTCAATTTCATGTTGTGTCATATCAAAAGAATCGAATCCAACGTTGCCGAGATTTCGCAGCGACCACATACCGGAACACGGCACATCGTCATAGTAACACTCATGAGGAAAACGAAAACTCATGGCTTGCAGCTCTGCGATGCCCTCGACTGGGATAATGGTGTGCATATGCTCAATAATGATGTGACAAAGGCCAAGCAACGGGAAGAACTGCTATTAGGTAATGTCAATGGCAGATCTCCATCAGTCGTTCCGCAACTCAAGTTCGAGTACGGATTAGGGGACTTTGCTTCTCTTGGCAAGCTAAAGAAAGAACTGTCAATCTTGCAGTTGGCCAAAAATAATTACCTACGGTCTGCCTTACATACACAACTTCCGGTACGTACTCCTCATCCGATTGCGCAAATGCCTCCATGATGCCGAAGACCGCCGATGGTTCGTTTAACACAAACATCTGCATAGGTTTCTAGTAAAGGTACGGAGTTCGTAGCACCGGAACTACCGAATATTAGACCATTCTCGAGCAATACCATTTCATTGTAGGGAGTTATGGCATCATATCTCTCTCCGATCTCACATGCTATGTACGACATCCGATCGACACATGGTTGAAGTGGCAGATCTCACGAACGCGGCACACACCAAGTCCCCAATGCATGTCAGACGGCAAGAAGCCCATCGATGTCATAGTGACTAGTTTCGTGGTGTACACGGCGTAACTGTTGGCTTAATCAAATCAAGCTATTCGATAATTTTCCGGCCTCGAACCCGCCGTAGACGCCTTGTCAACATTACCTAGGCACAACCCAAGGCATCTTCTCCTTCGAGGGCCTGGTCTGGCTTTGAGGAATGGCGACTCCCACCGCATCATGCATCTGGCAGATGACCACGATGCAATCATTACACAACATCACACAACAGCAAGTGCAACGTGCTTCTATCCTCACGATTGTATTCAACTGCAGGCGGCCGGGGGGATAATCAGGAACCTATCTATGGCCGTGCACTGATCTCCCATGGGCAGAGTATTAACCCGTAGAATCGGGTCGCACTCTTACGAATCCCCACCGAAGGGCGTGGACAGAGAGGCGCGGATACGCAGCGAAAATGCGCCTAACCCTAGACACCATCCGTCGTCCCAGAGAACCGAGTTCCGGATCTATTTGTATCACGGCCCGGAAAGTCGAAAGCCAGCAGCTCAACGAACAGCAATCCCGCACTGCGAATCCCGTATTTAGGCATCTCAGAGTCCGAAGAATAGGAAGCGAATTCGCTATCCTCGGGCAGGCACCACGGTAACTCATCCGTGAAATTTAGAACCGTTCGTGGACCACAATCATGGCCATGCGTCCACTACGAATCTTCAGGCGTCACCTAGGTATCTGGGTATCACCTTGACATGTCACGTTTTTGCCTTGTCCGCCATATCGCTCTCATGTCGCAATTTTCCAGCGCGGTGTATTTCGACGTGGTCGTCCTTGTACACGCAATGCTGTCACTCGAGCAGCCCACGGCCAGATGGAGAAAACGAATGCCTTGCCTTGCCTTATGCCACCCACCATCATCTCGTGTGTTTGTTGTCTTATCAGTGGCCACCATGCACATCATGGGCTAGGACAAACTGTTAAAGCATCCCGATCTGACCCTCCGGTGTCGTGCTTTGTACACCCGACTGGTGCACAGCTCGAGGTACCTATCTTTGTTCACCTGATACTCGACATGCGACGTGAGCCTCTCACGGCCGAGAAGTGCCGGCCATTCTTACTGCCATCAAGGTACGGTAGGTACGGTAGAAGGCTCACCACCGTCGTTTGTGGCGGTTGCATTTCATTCAGGACTGTCCGTGCCAGCTTCGACAACCTGAATCTGTAGCACCGACCTGTTACAAGTCATGAAGTATTTAATTAGATTCAGACGGGCAAATTACAGAATGTATTAGTATTAGTAGGCCATTGCACTCAACTCGAGCTTGTTTGCAGTGAATATGACACAATTATACCTAGACGGTGATGCTGGTTTATGAGCGCAACTCATACTCGCGGTACCTCAGTAGCAAATTCATATCAAAATGGCTTACCTATGCACATGTGTCAACACCAATGATGAGAATGTTCTTGATATCTCGATAAATAAGTGAAAAGTTGCTTTAATCATGGAATTGTACGTACGGTCGCCGACTCCGATAACAAGTGATGGCGGAGCTTCCGAATCCGGCCTATTATTCAACCCGGCACCGTGTAAGACGGACGTAGATCCCCATATGTACGAAGTAATGGAACGCATCAATTAATCCCCTTTGACGTTTTCATTAAACCCGATGCGCATAACTGCATTTTACGTGAAGACAGCACGTCGGGGAATAAATCCCATCATGAGATAGGGGCGACGTTGGGTGTTTGGATCCGTAAGTACCCAGTACGGAGATGCCGACTCATTGACTCGGGGCGAGTAATTACGCGATAGGAGCACGGCGCAGCAGGCATACCTCCTCCTACTCATGATGTGGATTAGGTACGCTACTTAGCCAGTTCACCACATACCGAAGACAGATATCTACCAAATACATACACAATTGTGAAGTCCCCGCTCGGTCAAGCCGGCATTCAACCCAAGCTCATAACCCAACGGGTTGAAATTAAACACGAACAATCCCAACGAAAAGCCATGGCCAGCAAACAAAAAGACCCCGCCGCAATCGAGACGGCCAAAGGCCTCGCCCACGTACCGTGGGGAGAAGAATACGAGAAAATGATATCGGGAATGCTGTAAGTCTTCGGCAACCGACGGTCTCCTTTCGTGGAAAAGGGGAGGAAATGCAAAGGCAATCCCCACGAACCAAGAACACACCTCCGCTGACAACGCTAAGATACGACGCACAGGCCCCGGAGCTGGTGGCCGGCCGCTTCAAGGCGCGGCGCTTCATGAACAGGTACAACACGCACTTCCCGGACGACGCGACGCCCGAGTCCCTCACGGCGGACAGGGCGGCCATGCTCCAGGACGTCATGGGGCAGATCGGCGCCGGCGCGTTTATAGAGCCGCCGGTCAACCTGGATTACGGATGCAACATCCGGATCGGGGATAATTTCTACTCCAACTTCAAGTATGTTCTTCCTCTGACAGGTTACTCATTCATCACTCTATCTACCCGGGCCCTTTTTCCTCTACGTTATATGAAGGATATGGAATCCCGTTTATCTTCTAACAAATACCGCTTTCGCTGCTTACGGTATTAGCCTCGTGATCTTAGACTGCGGGCTTGTGACGATCGGGAACCGCGTGCAGTTCGGGCCCTTCGTGTCCATCTTCGCCGCGACCCACGAGACGGAAGTGCAGTCGCGCCGCGACGGCATTGAGTACGCCAAGCCCGTCACCATCGGCGACGACTGCTGGATTGGGGGAAACACGACGATTATGCCTGGCGTCACCATTGGTAAGGGGTGCACTATTGGCGCTGGCAGCGTCGTTACCAAGGACATCCCTGATTTCTCCGTTGCTCTTGGGTCCCCCGCGAGGGTGGTGAAGAAGGTTACGCCTGTTCCTGACTTATGATATGAAAAGCATTGGGTTGATTGTCGGCTGTGCGTGAGTGGACTGCTTAGTTGGGTTGCTGGTCAAGGTCTCGCTAAGCATAATATTGGCACGCGAGTGATCGTGGATTCTAGATTCAGCCTGCCTGGGCTATTAGATCAGCGGATGAACGGTCGGATAGAACCAGCTCGCAGTTGGCACAAGCAACGACGAAATGTTTAACGCAGGCCAAAAGATAGAGATAGAAATTGTATCAGTTACTGTTGTATACACTCTAATCTGTTCTAAGGTTATTAATAGGACGGTGACTACACGAGATGTCCATCGATGTCATGGACAAAATAGTCATACCTTTTCATACACGGCGGCGCATATCATGGGAACCACCTACAAACATAACCGATCCTTGTTGAATCTATTCTGGGCTGAATGTCGTATTCATAAAGGAATTTTCAAATTTTCTTTGTCGGGGTCGCCGATTGTATACGAGCCAGCTCAAGGTCCGGCTGGATCTTCAGGATCCTGTCCAGGACCTGGCCATTCTCAAGAGCATACCCGCCCTCAACGTCTAGCTTGTACCTGATGCCATTGATGTATATGGGGGCGAACCCTTCGCCAGTCAGGCCCCGTCGAATACTAGAAAATACGGTGGAGGAAACCCTGTGCGCATCACGGAACGGGGCGGTCAGGAGATGATCCAGCTCATACTGGCGTTGTGCTTTCCTGCGTTCGGCCTCTTCCAGCTTCCTCGCAGCCATTTCCTCCCGGGAAAGGATGACTGGGCGATACTGCATTCGGTTGACCATAACGATCTGCGCCGGGTCTACTTGCAGGCGCTTCAAGGGCAGCGGTACGAATGCGACGCGGCGGGCGGCCACCTCGAGCAGAACCTCTTGGGCGCGAGTGCCTGTTTGTGCTTGTTTCGATGCTGTTTTGAACGGGAGAACCTTGATCGAGCGTATTATCCCAGTAGGCCTCAGGGCAAAAATAGTACCTAGCATGGCGAACACGAAGCTGATGACGCCAAATCCGACGGGCACCCATGACGAAATCCCAGGGGGGAGATTGAAGACGTTGAACCAACTGTTAATGACGGCGGAGCCAAAGCAAAAGAAGGTTGCGCAGTGACTCGAAATCATGAATCCCGTCTGCCGCGGACCTTCATACAAAATCGTTGGCCCTTTTTTCATCGCAAGTTGTCGAAGATAGTGACCTTGGTTGAAGCCAATAGTGGGTGGCTTGCTAGTGGGTTTTGTGGTTGAGGTAGCGGGTGGCCTATGAGCCTTTTCATTGTATAGACCACGACCCAAGGAAAAGGGCCTCTGTTGCCGTGAAAAGGTCGTGAGAAACGTGCAAGGCGAACTCGTGGTGAGACGAGGGAGAGACTCAAGAGAGCCTCTTGTTCGCAAGGTGTTTCGCACGAGGAGGATGAAAGGGTGGGTGAAACCCCGACATTGGGGAAAAGGAGGCGTCATTGGCCCTCCAGAAGCCACATATAGACAGGATAGATGCGCTGGTAGAGCTTAAAGACGATCCGATGCGATTCTTCCAGCGTATTCACACGAGGCGCAACCCGCTACCGGCGCCAGGTGGTGGTGATCAAAATTGTAGGCATTCCGTAGCTTGAGTGGAGTCGCGAAACTGCGACAGCTTCGAACTTCGAAATGCCTAGGCAGATCGGCGCTTATCTTATCTTATCTTATCTCGAAATATTATGTAAGTTGACTTACGTAACTCGGAGCTGACCCCAACAATTGCATCCTTGCTCCGATTTACAAGGCCGGAAAGTCCCCAATAAGACATGTTCAAGTTTTGATCTCCGAAAATGTACAAGTCCGGACCTCCGAAATACCTCTTTAACCTGCCTAGCCTATTAAACCCCCGTTCAAAGTCAAAGGAAGACGGCGCCGACAAGAGGAAATAGCTCCCTTGAGCTTCAGTTATTTCCTCACCACCGTCAACCATGGCATCTTTTGCGACGGCAACCTGCCTGTCTGCTAGACTGGTAGGCCGACGTATCGCTCAAGATGCTGCTGTCCGAGGTTCGTGCCCCGTTCATCATATCGCGCCGCCGATTCGCATGCTTTCCGGTCTGCTGCTGTTGCTTACACCTGAGTGTCTCTAGGTTTCCGCACTTCGGCCGCCTCACTCGCTGCGCAGAACTTCACCATGCCCGCCTTGTCGCCGACCATGACGGAAGGAAACATCGCGGCTTGGAAAGTCAAGGAGGGCGACTCGTTCTCCGCTGGTGATGTCCTCCTCGAGATTGAGACCGATAAGGCTTCAATGGACGTTGAGGCGCAGGACGACGGCATCATCATGAAGATCATGAAGGGCGACGGTAGCAAGGGCGTTCAGGTTGGCACCAGGATAGGAGTCATTGCGGAGCCGGGTGATGATATCAGCCAACTAGAGATCCCTGCTGACGGGAAACCCGCACAGGCCGGGGCTCAGAAGGATGTGCCGGCAGAAAAAGAGGACTCCAAACAAGTCGCCACACCTAAGAGTGCCAGTGAACAGAGGCAGCCGAGTCGGTCTAAGGGAAAAGCTGCCCCTCAAAAGTATCCTCTCTACCCGTCAGTGGCGCATCTCCTCAAGGAGAATGGGCTGGACGAGGCGGCAATTGGCGAAATGACACCTACAGGACCTGGTGGACGACTGCTAAAGGGTGATGTTCTGGCCTATCTTGGATCCGTGCCTCTTAGTCGCCCCGAGGAGATCATGAAGCGCTTCAATCAGAACGCCCACCTCGACCTCTCCAACATTAAGATCGCCGCTCCAAAGGCTGGAGCGAAGACGACAGAGAAAACCGCGACTAAGGTGGTTCCAATCCCAGAGGAACGACAAGTATCATTGCCCGTGTCACTTACGGCGGTCATCTCGGCGCAAACGAAGTTGGATAATACATTGGGTACTTTCATACCCTTATCCACCTTTCTTGAACGCGCCACTGAGCTCGCCAATGATGCCCTGCCGTTACCCTCGAACTACCAGCCCACCGCCGACGAGTTATTCAACCAAGTTTTAGGCCTCGATAAGGTTGGCAAAAGGGCCTCGCGGGGCCGATATGTGCCCCAAGTTGCGGCCTTTCCTCCTCCCAGCTCACCTAGTGTTGTTTCAAGGCCAAAGCCCACAGTAGACATCATCGACATGCTGGCGGGCCCGACTAGAAAATCCACCCCGAAGACAGGTTCCCGGACCCAGCCCGGCATATCAACGGGGACTAACCTCTTCAGCCTCACCGTGCCCAAGGATGAGGAGAAGCGAGCCAAGGTATTCTTGCAGAGAATGAAGACCATACTGGAGTCCACGCCTGGTAACCTGGTCGTAAAAAACGGATCTGGGGTGAAGCCGGGAGTCCTGGAAATATAGAGTTTTGTAATGCCCGTAACGCCGATGCGTTGATATGATAGACGTATAACATTTGACCATGGCTTTGGATTCGAATCGCAGCGGCTGTGCTCAATATTTGTATTATCTCCATTCTAGAGGGTTTTGAGGTATTTGGCGGGATACCTAATCTACCTCATTGCAAGGAATTGCTATCCAATGGATGCCTTTCTGTCATTGAAGTTCTTTGTTGAGAATCTTCGCCTGTCTGTAATACTATCTGAGGCCGTTCTATCAATCGGGCCCCTGTCCGTACTGAATCCGGTGAAATTCAACTTGAACGCCAATGTCCGTGAATCCATGTCTTATGAGTTGTAATAGGTAGGCATCGAGTATACTGTTGCTCTCGGCCACGTTCGCGGCTTCGGGGCTGGCAAACAATACGCGTCCTGCTTTGTCTTAATCGGACGTGCCCCTGACACGAGACGTTGCTGTATGAACGGATTCCAAGTATACATAGAACACCGCTTATCCTTTTTCTGGCTACTTGATCTATCTGGTCCGAAACGCAATGTATATCTGCGCGTTCAGCCTTCCCCTTGACATTATTAATCAATGCTCAGTGCTCCAATTCCAAGTATTGCCCGACGGTACATCCTCAGCGGTTTGCCGCCCCGAGCCTTGTTGGTTCGCCGGATAGGCAGCTTGCTATGCCTGCCCGTAGAGAATGTCCAGTAATCCCGTCGCGCTACGAAGCTGAGCATAAAGAATACCATCCCCGCCGACATATGATCACCGGGATACACAAGTGACACTCATTACTACTCCTATATTCAGAGGGCATGTCAGAATCACTGCCAGTACTCAGATAACACACGAATACGCTTTGGATGAGTCCCAGACCTCGCCTTCTCGAACCATCCGTGGGTACATCCACCCAACCCTCATAATCGTCGCGATTCCGAGTTTCCCCGGGTATCAAGCGTACTACAATAGGGCCACCAATGAGAGCAAAACGACTCTCGAACCCGTGGGTTTGTGTTCCCCTTTTGCATTTTCCGATGTTGTATCGCCAACGGCGGAAAGCTTGAGCGCTAAGAAGAGGACGGCCGCATTAGTGATGCGCTACAAGTATTTCCTTGCGGAATTGACTTGTTGCTACGTTGGGCGGTGGTGGCTGCTGTCATCTGTGGACTGGCAGCCGTTGACCGGGCAGTTGTGGAGGAACGTCGTTCTGGGGTTTCTGGCCACTTGTTCTACTTCTGTAAGGCTTGGTGCCGTGTCCGCTGTGCGGCCCTATCTTTCGATAGGTTGTTGTCGAAAAAAGGGTTCGAGGGTCAAAGATATCGTGACGATCTGGCTGTGGAGAGCCTGGTAGCCGAGTGGACTGATCTGGGCCTGAAGAGTGTAGACATGTCGTTCGGGAGGAGTAATGGATGACAAAGATTGTCTTTTCTCTATGGCTGTGGGGAGAACAGGACGAGGCTCTAGGTAATGATCTCGTTGCTACGGCTACATAGACGGCATGCCGCACGTTTATTCCGAATCCATGTATTATTTGCTTATTGGCCTTCTCGTGGTAAAGCTTTCCACGTTGTTATAAGTCATGCTTCTTTTCAATATTCTTCATTCCTGATGAACTAAGTGAAGCTCGGCAATTAGTACTTTTGATGCCTGGCGACAATAGTGCTGAATTTACCGGGTACGTATAAGCGTGCGGATATGAATGGGTTGTAGGTAGTAGAATCCCAGGATAGTGAATTGAGCTGCTGAATTGCCCGTTTCTTCGTCTTACCATCCCGCCTTTTCGTTCACGTCCACGACATGCCCCGATACGCCACATATTTGTAACGCTACACCGTACGGGTTTCCCCATACAGGAGAGGACGTAAGTGACAATGGATGTCAAGAATGCAGTTATGATCATAGGTACGATGTTGTGCAGAATAGCTGAGTGGTAGGTAGTAGATACACTCGACGGAGGTAGAGAAAACCTAAAAGGAGTAGGCAGAGACTTCGGTGAAGTCGTACACTTATCCCAGCCCTAGTGGAACCCAATTTATACCCAACCTACTTGGCTGCGGATAGGCGGAGGCAGGAATCAGTAAGTAACCAGGGCGAAGAGATACCTACACGATGTTTGACTTTCCAAAAGACATCAACTTCTTGGGTTGTCTAATCATCTAATGCTCGTGAGCATCGTTCCAGACTACGGTCGTGTGCGGTCTGGAATTGACGCCGGTTTCTTAAATGAAGGGATCTGCATGGATTGCGACGTCGCTATATTATTTCGGTTCGTATTGGTGGTAGATATGCCATTGTGGATTGAAACCGGTCGGCCGTCAACTCACGGCGTGGCATATTCGGATTTCATGCATTGAGAGGCTTATTTCAGGCCTCAATATTGCCACCAATATCCTATGGTTTAATAGCCGCGGGGTTGATGGTTTCTGAAAGCCTTCGGTTCGTTCCTGATTTGCCATTATTTCTTCACGTGTGAGTCGTTTGCTGTTGGCGTAGTATGTCGCGCCGATGAATTTCTGTCGTCAGAGCCAACGGCCTTCGTGATAGCGAAGACCTGCCCAGACATGAGTTCCCATGATAGATCAGAGAAATTCGTATTCAGTCTTCAGAATCTCTGGTCTACTGTCTAAATTACGCTGCGTGATAACTTCTGAACAAGCACAACGATGAATATTTTGAGAAACCGTGAATAACTATCCCCTCCAAACTGTAAGAAACACTCTTTTCCGGAACTTCTTAATGATGACATCCACCTACTGTACCTCTTGCCTGTCGGCAACGCCCGATATGCTATGCGGTGTGCGTACTGTCTTGCCAAGACCGCATAGAAGTATTTATTTTTCAAATCTCGCATGTTCCGATGCATGCGCCGGATGGGGCATTTGGCAGCGAAACCTGCATGGACATACGCGACTCGTGATCGAACTGGGTCAACAGAAGCTGGCCAGCAGCTGTGTTGGAACCCGATACACAAAAGAATGTCGCCAACTCCTGCCGTACAACCGCAAGGTAATACCTGGAATAATCAAATGACTGCGCAGTCTGTCGGGCGCAAGCTCGCCAATAACAACCGGTCAGAAAAGTGCCCAGCTATCCATCCAACGACGACTCGTCTTCCTCCCAGCCTTCCCACGTCGGAGCGTCAAAGCCATTGGGTCGCGTGGCTCGCACGTGGCCAATCTTTAGCCCTTGAATGTCAAGCACTTCTTTTGGCCGTCTGACAACACCACCAAACCCCACGCTGTAGGAGCTCCGCATCGCATCTTCGGAAAAGAGCCTCGGGTGCAGCTTGCGAATACTGCAAATTGCACGCTTTCCCACCTCATCGACCGAGTCGCTATGTCGTAGCGCGAAAAATTGGGGGTCATGTTGACGGCGCAATTCGTCTTGGACTTCCACCGGGTACGGGCCAAGCGAGAGAAGAAACAGGTTGTACTGGGACAGGCTGGTCCGACAGATCCAAGAACCACCCTCGGTGGCGCGCCGGTAGATACCAGCCAGGGCTGCGATCGTACCTAGGCTACCTGTCCCGTAGTCAGACATGGGGAAAGGCGGCACTACAGGTTCATCTAGACCCATAAAGTGACCCTGTTCCCATGCCACACCCGTCACGCAGTCTGCGATTTGCTGCCACCCCGCGCGGTCAGCCCAGTCAGCACCAGACACGCCTGAGCCTCCGAAGCAGTCCTCCGCTACATAGATGATCCCACGACCTCGCTCTGCGGCCTTCTCAGCGAGAACCTCAGGTGAGTATCCCAATTGTGCAATCACACCGGGACGGTAGCCGTCAATAATCACGTCCGCGGTGGCAAGAAGCGCCTCGAATACGGCACGGTCGGCCGGGTCTTTGAGGTGAAGAGACGTTGTATGCTTTCCGGCATTGACGTCAAGTTGAAAAAACGGCACATCTGGAAGCTGGGGTGAAGTGACCTTCAGCACAGAAGCGCCGTGTGCTGCGAGCGACCTGCCGATGGTTGGGCCGGCGATCACACGACATAATTCGATAACACGCACGCCTCGGAGACACTGATACTGGTCCGTACCGTCCCCTGGTTTCATGAGTGGAACGGGAGGCGTAGAAAACTCGAGCGGCCGTAAGGTAAACGGCGGCATCGCGTTGAGGATGCGGCCATGACGAGTTTCCTTATATTGCTCCTGTGTAAGTACAGCGGCGCCAGCTTGCCGGAGTTGCTGGTTTCGATGTTCCAGCTCCGCGGTAGAGAACCACTTCACGGCGCTTTCGATGGTTTTGATGCATTGGCGGTAATCGGTTAAACCGGGACAGAATGGTGGCAGCCCGATCATGCTAAGGGTCACAGTGGCATCCAACGATCCATGAATATGGTAATACTCGCCTGGTTTTCGCGTTTCGTAGAGCCCTGCTGACATGCGACGATACAGGATTGACTGAGCATTGTTGAGGTCGGTATCTGCGTCTGTGAGTCAGCACACAGCGACAAGAGCAAAAATTGCATACCTACCAGGCAATCTGGAGCGAATCTTGGGGTTAGATTTGTCAAGCCCATCGAGAGTCGTCACATAAGCGGACATCAAGAAGCACGTCACTCGCTCAAGATTGACCGTGATCCTCCTGCGGTCCTCTTTGCACTGAAGATCTGCGATGGCAGCCACTGCGCATCCTTCTAGCGCCTTGAGCGCTGCGCAAGCCTCCTGCTGGCGTAGGGGGCAGGGAAGGCAAACCGAATCTCCGGTAGTAGAACGGCAGTCGAACCCTACATCTTGAACGTACCGGAGGAACTCGGCCGGCAGTTCCGACTCTGAGGCCCGGTGAAGGGTTTCTAGAGCAAGATAGGCATTCTTGCTTATCGAATAGGGAGTCTCTTCGGACAAGGGGGGAGGCGTTGACGACGGTTGGCTGATAGCCATTTTAACTTGAGCTTAGAAGATATTTGCTTTGGGAAATGTACCTGCAGGAGAACATGGAGATGCTGTGCTGAAAGGGCACGCGGCTTGGCTGCCTTTAAACCTCAGGAACCGCGTGACGCCACTGGATACCAAAGTCGTTTTGATGGTCAGAAACAGTCAGCACATAAGGCAAAGAATCCTCGTGACGCATCCGCGGCCATGACGATACTTTTTGCAACTCGGAAGTGACAGTTGTTTTCGGATGGCAACAAACGACATCATCCGACTCAGCCGTTCGGTGATACGCCCTTTTCGATACTTTTGAATGCATTCTAGATCAATGTCATGAAGATCAGAGCCTCCGCTCAAACGGGGTCAAAAGACGACAAGCTAATCCCTGGATACGTAGCACGGTCCCTTGTCCGCGGGCTAGAAATTTATCAAAGGCCTATGTCATTGGCATGTTAGCATGTGTAGTGCAGCCGGCAATGCGAGTGAGGTCCTAGTCTGCGGAAGTATTGACAATGGGCTAATAGTCTATATTATATGCCGAACCGTCACGTGTTGAGCGGTGACAAAAGCACGGAAATACAAATGAATGAGCGTTAAATAAGCTGAACAGAAAGCTGAACAAGAGGTGGACGGCGTGTAGTCAGTAGATCAAGGTGTCCGTGAAATGACACCGAACGGTCCAAGGACACGCGACCATGGAACGAGGGACTCTGGTTGTTGAATTGTCAGATTACCGAGGGAATCTGCACTGCAAGCCGAGATTGAACTCACAACAGACGACCCCGATATCGTCGAAAGATTCGGACGAACAGCGCCTCGCAAGGCGGCGAACTGGAGATGATCAAGATATCCAGATAGCTGCCCGAGTAAGCAGCCACGGGCATCCGGGTGCAATACCCGAGAATACAGAGAGAATACAGAAGCCCACGGCGCAATGGATAGGAGGCTCCTTGTAAAAAGAACCTACAGATACGTGGATCCGTGCAACATCGTACAGCAGTGGCTACATGAATATGAGATCGGTATGGCTATGGTCATGGTCATGGTTGGGTCATGGTCATGGTCATGGTCATCGTCGGCTAGCCAGGCGGCACGCGGATATGCGAGGTGAGCAGGTGGGTTGGGTACCAATGTCTTGCGGTTGCGAGGTCAGCTGGGGCGAATGATGAAGGCAAAAGGGATCTGTACCGAATAGGAGGCGGTGGTGGGAGCAAGTTTATAGGTTGTTGGAAGTTGAAGTGTGACAAGTGAAGCAAAGAGAGCCCCGGTTCTGGCCCTGGAGAGAGAGAGAAAGAGAGAGAGAGAGACTGTGTTGTACCGATACCGAGCCCGCTGTGCGGACTACCTCGGACTCTCGGAGGGCCAGTAGGTACCAGTACCTCCCTACCGTCGATGTCGGGGTGCCTAGGAGTGTAGTGGGTACCTCCTCGGTGCAGGCACGCCAAGCGGTCCTGGCTATAGGGCGCCTACCTAACCCCAGGTACCGGTAGGTGCATTAGCCGATGAGCCTCAGCAGGGATTACAGCAGGCCGCCGGGAAGGCTGATGGCGGCCCCGGGGTGGCTATCGCACTGGCGTACACAGGCACCTAAGCTACCGGTACTTGGTGTGCACTACCTATTAACACTTCACCCGCTAGATATTGCTGGTGGCAGGTACTTCCCGTGGGCCGTAGGTGCCGTAGGCGGTCGCGTAGCGCATGTCCAGTCGCCCACGGCGCACATTGGCCCCTGACAGTGCAAAAACAAGCGATAAACAACCGCCTCTCTTGCGTGTTACGTCTTGGTTTTCCACCAACGCCGCCGCTTTTCTGTTGATCCTTCACCACCGTGACCAAACGGACTCAACCTTCAGCCGGTGAGATCAATTGGCCAATCGGACGATGACAATGGATACATGCCCAGGTACGTACTGCCTGGTCCTCATGCGTTTCGGACAAAACTGCCTACAATCTACAACAATCTGCCGGTGCAACGAGCCAAGTCAGATCCAGGCGACCGGTTCTGACCAGGCAGAAGACCAGGAATCTGTCAAGTCGGGTCAGCTGCTTCCCACAGTGCTACTGTCAGAGCAGATATGAGCAATCATCTTTCTCGGCCGGTACTGCGGTGCCGACATCAGCTCTATTGCTGTCCGCATGCGCATCGACTGCGCTCCCGTTGTTTTTTCTGACAAGAAGCTGTGCGTCTTCCCCATTTCGAGGCTGCATATAAGTACAGACGTCAATATGCATCTCTCACAACGTCTTGGTTGCGCCTAGAACCATGAAGCTTCTATGTTGCCCGACCCCCCTCCTTTCACGGGCCACGGGCTGCGGGTTGCGGGTTGCTGGTTGCTGGTTGCGGGCCACGGGCTACGGTGTTGGTATTCCCTTGCCCTATCTAGATACTGCCTCTATTAGAGGATGGCCGGTCTTCTCACCCCTCAGCTCTGCTTTAGCGAGCGAGTGAGCCGGCAAGTTCGTGTCGTGTTCTCTGATGTGCTGTGCTTTGCTTTGTGTACGCTGTCTACGACCGTACGGACTACTTTATCTTTATTTACTTCTACGCTGAGGGACACTCGTATGCACACGTAGGCGACGGGAATCGGGTTGAATACGTACACAGAAGCACAAAGCACACAACACACAACACACACTTGATGGATGCATGTCCAGCGCCACCGTCCTGCTATGCCAACCCAACGGGAGTCTCAGTTGATTGATCCACGACTACATTGCCCAATCACGACTGCTGCCAGCGACTAGCCCTGTATTATCTCCCATACGAATTTCTCTCGTCACATCAGTCATGATGGTCAGTCAAACAAAGTCGAGACCAGGGTCTGCTGGCTGGGTAGCCCCTTGGCCACCCCAAATATCTGTCCTTGCATTATACTATCTTTCCTAGTTTCTATCTTGGCTTGACTGGTACTGTGCTCTTCTTCTTTGCCATCCTCCCTTTCCGACGCAGGCGGCCGATCTCAGCACCCCTTCCTATCTTTTCACTTCGGACCTTCAGTTTAGGCAAAGGAGAATCGATATCCTCACCGTTCGGATCGTTAGATAGTGCGCCTCCACCGTTAGGTACCCGGTTCTAGTTCATACACAGGAATACTCTTCGCCGTCTATCACTCCGAGATATAGCTGTCGCGTTCTTACAAAGTCCCGATGCCGATGCCGATGCCGCATGCGGGTCGATAACTGTGCTGGGCCGGGCGGACTATCGTTTTAAGCAACGAGATCTCACCCGTGAGGACCCTCGAGTCCTACGCCCCGTTTGCGTCCCGATAGGGCTGAAGGGGCCCTCTTGTCCGTATCCGAGACCGACCCCTCAGCTTGCCCGTGAATTCGGCGCCGCCCCGAATCTTCAGTACTGGACATTGTCCAACTTGAGCCCTTCCACTCTGTAGCGCCTGATCGGATGGCGGATGTGACCTGACTCAAAGCCATCATGACACGACCTAAGGTTGATCCAGACAAAAGACAGCGCACTGCTCAAGCCTGCGACTCATGTAAACGTAGGAAACAGAAGGTGAGTCAAAATGAACGCCCTTCGCCTTTTCATTTCTTGTTTTGCCTTGTCTCTGTCAATTCGAAGTCGTCAACCGGTGCTATTTCCCCCCAACCCAATTTCCTCACAAATGCCACACCAAGCGGAACAGTAAGTTGCGTGTGCCCTCACTAATCAGATTGCAATTCTTGTTAATTTCCTGGATAGTATCTGGGGGATTCGGGATTGTGGTATCTCGCCCACTATTTCATGCTTCTGCCCACCAGGCTTCATTCAACGAGTAGCCGAGGGCTGTTAAATCTATACGACGAGCATTATCCCGCTCAATTGGACCACTTTTGTGTGCTGTTCCCAACGCGCTAACCAAGACTCAATAGTGCAACGGCCAGACGCCATGTAGCACATGTACGAAGCGAGGACTTGTTTGTCAATATACCTCTACCACCATGGATCACTCCGGCTTGCAGGAAGGCTTTGGATCACCTGCTAAGCGCCGTCACCTTGGCAATTCGCCAAATATGCTGAAATCTTCCATCGAGATTGAGCAAGGGGCCACAAGAAGGAATTCATCTTTACTGTCGTGGAGTCAGCCTGTAGAATCGGGCGACTTGGAGGCAGCGGGGATAAAACCTCCTCAACACAGACAGATCGGGATGAGTCGTCCATTCCTGACCGGAACCGAAGGAGATTTCGATAGCCGTTCTAAGTTCAGTAATGCTAGCGCGGTTGCTGACGAGGCCGAAGTCTATCCTCAGAACCGCATGCTTCAGGACTCTACGGGAAGACTTCGTAAGTCAATAATCCTTTTAGTTAGTCCCCCAGACAAATTCACCATATATATTGAGTTCCGTCTACCAATCTCAGGAAAAGCCCTGTTTCACAAACGCATTTGCTTCAGCAAGCATCGACGGGGTTCATGGCGGACGAATTCCTCTGTTGGTAATTTTAACCTAGATGGACTGACATAGAGGGCGTAGTCTACATTGGCGATTCTGCTAGCCTTGCGTATCTGCAATGGATCCGTATGATTGTTGAGAATACCTCTGGGACTTCAGATTTCACTATAGATCCTCGTCGGCACATGATCATGGAGAACGCGATTTCACTACCCCAAGATTTGAGGCCGACTGGGGTCCTACCAGACCAACGGACAGCGAATATCCTCATAAGTTCCTTCTTTACAAATGTATGTTCCTCATTCCTTTTGGAAGGGACAGTTCATTAATAGCTACAGACCGCAGGATTCATTGAAGTTTTCAACAAGCAGGCCTTCTTGAAATCAGTTGAAGAATGCTACAAGGATCCGCTCGGCGTTACTCCGTCTCTTTTGTGCTTGCTTTATCTGGTATTCGCCATCGGTTTAGTCATGGCGGCCCCTCTGCCTGGGAGCGACGAGTCTGCGATAATCGAGAAGCTTCGATCGGAGAGATCTAACCAAGCGGAATTATTCTTCCGGAGTGCCAAAAGTCTCGCTGATCCAGTATCCGGATTTGAGGACGCTGACTTCTGGTCAATACAAGCTTTACTCCTGATGTCTCTCTATATGCTCGCGGTTTCAAAGCGAAACGCCTCCTATGCCTATTACGGTGAGATCTCCCGCTTGCCGACTCACGTTCTTGTATAGCTATTCATTTTATCCAGCATGCTTTAGAGCTAACATCATCAGCTAGGGATGGCAGTACGCTCCGCTTTTGCCCTAGGACTTCATAGAGAAGAGAGCATGGAAATATTCCAACCGGAGGAGCGTTCTGTACGCAAACACCTGTGGAGGACATTGTTTATTCTTGACCGCTTTCTATCAGCATGTTTAGGTCGGCCGACTGCCATATCGGAAGAGGACTGCTCTGACATTGAGTTTCAAACGGCCCCTTGTAGCTCTCCTATTGGTATATGTGCGGAGTCAACACACTTGGCTGCTCTCGAGGCCGCCGTCAAGAGCTGCCAAGTCATAGGAATGACCCTGAAACGTGTTTACTCGAAGAGAAAAATCTCAACAATAGTAGGCCAGGAAATCGCGGCTCTCTTGGAAACGTGGAATAGAGACTTACACCCTTCTCTTCATTGGAGACAACTCATAAGCGGGCCAATCGATTCTACCCAAGGCATTGCGATCTTGCATGTCAACCTTCTCCATTGCCATTCCGTCATGCTCCTGACGAGGCCATTCTTCCTTTGCTTGCTCAACAAGAGCGCAGTAGGTTTAGAAGGCAACAATTCTAAACCGTATCGCCTGAGTCACAAAATGGAGAATTTTGCCCAAACCTGCGTCGAAGCATCGCAACACACTCTCGTCCTTACGCAGGCCGTTCTGGACAAGAACTATTTACCGCAGTGCAACCCCTTTGTCATGTAGGTTGCCATATGATGATTTTCTCTACAAATGGCTGATAGAGAGTAGACATTGCGTGTTTGCCGCTGCACTAATCGTACTGAGCAACGAGTTTGCTTCGCTATACCATAATCCGGACTCCCGAACATCCATTAATAACGCAATATCGATTCTTAGATTCTGTTCACAAAACGACAAGCAGGCCGAGCGAGTGTCGTATATTGTAGAGACTTTCGACAGGGCAAACGAACAACGGATGTCGGGTGCGAAACGACTATATCTCCCAGGTCGAAAGACTCCAGTATTGCCGACGCTATCCCAGAATAGTTCCTTCGATGCAATGGGCCATTTCTTCCGCACAGGACAGCGTGAAGCTTTTTACACCACTACCACTTCAACGTTTGGCGACGAGTCGGTCTTGGCTGGGGCGGCCCTTTCGTCAATGCCACCCATACTACCGTCTATTATTCAAGCACCGAGTCCAGAGAGCGGCTTGTCTGTAGCCTGCGGCTTGGCAACTACTCCTGGCATGACGCAAGGCATCGACACGTTGAGCGGGGGCGATGCAGAATTTGATCTGGACAGTCTCTGGGACTGTTGGCATACCAGTTCCAACATCCCAGCCGCCGTACATAATCCCGGCAATTTCGGCCCCTATTCTCTCGGCAACTCCCAAATCCACCCCGGGGGCCCAAGTGTCATGTTCCATCCCTCGGACTTCAAGTGATCGACACCGGTTTTCGTTCCAAGTTGGCTTGATCAAAGATCATCGGAATCCTAAATATATAATAAATAGCAGGGAAGTTCTGCTCTCTCTTTAGGCTGAATATGGCAGGACTACCTCAAAGCGCCCCAGTATCTCAATGGTTACGCATTGTCTTCGAACCCGGACATTCTCCTCGTTTTATATCAGAACGGCATACTGTATGTTATGATAAATCTCAATAGCTACGTTTCTTGCCTCGGCATCCTCCGTTCCTTTACTCGAGACTAAGGGAAGAGTCGTTTGTCATTGGGTGATATTACGATAATTCTCATAATGTTGGGAACATACTTCATTCCATAGTACATCTATCCTATCCGAGAATGCCGTCCTCGCTCGCCACATGATGTCCTCGTTGTTGCCCGTCCCGCCTGAAAGGTAGTATCATCCCGTAGAATACTATATTCTACAGTAACAGGTTTGGCCTCACCATTGATTAACTCGTCCCTGTAACTAATTGATGGGAAAGAGTAAATTGAATATCCCGGGAATTTTAATAGGGATAGAAGAGATAACTAGGAGCCAGAGTTGAAAGAGGATTGGAGGGATATTGACGCTTCCGATTATCCTGCTACTAGTTATTCTTTCCAGCTTCGGATAGGTCAGACTTTGAGCTTATATAAACGCCCTTTCGCGCCCAGTTTCTCTATTGTCGGGCTTTTCCAACCTCTACAACGTCAAGCCTTCTTTGTTGGCGTGATTATGATCGTTGATTGTTGATTGTTCCAACTTTGGTAAGTTGACCTGAGTTGGAACGCGGGAATTCCGTGGCCATGAAACATATTCCGTGCTTACAGGACCTGCCAACGCTCTCTCTACTGACCAACTAGACTGTTCTACTTGGGTATTAATAAATACCGGTGAGAATACTGACATACGTAAATCCCAAATAGCAACCGGTCTTTTCAGGGTTTGACCAGCTAAATTCAAAAGGCCGACCGCCAGCAGATGTGAAGCCATCCTGACCGGTCGACCGTACCCCATCGGCCGAAGGGGCCCGACCGACGCGCATCCCCGCGCAAACCCTTGTAGTGTACAGTCAGTGGCTGATGACAAGCGATGTTCCCAACAAGCAACGAACTCGTTCCAGGCAAAAAGCCGACTTAAATCCGGCAACAGGGGCCCCTTGCTCTGATTACATATCATGATATTTCCCAGATACCTTTTCTTCGGCCTTGGCCCGATGACAGATGACATGGTTTTGGTCTCCTGCCAATGGCGAAGGAGGCCGTTGGAGACGCCATGCAGATAATATCCCACATCGGCGCGTAATCTCCTTAATCTCCGCGTGGTACGGCCGCGTATATAAGGGGAAGACGGATGAGGGGTTTGGTATTACCTACGACCGAGCAACTCAATCTGACGCAAATCAAATCGTTCGTTCCAGGGGGAATAACTGTCGTCTCTTCTCTGAGAGCATCGCCTTGTCTTTCCTGTGTCTACTATACAGGCAAACACGGGCAAAATGTCAACGACAATCGTGTTGGTATCAGGTTCGCTAAATCCCCTTCGCCCCCTGACTCCCGATCATCCTCCCAAGCTAACCACCCAAACAACAAAGGCGCCAACAGGGGCATCGGCCTCGAAATAGTCAGGGCACTGCTAGAATCAGCCCCAACGCGAACCGCTCCAGGCGCCAGCAGCGCGCCATACCACGTATACCTAGGAAGCCGGGATCTACAAAAAGGCAAAGACGTCGCGGCGGGACTGCCGACGGCGCACGGAAGCACCGTCTCGGCGATCCAGCTGGACATCTTGTCCCCGGAGTCCGTCAACGCCGCAGCCGAGCAGATAAAGGCGGAGCAGGGCCGGCTGGACGTGCTCATCAACAACGCCGGGGCGAACTTCAGCGTGCCGCCCGACGAGGCCGCGACGATGCGCGCGCTGTACGATCTCAACGTCGTCGCGCAGTCGAGGATGACGGACACTTTCAAGACGCTGCTGCTGACGCAGCCGGCCGAGGGCCCGAGGGAGAAGCGCATTATCAACATCACGAGCAGCATGGGGTCTACCGGGGCGCGCATGGACCCTACGTACCAGTACTACAGCCAGGGCCACAAGGCATACCGGTGCACCAAGGCGGCGCTGGGCATGCTTACGGCATGTCAGGCGTTCGAGCTCAAGGACGACGGCGTTAAGGTGCATGCGTTCGATCCCGGCTGGGTGGCCACAGAGTTCGGAGGCGGCGATCCCAAGATCACAGCCAAGTACGGCGCTGTTGACCCTCGAGTGCCTGGGCTTGCTTGCCGCGATGTTGTCGAGGGCAAGAGAGACCACGAGCGAGATGTTATGGTTAGCATCAACGGCGATACTTTCCCGTGGTGAGACTTTCCGGCCTCATTGCCCTTGGTTCGTTGCTATTATCGGGGAAACATTCGGGTAGTAACCCAAGTAGGTAGGAATCCGGATTAGCCCAGTCACATCATCTTATGGTCGAAATCGTAATATGGTGCTATTCATGAAGACGATCTCCTTGACTCTCCGCCCACCGAGTAGATAGAAACTGTGGCTCAACCATGCTCGTGAGATCAGTGTTATACCAGTAGCACGGACAAGGTAGTCTAGTATATACCCTCAATAGACCTAATCTTGCAGGAGACGAGCAAGTTCTCAGTTGCCAGTTCTGGCCTTGGCAATGGTCGCTCGTCGGTAATCCCAGAACGGTGACAAATGCCAGCCGTTTGTCGAGGGCACGTCGGCGCTCTATTTGTAGTGGTAAGATGCGAACCTAAAGTCCAACCTAACCGACCGCCAGCCCCGTGAGTAACATTTCTAAATCGTCTTAGCATTAATATCATGTTATGCGTTGCGCATCTACTAGAGGTCCATTGTGTGCGTTGTTGGATAAGCTTCGGCTTATACTTCCTCATTAGCGACCGCCTCATACTCGCCCCTTTTCCGTCCAGTCATTCCCAGCCGCATGACCGCTGGACTCTCGTAAGTCTCAAGGTAGTTAATCCGCTCGCCGTTGAACATGGCCTCGCCATTTTCCCTGCGCCCAAACAAGGGCGATGGATCGCACCAGAAATCCTTGCAGTTCTGTATATACCCTCTACTGTACGGATTCTTCTTCTTCTTTCTTCCGGTAGCGGTTTCGATGAAGGTATCAACACCAAGTAGCCGGCTCCAATCCTGCAGGAAACCACGATGCTTATGTCCATGGTGCCCATGTTCTCCTTTTCGTGCACCAAGCGGCCCGTTCGCTGTGGATGAAGACACCCCGGCGTCTGGATGGTTAGGATCCAACGGCATCCCTGTGCTGGTGAAAGCGGAGCGAAAGGCGAAACTTCCGTCTTGAATGCCGAACCGGTTTTCAAAAGTAGTCATCGCCTGAGCAACCTGGACAAATTGCACAAAAATGAGCATACCAATCCAGGTAAGCTGTAAATTCGCCCAGATACCCAACGATACCATGTATGGGTCGGCATTGACAATTTTACAAAGCGATGCGGACAATATGAGGCACTCAGGCGACCCCGATTCGGCCATCTTCGAGAAGTAGTAGTACAACAGCCAATCCAGGGTGACGACACTGCCAACTAGGTTGATCAGATAGATGAAGAAGTGGCGATGATTATTGGCGCCAACGCAGTTGTTAATCCAAGGACAGTGACTGGCGATGCGTTAATTTGACATGACAAACGTGGCTTATACAACACTTACTGGTCATGCTTGGCGACGCAGCGCTGACATTGCCTGCAGTGTTTACTTCGAAGAGGCGTACGAATCATGCAAGTCACGCAGAAGTTCGATTCATCGTATTTCCACAGTCGTAGGAGCTCGTCAATGATAGCCTTTTGCTCAGCAATGCCATTGAGCTTAGGGACGAAGCCGGGGTCGAAAGTCATCGATGCAGCGTAGAAGTACACGGTGAACCCGTAGAACACCAGGAAGAGTAGGTTGATGAGGGGATGGCGAGGGTATGTCGCTGAGTCATGTTAATCACATGATGAGTGCGGGAAGTGAGGTTGACTTTACCAGGAGCCACAGCCAGCAGCCATTGGACACCGCATAGGAACAGGGATCCGGAGAAAATTCCTGCCAGCCATGGCTGGAATCGGACTATAATTAGTATCGCCACGAGGCTTTTAATAGAATATGAGAAGGGAAACGCACCGTCCGCGCGAGAGGCCTCATCTTTGGGGGCGCATATTCCAGAACTTGGTTTATGACCCACTGGAACCAAAAAAAGACGAACAACGCGATGAAGGCGGACAGGAATATCGGTAAACGCGAAACTATCATCAACTCCGTCCATATCATCACCGTTGGTAGAAAGAACAGAAATTTGTTCGTGAAGGCTCGCTTGTCTTTGAGGAAAACCGACGAGCCTGGCCACCAGGGCACCACGGCATGTCCGTCCTCGTCGTAGCCGCACTCCCTCAATGCGCGATGCCATGCACCAAGGGTGTTCAGGTCCCTCGCTATCTCCGCAGGCGTTTTGCCGGTGTTCGTTTTGGCGAACCGATCTGCGCCGTATTCCAGGAGGCTGACAATGCACGGTACTGACCCCTTGACCAAGGCCCAGTGCAGCGCTGTAAACCCCTGCTCGTCGGTCGCGTGCACGCTCGCGCCCCATCGTAGGTATAGATCGACGCACTGCGAGAAGCCCTTATATCCAGCCCACATCAGACTCGTATATCCTTGTGCGTCGGCGACATCCACTGGTATGCCCTGGTGCAGTAGCAAAGTCACCAACAGCACATTGCCACCGAAGGTGGATATGTGTAGTGTATTGTAGCCCTGCGTATCGGTGATCAGAGGATCGGCGCCATGTTGGAGGAGCAAGTCCAGGGTGTAGTAGTGGGAGAACTGAGCAGCCCATTGGAGTGGTGTTGCAACGGAATGGCCTCCCTTTCTATTGATGTCGGCTCCCTTGTCGATCAGGAATTTGCACATGGCGTACTGGTTGTTGATGGCAGCCCACTGGGACAAGGCGGGTCAGCAACACGGGTTCCAAGATAGGAGAACATGGGGGTGTGGGCGTCGCATACATGGAGAGGCGTTATGCCTTCATCGTCGGTGTAAGTAGCATCGTAATCTGAAGACTCAAACAGCTTCTCCATGCCGGGAATGTCGCCAACCCGGGCGAGCGCCATGATATCGGGCTGGGCAGGCGCCGCATCGCTTCCCGGAAGGTCACCCATTTCCAGATCTTGGGAGTTGAGCTTCGGGATTGCAGCATTGCCCTTTGCAGCCGGTTGCGTGGGAGCGGAACCAGCGGCAGTGCCGTTGAGTAAAGCGCCCGGGGACATGGAATTTTCGCGTGGCAGCGGACGGGCGTATTCAATCCGGTTGGATTATCTTATAGTAGGTTGGATTAGAGTAGGCTGTATTGTTGTAGGCGGTCGTCAAGGAGCATGTCGAGTCGAGCTTCGCACACAATTAATTGCTCCTGGCGTAGAACGAGATATCTAGCAGAACGTGACGGGCGCGAAATTAGGTAGGACGTGCAAGGGAGACTCGATAATGTACAGATCTTCACGGGATCTTCACGGTGTGAGTTGGTTTACAATGTGATCTGGCTGGCGGGTGGAACTCGGCGCTGAAGAACAGATCGAAGGACGAAGGACGTGCAAGATAAACAAACAAGTACAATGAAGCCGAAGAGCTGGTCTAGAGAACGAGACGTCCTGGGAGCTGTAAGCGGGAAGAGAAGAAAAAGAAGAGAGGAAACGTAGGAAACCGTTGGCTTTGATCGAGGCTCATCAATGGGTTACGAAACATAAGCGGCAGTGCAGGCGCGGTACCTCGAGGATTAGGTACCTAAGTTACATAATGTACCTAGGTTAGCAAATCGGATGCCAAGGTGAGCCAATGCCACATTTCCACGCCACGTTAGCCTGAGCCCCACGCCACTGCACAAGTGCACAAGTCTATTTGCATAACTTACACAACAGATTACTGTACGTCCGTAGTCCGTAAAAGTATGGATCCGCCGTTGGAACTCCGCAAAGCCGACTTCTATTTCCCAATTATTATGGGATCCCTTTATTAATACCTACCGGCTTTTCGCCTTCTAGGCTGAAACGCTGCTGCGATTATAGACCGATACCTCTCATCAAGAATCTTAACCAAGGTTGAGGCTTCAAGTTTCATTCTGCATTGCAATATGATCCCCTGCGGCTACTCTGCCATGCCAGCATCTTACAATGACGGCAGTTACGGTTCACCACCAGGGGCTGGCTGTCGGTCGGATCGAGTGCTATAGTCTGGGTGAGCAGCTGCCGTGAGGGATCAACGATAAAGGGAGAGGCAGTGGCAACCCTTGAGTGATGTGACTGCACCTTTGAACGTATTTCGTTTTGTGGAAGGCAGGTCTGCACACTGCATAGGCAGGGAAACTCCATTTCAAGTCCGCAAACTTGAAAACGGTCTTCTCCCACGTCTACCGGGCTTATAAAGGTTTCAAGGTGCATAGTGTGTGGTCGGGCCCAAGATGAACACGCAGATCACCCCTATAAAAGATGCGAGAACCCCATGGTTTTCTTCTCAAAACGCCCTGTGCATTTTCAAAGCCCCACGAAGAAGCAGCGCACAAAGCAACACACGAGTATCATGTCACCCACACCGCCCACCCCCTTTGAGAGGGACTACTGGTACCACGGAGTAGGCGGGACGTTGATTGCGAGAACAAGCACGTTTGATTTCCGTACGGCTTGCACTGGAAATCAAAGGCTTATTGGATCCATCCGATTCACAAACATCGGAGATCATAACATTGTCTCCCTTTGGTCGGGTGAGGTTGTACAATGCCTCCAAAGAGCCCTTGGGGAAGTGCGCTGGCAACGAATATACCCAATCAGGATCGATTTCGTTTGGCCATACAACAATGATGCTCTGAACGACTTGCGGAAGCGCGTTGTACTGATTATCGAAGTGCCTCGCGGAGCTGTGGAGTTTGACGAGGCGTCCGCAGCAGCATTGCGATGTCTGGCGGTTCTACGCGTATTCAAGATTGTGGATGTGGATGTGGAGGTTCGGGAGATTAACCGACAACACTGTGCCATGGACGTTGACCTTCAGAACCACATCCACAAACAAAACTGGGCACACGAGGACTCCCTCTGGCCTCTCAAGATTTCATATGAGGCATTTCTACCAGCTCTATCGAATATCGGCTACGAGATTAGCCCAGAATTCGAGAAACCGTGGCGGTACGGAACAATGGGAATGCACATTCGGTTATCCGGCCGACCATCTGAATTCTATGGCCTGACATGCAGGCACGTCGCTCACCGTCTAACCGCCGAGTTAGACCTAAAATCACAAGAGCTTTGGAATTGGGCCCCTGACGGGGCAGAATACCTTGTCGACAAAGACCCCGGAGAACGTCATCGTATAATACAAATGTGCCCAAACAGCTTGGAAACCCTCCAGTTCGATGTGAAGATGCAGCTGCAAGCTGCTGAGACAGAACTGCGGCGGCTAAACCTGAAAAAAGACAAGCATTCAAGTGATCCATCATATCCAGAGCCGACAGAGGATGAAATCAATCGTCATGCACGGCTCAAAAAGGCCATACCTTTCGTCGAGGAAATCAACACCGCTCTATCACATGACCGTATACAAGAGGCGGATGGGAGAGTTATCGGCCATGTCGCCGTAATGCCGCCATATGAGGTGTCAACTAAGGGGTTCCTGCGGGATTGGGCCCTCATACGCCTAAATGAGGAAAAATTCAACGGCGGCGGAGGAATTACTAATAAAATCTTCGTCAGTGAACAAGCCACCCAAGATCTACGGCGTGGAATCCGGGAGCACGAGACACTCCGAGAAATGGAGACCTTTATCGAAAAGAACCGGGACAACGACGGATTTATTCGGCTTCAGGGTAGTTCCCAAGGGGCCCCTCCCGATCACAACCGCAAACCCATGGGTGTTGGGAAGTTCGGAGCTGCTTCCCGGCTAACTTTTGGCGTGACTAACGAGATTAAGGCCGTCGTTCGGGTCAACCAAAAGCAGCGATTAGTGGCCTGGGAATGGATTATTGTCGGCTCAGAACCTTCAATTCCGTTTTCGAAGGGGGGCGACTCCGGGGCCGTCATATTCAACTCCGGCGGGTCAACCATAGCAGTCATCTCAGCCGGCGACGTGGACGGAAGTACAGCAAAGAGGCTTTGGAAAAAGTATTCAGATGTCGGAGACAAACTTCCAGACGACCCTGGGCAGGGAAGCATGGATAAACAACCCCCAGCAGATTTCGAGGCATATCGAAGAAACACAGACCTAACATTTGCGACGCCAATTGATGTCGTCCTCGACGACATCAAGCTGATCACGAAGAGTGATGTAGAGATTATTTAAGTTCATAATTTCCACACTGACCGCGAGCGTGTTGCGCGACGGCAGAACGATTCGATTCCAAACATCGTGGATTACGCGGCGCATGAGAGGCCACTCGCGGAATACATAGAGTGGGTGACGATATCTGGAATTGTTACAGTCAATTATGCGCAGCTAGCCAAGGTCGAGGATGGCCTGGTTTGGTTCCTTGCTGACCGGCTTGATGGCCGTGGTGGTAGGCTGATGTAGCCATATTTGTTTCCGTTGGTATCTACTTGTTAGTGGCAGAACGCTCGCGGTATGTTCCTCTCAGTCTTGGGCTCAGTGTAGCTTAGCAGTCTCTTAGCTTCTCCTCCATCATGTAGTTCAGTACAGAGTATGGTTCTCACACAGATCTCCCTTCATAGCCCTTTGTGTGCCAAGTGATTGTAGATCAGGTGCGTGATGCGTAGGAATCGGAAACTGCTTGAGTTTTGTTCTGCTCATTCAGAAACGAATATGTATAAGCGACCGAGTTGTCGTCACGATATTTCCGGCCACAGAGGCTGGTAGGGTTTGTAGGTGCCGTTGCTCAACCCGCAGCTCCCATCCGGACGGAGTCTCTGGCAGACCAACTACGAAGACAGTGCATATACACGGTAGAGGGTACTGCTAACGCACAGAACAGCAGGTTAGGTACCGGTACCTATCTTAGTCCAATAGCGCGGTGCTGCCCGTGAAGGCACGCACTGCAGTCTGTATCCGCACTGTATCGGTCGAGTTAGTCACTTCGATATTTGCATGTTCGTCAAGATAGATAGCTACTGCCTATGTGCATAGCCTACGCTGTGAGAATCACGTCACTTGCACCTTCGTTCTACTGCTAGCAAGGCCACATAGCCCATTATTATCAGGACTCTCTTCAACCAGAATCGCCAACCTGCCTACCTACTACCCTACCTGGTACCCAGGCAGATAACCAAACCTTCAACACCAAGAACCATGAGCGACCAGCTAAAAGCCTCCTCCCTCCACCAAAGCACATAGAAGAACAGGGCCTCAATCCCGCCCAGACACAACCAACATGTCGTTCACAGCCCCGGCAATAGACAACATAAAACATGCCCTAGAATACATCTTACGGCCCTCAACACCCGTCATAACCATCGGGCTCCTCATAGTCTTCCTACTGCCCGTGCTCATCCACTTCCTGATCACGAGCGCAACGCCCTACACGAACCTCCCCACCATCCTCCTAGCCGGCCCATCAGGCGCAGGCAAGACAGCCCTCCTAACCCTCCTAGAGCGCGGCGACAAAGCCACCGAAACCCACACCTCGCAGGTCCCGCACGCCGTGGAGCTGACCGTGTCCTCGGACCCGGGCGCTTCCACCTTCCGCGAAGCCGCGCGCGACGATGCCCCCGGCTCGCACAAGAAGTTCCACCTCATCGACACCCCGGGCCACGGGAAGCTCCGGGGCGCCGCCATGGCGCAACTCAGCGGGGGCGGGAAGGCCGGCAATAGCCAGGCGGCGTTCGGCGATCCGGCCACGCTGCGGGGCGTCCTGTTCATGATCGATGCCGCGACGCTGGACGACTCGATCGCGGACGCCGCCGCGTACCTGTACGACGTGCTGCTCGCCCTGCAAAAGCGCGCGGGCGCGGGACGCTCCTCGCGGTCGCCGAACGCCGTGCACGTCCTCGTGGCCGCGAACAAGCTGGATTTGTTCACCGCGGTGCCGGCGTCGCTGGTGCGCAGCAATCTCGAGGCCGAGCTGGGTCGGATACGGCAGTCACGGAGTATCGGGCTGCTGGACTCCGGGGTTGGCGTGGATGACATCGGATCGGAAGAGCAGGACAGTTGGCTGGGCCAGTACGGGTCGGAAAAGTTCGCATTTGGCCAGATGAGGGAGTTTGATATCGAGGTGGATGTCATTGGGGGCAGTGTCTTGGAGGGCAACGTTGACAAGTGGTGGAGTTGGATCGCTGGCCGGATTTGAAGTCGGCATCAGGGGGTTTTAATTCACGATAATTTCTAATCAGCCACCACGGTGTGTGGTGATAATCCAACGAACACGGTCTTATGAACAAAAGCTTTATGCGTCGGAGTCATAGATACTGCGGTCTGGAATGGTTGCGCAAGCACTGATGAAAAAGAGGCATATGAGGCTGGCAGCAAGTCTGTTAGAACGTCTAAATGAGATATTTGTACAAGTCTACCGTGATGACCTGATTCCCGTAGCAGAGGTTGAGTCTGCATGCGATGAGCCCGCCAGCCTATCTAGAACCGCTAGTTGATGCATCCAGAGCCTCCAAAGTCCAAACCACCCCATCTAATGATATAGGTATAACTAGATGCCACCTATCTTGAACTCCGAATCGTAAATGCACTACCGTAATATCCGGAACACCAAACCAACCAACCGTCTGTTACGAAGAGTAAAACTTCTGTGGAAAGGAAACGACTATGCAGCCATACGACCTGATGCGATGTTTTACGTCTTGACCTGCTTGACCATCCAAGTAAGCAGATCGACTTTCGTGACAACCGCAACTGGCTTGCTGAGGGTCTTTCCATTGCCATCGACGGGTTCCGTAACGACGGCAGCACTGTTCCATTCGAAGAAATTGCTTAACTCCGTGAGCGGTGTGTCGAGGGTGATCTCGACGAACTTCCGCCTCTTGGCGCCCTTGCCCTCACGAGGGTCAGTTACCACCTCATCCAACTTGCTAAAGTTGAACATGACGGCGCTGACGGGGGTCTGGCCCGTGGCTCGGCCCCGTGAGATGTAGCTCAATAGGTTTCCGAGGGTGACGAGACCTACGAGCTTACCGCCGGGACCAGCCAGAACAGGCAGCTGATCGAAACCACGATCCCGCATGGTCTCGATGGCCTCGGCACACGAGGACTTTGATAGAACTGATGTGACGGGTTTCAGACGTAGAGAGCGGATCGTAGCACCCGCGTAGGGATCATCGGATTTCTTTGTAGCGGAAACAGAACCACGACCATTCTCAACGGCGGCTGGCTTCGGCCTGGTGTCTGCGGTCGTCAGGAGATCGTTGGCGGCAAGCCAATCGTCGTCGGCGAACTTGCTTAGGTAGCTGCGGATGCTGTCGGGAAGGATAACCACAACAACATCATCTTTACCGAGGCCCAGATCCTTGACCGCTCTCACCATGGCGGCCATGGCACTCCCCGAGCTTCCGCCAACTAGCAAGCCTTCCTCTGCAATGAGCCGGCGGGCGAGCTGGAAGGACTCCTTGTCGTCTGTCTTGTACCACTTGTCGACCTTGAGCCGATCTAAGACATCTGGGATGAAATCATAGCCGATGCCCTCGACTTTGTAAGATTCGTCCCGATGCTCCTCGTTCAGGGACTCGGGCAGCGCAAGGATACTGCCCTGGGGGTCGGCCGCTACGACCTTGATATCCTTGTTGTGTTTGCGCAGACCATTAGCCAGCCCTGTAATAGTACCGCCAGTTCCCGCACCAGCGACGATGCAGGTGATTTTACCACCAGTCTGAGCCCAAATCTCCTCGGCGGTGCCGAACTCGTGAGCGAGGGGATTGTTCTCATTCGAGTATTGGTCGAGGATATGGGCGTTGGGGAGCTCTTTGACAAGGCGCCGGGCGACCCCGATATGACTTTCTGGGGCGTCCCAGGCGGCCTGGGTGGGAGTACGGATGATGGTGGCGCCGAGGGCCTTGAGGACCGAGACCTTCTCCGCCGACATCTTCTCGGGAAGCGTGATGATAGTCTTGTATCCCTTGACGGCACCCACAAGGGCCAGACCGATACCCGTATTGCCGCTTGTGGGCTCGATCAAAGTATCGCCGGGCTTGATGCGGCCGCTACGTTCCGCCTCTTCAACCATGCGTAGAGCGATTCGGTCTTTCACGCTGCCGCCAGCGCTGAAGAGCTCGACTTTTGCGTAGACCTGACATTCAATACCCAATGATTGAGGGATCTTGTTCAGAAGTACAAGAGGCGTGTTTCCGATGAGCTCCATCGCCGAGAGAACGGTGGCAGGGCGCGGGGGCACATGAGGGAGTGTAGAGGTCGCCGAATCTTGGGCACCGTTTGTGGCGCTTGGAGAAGCCATGACTGCTTCGTTTTCTAGGGAGACTTATGGCAACGTCGAGATAAGTCACCGAAGAGAGAATTCAGTACGGACTAGAGAAATCCTGAAGGGTTCAGCCCGGCTGTAGAGTCCTGATCAGCGAGCTTGGGCATGTGTAGTATTCAGGAGCTTGCCACCACGAGCACGACATCATCACGTACGAGGGTACCTGCTTCGTACTGGATAAGGAATACCCGCCAAAAGCCGCTGGTATGCGAGCAAAGATCTTTACGGGTTACCTGACTACTATGTATACTTCGGGATTACTCAGCTAAATGCCATTTTCAGCATAACGGCTCTCGTAGTTAGTTACGACCCTGACACTATAACGAAATGGGTAACAAGTATGTACCTCTCTCGGTAGTCGTTGACCCGTCGCGTGGAGATGCGTGTTTCTCGCCCTCAAGCTCCAGGAACACCCAACCTGCCTACTACCTACACCACCATAATATGTGGACGGAATACCGTCCAATCCGCACACACAAGCAGATATACCTACGGTAGTCCGTACTACACTTCACGTGCTATGGGGGGTTGTAATCGAGGATCAAAGCGGGATGAATATCGGATTCGTATCAGAGTGACTGTCTGATATGGAGCAAGCTTGTGACCGCATGTGAAAGCGTGGCTTGGCCGATGAATAGGCGCAGCAACATGAAGATGGTACCTTACAATGATACTCCAAAAGACAATGGACCAAGTAAGTCGGCACGGACGCGGTAAACTCACACTTCAGCGCTGGAACTTCGAGTCTTATAGGCTTCTATTGTACAAGGAATCAATTGATATCACTTACAGGCAACCGATAACTACGTCCTCGATGGGTAGTCTATTTACTTCTTTTCATGGGATTAGGGCAGATGAACAGACACAAGTGTATCATGCTCTCCGCCGTACAAAAAGAAAGACCTGAAGTTCAATCCTCTTTATTTCGCTTTTCCAAATGCGGGAGGGCCATTGTCAAGCGATGACCTTTTGTTCGCAACTCCGAGTCACAACCATCAAAATCGGACGCTGTGATTTCATGGAAACATAGTCATGCCGTTCCAATATATACCCAGATCGTGTCTATCTCGGTTCGGGATCAATCGTCGAAATGGCTGACGAAGACGTGCCCAGAGACATTGAAGATCCTGAAGACGCTGAGCTAGATGAAGTTGGACAAGACGACGATTTCGAAGAGGACGACCCACCGCTACCCGAGAATCTAGCCAGGTATCTAGACGAATGGCGCCGCTGGTATAATCTCATCGTGCACCGCAGAGAAGACGTCTTACCCTACCGCTCACCCGCCTACACCATAGACTTCGTGACGGACGAGGTCAGGCCCGCGCCCTTCCCACTCAACCTCACCGAGACCTGGTACTGCGCCGCGCTTCTCGCGCTAACCGTAGCCATCCATGACGGTGTGCACAGCGGCTGGCTTTTCGGGAGCGGCTATCCCTATCTGCTGTGGGCAGGTCGTGTCGCCAGCAGAGTCATTCTAACCGTAGGCACGGCAGTCCTGAGTACACTCGGCTTTGAAATCGCCGGGAGTCTCGCGACCAAAATATTCCGTAGATTCACGGCGAATCTCGAAGACTGGGCTTCGAGACTCCTAATTACACGCTTTCACTGGGGCGAGGTTGATGCGGACGGCGAGCCTGTGCGGGATGATAATGGCGAGTACATATGGCTTCAGGACTTGATATACCCCCGGGAGGCTATCCGTGACTCTCTCCTGGGACTACTCGTTTTAGCAGTCGACTACCTCGTCGTGTTCCTGCTCGGGGGAGTCAACCAACTAATCCAGCCGTTTGTGGAATGGATCCTCGGTCCAGCCCTATACTTCTTCTTCTCCGTCCCGGTAGATTTCATCCCGAGCCTCCTCTCGCGGCTGGTTCTCCCCACGCCAGGCCAAGATGGGATCAAAGGTCCCAGGACGTTGTGGTTCGAATACGGCGTGCCGATTGTGATTCAGTTCCAAGTCTTGGTGCTCTTCTGGCTTCTCAAGATCCTATACCAGGCGAAAGCCGAGAGGCTGGGCTTGCAAGGGTGGCGGTTCAATGACCCCAAGATGGCTCTCGTCTGGCAACTCATCCGAGCGACCGCGATGCATCTACTGGCGTACACGGCCTACCAGCTGGTCTGCGGCATCATAACGGCGCTGAAGCCAGCCTTACCCCGGGGAAGCTGGTATATCGCCGTTGTAGACGGTCCCATCGTGCCTTTCCTGCGCAGGATTATTCCTGAAGGGAGGTTCTTTGCCGCGGCATTGCTGTTCATTTTCCACTGGTTGTTCAGGGCTGCTAGTGTCATCGGGGTCCGTCTGGCCCGGCCGCTGTGGATGCCGTATATTCTGTGGCAGACGCAGTATTCGAGAGACGGGGCAGACAGGTATTGGCCTTCTTTCATTGAGGCTTTGGAAAATGACATGGCCGTGCTCAATCCCTCGAAGAGGGTTCTCTCTCGGGTGACGATGACGGCACTCTTTGGGCTCAAGAGCTCGTGGCCGGCTAGGTTCCAGTTGAGCGGTATCGTAGACGACGATTAGGCGTCCCTGTGGTTGGTTCGCGAGATGGTAAATACGGGTATATCTCTGTTTCTGGGGTTGACGATGTGTAGTTAGCATGGCAGTTGAATTAGTACCTAGTCGAAAACATCAACTATGCGGAAGTCTGGCAAACACTACGCCCCCAATCGTGAAGTCTATCGTGATGCTACAAATGTATATAAACACACGCCAATTTCTAACCAAGGTCAACACTCAACTCCAACCCGAATCCCCATTTCCCAGAGTATTCGCAAGTTGGAAGCTTCCCGTCGTAATATATTCTATGCGTACTCCCTAGCTCTACCATTATATTAAAAAAGACCTAAAACCAATGCACCAAGTAAAGCAAAACCAAAGCCCTAGGTCTTTTCCGAATGAGTCCAAGAATTCCGCACGGCATGGATGAGCCCATCTCGAATTTTCTCATTAGCCGGGCGATTCATCGAAACCATCGATGCGACTATGGCTATGACAGCAGCCAAAGGGAGCGATGTAGCGAAGTACACGCTGTATGTATAGTGATCGATCTGCCTTATATCGGGTTGTACCGACAGGATACCGGCAACCAGGCTCAAAGGGATGAAGATGGTCGCGAGCCACGTGAGCCGGCCGATGTTCTGGTTATCCTGGAGACTGCGCTGCGAGTTCTCGATGGATATGATGGCCGTGACGACGGACGTTAGTTGGTCGACGCGGCGCTGGGACTCTTCTAGCTGGGACTGCACGAGTAAATAATCCTGCCGATAGCTTCCTACGGCGCTCTGTTGAGCTTGATCTTGAATAAGTGGCGCTTCCGCTGTCGAGTCTGTCCCGGGGGTTGCCGTGGACGTCTGGATACGCGGGGAGAATTGATCAACATGCCGAATCGCCTCGGCAACCATCTCCCGATAGAGAGGCACGAGCCGTCTCCACATGTGCAGTTTCTGCAGCATCTTATTGACCCCCTCCTTACCGAAGCCGAAGAATTCCGGCTTCATGATTTCCCAGTCCAGCTGGGTGATTCTCGTTTTGATGTAATCCGACATGGTCAGCCACTCAGACCCGACAAGGTGCAGCAACACCTGCAGAGGAATAAGCGCCTTCGAGGCCTCATCGCAATTGTAATTCGGATAAAGGTCCGTTCGCTGGGCCCAGAAGACGAAATCCTCAAAGAAATTATCTTGGGCCGGCGGGGATTCGGTGTTCATGGCCTCATATGAGGGCATCGACCACAATGTACGGCGGCCACGCCATAGCGGAACCCCTTCTTTCACAGTCGGGTCCAACAGCAGTATACCTATGGCGCGTCAGACCTAATGTAACATATCGTACACCGGATCTGCAAATGATAACTTACCTATAGGAGGCCCTTGCCTGTTACTCTCCGGCTGGAGCCAAAACGCAGCTCTCGACCTCGTCAAGCCCACGATCGCCTTCGGATTGTCCCAGACCGACTTATTACTCAAGTCATTATCAACCCGCCTTAGGACATTAAACCCTTCTGCCTCTTCGCATGCCTGTTTAAAACTTGTTTGATAGCCATTGGAAGAATCGAAATATCGAGCAGTAACATATCTCAGCTGTATCCAGTTCTGGCTTTTGCTGGTGATATCAAGCATCGGCGGGTTCCTCCACCGGTCGCGGACATTGTACCAGGCGAAGTCAGCGACTTGTGCCCTGAAAAAGTCCGGCTCAACCTTAACTATAGTAGAACGCAGTTAGCGAAATCCTAGGGTGATCATCGTGACGAGCTTGTGAGTAGCAGCTCAATGAGACCGGAACTTGATCGAAGAGCAAACGTACATTTATGACCTAGGATTTCAATCACGTCCCTCGAGAGATCCTCCACCACATACAGCCTGAACTTGAGACTGCTATCCGCAACACCGTTTTCCAGACTGTCTCTCAACTCGCTGGCAGAGACAACCACCTTTTTCTTCACCTCAGCGGAATGGTAATCCAGAACACAGACATTCGTCTTCTCAATGCGTTTCCGCCGTTTCTCTCTCCTGTTCGCCACGTCGCTACCGCTAAGCAGCGGCCCGTCCAGCGACAGCTCTTCCCAGCGCTGAGGCACAGTCCCAATGGACATAAAGTCCGCCAGGACTTGCAAATGGACCCATCCGGACCTCGCCAGCTTATTGACCCAGGTCAGATACGGCCTTGATTGCTCCCTAAAACCCAATCGTCTTCGTAAGCGGCGAAGTCAAAGCATGGAGATGTGCAAATCGGGCCTACGAATCAGGTACCGCCCACTTCCTGGAAAAGCCATCGTAGTCGCCGTCGTACACGTCGCCGACGCCGACTTTCGCGTAGTCGGGGGCTTTCAGCTCTGGCCGCCACCAGGAATCGCGTCGCGGGGCGGGAGTGAGAGCGACCATGTTGACCTTCGCAAACTTTTCCGGGTATGGGAGGTATAAAGTCCAGAGCTGCTGTGCTCGGAGGGTGTTTTATCAGGGTGGATTTGAGATTCCGGGATCGCGTAGATCCCGCCCTAACTCATATATGCATAGCCATGGCCCATCAGCAGGCTACCGGCTTCCCCAACCATGGCATTGTGGCGTGCGACCTCGACGCCATCCATGCGCGTCGGCACCAGATCGCCAGCTGAGGCCAATCAAACCAAGACAATAAAGCCGCCGTTTCTGATAGGTAGAAGCGGTGGTGTATACGACGCATGCAGGTCATCTTAGTGTACAGTCTACACTAAGTAAGAGTTCGAGGGTCGGGTGTCCACGTCGACGGCGAACGTGCGTAGCGTATGTACCTACTCCGTAGCATTCGACCGGTCTGATCTCCAAATTGGCGTTGTAATAATCACCGAGTGGGCAAAAGAGGCGACAAGGTGCGCGAATTGCAACGTTGTGTGTCGACGATCATTGACGGCGCTTCGATCTATAATTAGGTAGTCACACCTACCGTTACATGGATTGTTCCGTTTCTTTTCTCTTTCTGGACCCTGATTCGAGTCCGACTCCCGAGCTGAGTTCTGACATGGAAAAGAAAGAAACGCGGGCAGATACGAAGTACGAACCGCCAAGACTATAGCCACAGTGTGAGGAAAACAAAATTCACGCGCCAACTGCCAATTTATAGGCGCCACACTGTATTCACACGGTATGATTCTTAGCTGCGCCATGATTAGTAAGACATCCAGCCCCAATTGTCGCGTTGGCGGCCATGTTCTTGGTATCTCGTCTCAAAATGTCTCTGAACAGCTCGCTGAGTTCAGCAGGTATCTCTCGAAGCCTTCTCTTTACTGCAGAGATACGGCCCCGCTGAAACTCTTCATTGAGGATATTGACAACTAGAACAACCCACATGAAAACGCCAGCTGCCTTCTGAAGAAGCTCACTTTTGACCGGCTCGACGTCTTTGCCTTTTCCCGCTTGAAGTTTGCCTCGAACGTACTTTTCTAGGTCTTGGCTATGGCCAGGTTGATCTTCTAATGTTATCGTCTGGCCGTACTGGATGGAAATCGTTGGATAATGGCGGCTTGACAAGCAGATATATAGTTTCCCTTCCATGTGCAGAGAAGATTGTCCGAGCTGTTCAAAGTAATCAATCATATCCCGAACTTGAGACTCGCCACATTCGTCCAGGGCATCAATGAAGCATGTTGCCGCCGACCAAGTTTGGCCATGGCTGCGGAGAAACGCATATTGTTAGCCACGATGGCTGCATTGTTAGTGCCGTAGGCTGGCAGACACGCAATGACGACGTTATGGTTGTGAACGTTGAACGTATACGTGTTGTCGCTCGGGCTCTTACCCAGCCCAGCGTGAATATCGTCCAGCATAGATCTTGCGGCCGCCATCTCGATATGGAGAGCGCAGACCCAGCCAATAGTATAGTCACTGACTGTAAGCCCTGTTCGGCTGGGACCTTCATCGTCGGTTTCGCAATCGCGTTTTCTTCGTTTTGACCCAGTCGGCGCCGACTCCTCTTCATCGGCGGGACGTTTGTGGAATACTGATGTGGCGTTTTCTTGCCACTCATTTTCAGAAAGCATATCCGTTCACGGTGGGATCGAACGAACTGTAATAGAAGAATGCTCTTGCTGTGACAACTTTGAAAATTTGTGTCGCCGCCTGTGTTTTCCCACGCCTTCTGAGTCACCGACTCACCGGTGACCTGTCGGACTGGACCTGGCAACGTCGCCCTCAACCGAATGCTGCCCCCAGTCGGCTGAGTGAGAATGAAGCGAGACGGCTCTGCTCGGTGGCTGAGCAGCGGGTGCTGTACACGTGTATGGTCTCAGCTGGACCAAGCCAACCACGCTTACAGTACCATGCTTTTCCAGGGGCAGAAGTAGGTAGGTTGTATTATTGGAGATAAGTTGCATATTATACTTATGGCCCCGCAAGAGTCCGGGATTACTTATGGACTCAGCTTGAGGTCTCGATCTTCATATCTCGTCCCATCGCATAACTACGGCTAGGTAGGCAGGACCGCAAGCCTAGATATCTTTCAATAAGCAAACGTCTGCGAATATCGGGACTTACTCAACAAGATGGGTATATTCGATTACCGTATATAGCCACATGTAAATGGAGATCTCGTGATATTGATCCAAACAACAACTCCTTTACGCCCTTGGGAACAATAAAGCAACAGAATCTCAAAGCCCCCTCGCGTCAATCCCATCAGTATAAACCAAATCGCCTCACCTTAGCTCCCTATATCGCCTCAGCTCTCGCATAGTCGTCTCCAGGAGAACGGGTCCATAGAAAATACCAAGCTGCTACAAGGCTCAATATCCAGCAGCTACTCAAGCCAACTACCATAACCGCTGCGACGATCAGAACAATAAAGACTCCTCGTGTTCAAATGGCCCCACGGAAAGCATCAACAGCAGAATATCCGATAAAATCCCATCTCGTCAAAAATCAGGCGTCCCATCCGCCCCAAAACCGACCACGGCGGGAGCCACGCCACTGGAAACCCGTGGTGGTGCTGCCATCGTCCCTTTTCTCATCATGATCATTTCCGGGGGGTTCAACCCCACGACGGACCCTGCTAGACCAACGCTTGCGGGGGTCGTCTGTTTCCTCTGCGGCGCTGGTGCCCGTAGTAGAGGTACCGGTATATGCAGCGGTCCCAGTAAACTTAGGATCAGCCGAACTAGCAGTAGCACCCGCACCATTTCCATGTAGCCAGTTTCCAAGCACATAGAATTCGCGGAGGGCTCTGCGGTGGCCACCCCGTTTCGGATCGGTACTTGACCTACTTGAATCGGCACCTGAATTACTTGAATCGGCACCTGGCCTACTTGAATCGGCACCTGGCCTACTTGAATCGGCCCCTGACCTACTTGAATCGGCACTTGACCTACTCGGATCGCCGGTTGATTCACTTGTAGAACTTTCCGTAACAGTCGAGGTCTCCGTGACAGTAGAAGTCTCTGTATGGGTAGCAGTCTCCGTGGAAGTCGAAGTAGAGGTTGAACTGGGCGACGCAGTAACAGTTTCTGTATAGGTGGTAGTCTCCGTGTAAGTCGAAGTAGAGGTTGAGACGGGTGACACAGTAGCAGTCGCGCCTGGGTCCTGATTCTGTTGCCCTGGTGGGTTGAACCCTGGGTTCGGAATGCCGAAAGGGAACGGGGGGAATCCCCCAAGCCCGCCAAAGGCACCATTTTGAAGATTACCAGGGCGGCCGTCAGAGCTGGTAGATGCAGCTTCAGTAGTAGTATAAGTGGTAGTAGCGGTGGTAGTATAGGTTGTAGTAGAGGTATCAGTGGTGGTAGTCCCAGGATCAGTGGGACGACCCGGGTCGTTACTGATGGGGTTGTTCGGACCGCCACGAAGATTTCCACCTCTAAACACTCCGGGAATGCCCCATGCAAACCCGAGGTGTACGGGGTCGAAACCTGGTGGCCGTGAGGCCATTGCTGTGCCGACAGATGTAGAACTAGATGGGTCATTCGTAGTTGTCATGGTGCTGCTGGTGAAGGTGCTGGGGTCGTTCTGGAACCCATTAGGCCCGCCATACCAGCGAAGCCCATCATACCTATTGCGCCAGCTTGGGTCATAAGGAACAACTCTGGTATTAGGTCCAACACCAGGATCGGATGGAACCAATAAGCCGTTATCTTCGCTCCGGCTGTTGTGGGCGGCCGCTACCGCCCAAAGGAACGATGGGAGTAATTTTTGCAAGCCGTGCATGGTGACTGAAGTTGGTTACCAACTTAGAAGAGGAACGAAGGGGCACAACTCCGACGCATGCACGGTACTACGAAATAGACTGTGAGAGACCGTAAGCGACGGCTAGAATTTTATCGTAGCTAGCTGTAGCGAAAAGGATATGACGAAGGAAGTAGTTGAATATGGCCAAACCGTCCTAAGCTCGCCCTAATATAGGTAGGTAGGCAGCCAGAAAATCAAGCACCGACATAGATTCCTGTTTCGAATATTATGAGATTCCTGCGGAAGAGTAACCCGAAGGCTTTCAAGGATAAAACACACAGCGTGTGTGCCTTGTTATAAATGCGGCAATGCCCACTTTACCCTACTCTTCGGGCCTTCGGCCGAGAGCATCGATGACTTGGCCTGCTTAAACACATCGAGGGGAGTTCATATGTAGCGGTGACCCTGGATGGCCAAGTCGAACGGTAGGCCGACAAGCCGACCAGTGAGTAGCAAAGACCACGTCAATGCCTTTTCTCCCTACTGGTAAAGAGTACGTACGTCTTAGTACCGGCTCAGGGGTAGGTAGTCCATAGGTACAAAGCCTGTGCATGGCATCGTTATGAATCGTGGCCTTCCATCCCGGAAAGGTGCCAAGCATCCGGAAGACCTTGCAGCATGAGTGCATGTTAAAAACATGGCCTGGGTGTTGGGGGCCTGGAGCCAAAGGCGCGTACGTTACGGTCTCGGAAAGCCCCCGTCTCTTATTTTCTTCCTATTCCAACTTTCCGGAAGCTCCATGCATCCTAACATATAAAAGGCCTATTGTACAGCGGCCGAATAGTGCAATAAATCGCTGAGGATCTTGCGGTTACCCCCGCGAATCTTGGTCAATAGGGGCCCGGGGGTTCCGGCTCAAGAACCGTTGGGGAGGGAGCCCTTGATTCGGTATACTCCTCTTGCCCCCGGGTCCCGTAGTGTTGCAAGGCTCGTAGGCGGTCGAGGCGGTATCGGACTGCGCCCAAGATTCGCACAGCGGGAAAAGCCCGGTAGGCAGGTAGTGAAGCACGCGCATGAGCACAGTTCAACTCTAAGATGGCTTGGGGTGCGACAATCCTCTTGCAAGTCTTGCGCAATCGGCAATACAAACCCCGAGTCAAATCTCAACGGAAGACGGAGGAGAAACCGGGCGATCGCAGTGTTGCGGTGAAGCTGGCATCGTGCGATGAAGTGACGCCGAAAGCTAGAAGCGGTCTTCTGAGATCTCCGACTTCACTTTCAAGCCTATCCCACTATACCAGCTTATAAATGTTGCAAGGCCACATGACCAGATAATAACATTGCAACGCATGGTATTCGTAATGCATATGCGGCTTTCCATCCAAGATAGTATTAAAGTTCAATGCCAGCGCAATACTTCGCCGGGCCTCACGGCGTGAGCCAAGCGATGATCACCAGGTATGTTTTCTTGCAGATGCCACTGTCACTCTTCCCAGGTATCTAAACCGCTCCCAAATCTCAGGGCCCAGGCTGGTCGCAGCGATTAATACTTCGGTGAATCAATTCGGTTGCTAATCATGTTAGAACCCAACGTCTTTAGGACACGTGATGTTCGGCCCAATACATTGCTACACTAGATATCTGGCCTGTAAGTCAAACACATCGACAGGGGATCATAGACGAGTGGTGCAGTTGGATGACCCAGAAACGTGGCAGGCCGAACAATAGGGTAAAGGCGTTGGTGATTAAGTTGCAATTGATCCACGTGGCAACATTGAAAGCCCAAATTGATTAGCACATTTGAATCGATCGCTAATCGTCGCGATAACCCGGTCGAGAACCCATCGCGATTCGTGCTTAGACCCGGAGTGTCTCAGCCTCCCGCCTGTGACGCTTTGAATCTTTCAATCCCAACCAAGAGCTACAAAGCATTCGTTTGTAGAGCACACAGTAACAGAGGTAGATAGCGTACTCCAGGCATGCATCCATTCGGAAACTGACTGGCTCGGTGGGAAACCGTATTTATGCGCAGACAGTCAATCAGCCGCGATGACTTCGTTTCCGCTGGCAGCCAGACCAAGAATTCCACCTATCCGGCGGATATTTGCGTGTTTGCCATCGTTCCTTGCATAGGGTCAACTCTTAAGAAAGAGACAACATGGCTCTCGTAAGTCGAATCAGCCAACCGACAAACAGAGGTTTTCTGGAATCGACCAAATGGCAGCAAACGTACAAACGTCCGCAGCCGAATGTTTGTATTTCTTTTCCTGGCAACCAGCGGTCAGCCACCTTGAAGCCATAACCAGCCGTCCGCCAAGGACATTAGGTTCCAGTTTGAGTAACCATTGCACAGAGGTCCAGTTTGCGACCCCGATACAACGTACAGCTGTGGTTTATATTCATCATGATCACTTGACCAAATCGCCGACGCCTCCCCCTCCTCCCTCCTGGTGCAAAGGTAAAGTTAGTACGGGAATCAATCGCCCCGCTGAGCTGACCATGGCCACACTCGACTCCTTAGAGTATGCGCTGAGACAGAGCGCCATCTCAGCGACGAAGAAGCCACTGTCCGACGAACTATACAACGCTGGCTTCGGCATCTTGGCGGAGAATGCTGGATGGACGGCATACCAAACCTTCATTATTCCTCAATTGGCACACCTACTAGCGCCTCTCATCAACTCGCGTGTGCAACTCTCCGTGTTAGAAATCGGGCCTGGCCCGGAGAGCATGCTGGGATACGTGCCTCCCCATCTGAGTCGGAAAATCAGCAGATACACTGCGTTTGAACCTAACCAGTTGTTTGCTACAAAGTTGGAAGAATGGCTTGGCTCTCCCTTGAATACGGAACTCCCACTGCCCGGTCTGGAAAGCCCGCCCGACATCCGCCGAACTTCATTCGATTGGAATAACACAGTGAGTGGAACCGTCGCCGGTAGGGGTGATGACGACGAAAAGTTCGACATCGTACTATTCTGCCACAGCATGTATGGAATGGATCCTAAACACAAGTTCATCGAGCGAGCCATAGACCTACTTGTTGAGAAACCAGAAAGTGGAATAGTGGTGGTTTTCCATCGCGATGGGGCGTTGCAGTTAGACAGCTTAGCTTGCCATCGAACAGCCTTTTTGCCTACCGGGATCGTTTCCGCGGCAGACAAAGACGAGGCTCTGGATCAATTCGCTTCATTGATAGCCGAATTCGACGTACAAGATGAGGCCACTCGAGTTGAGTGGCGCAAGTTGTGCCGTGACTTGGCTCGACGCGAAGAAACCTCCCCAGACCAGCTCTTATTCAGTGTTCCCGAAATCATGGTGGTCTTCACTAGACATGCCACGGCGCTGCCAGAGCTGATGGCGCAAGTGCCGGTGATGAAAGGAAACAGGGCAATTAAAAGCCGGGAGGCCCGCACCCACCATCCTGCTTCGATTATTAGGCCAACAGAGATCCGCCATCTCCAGCGATGCGTTCAGTGGGCCGCGAAACATCGGGTCGGCCTGACCATCATTGGCGGGAGTCACAGCGGTCACTGTCTCTGGCCCAACGTCGTCTCGATCGACATGGAGGCTTTTGACCAGGTATACATTCTTCCAGGAGGCGGAGATGCGGGGACCTCCGATTTGGATTCCGGACCTTTGGTAGTTGCCGAGGTTGGCTGTAAGACAGGAGATGTCGTCCGCAAGTGCTTAGCGGCGGGCTTGACAGTCCCCCTAGGGGCACGCCCAAGCGTAGGTGCGGGATCGTGGCTACAAGGCGGCATCGGGCATCTAACTAGACTGCATGGGCTTACGTGCGATAGCATTGTTGGGGCCGTGGTGGTTGCGGTTGACTCCGGTCAGGTCCTCTACGCAGGCCTTGTACCAAGTCAATGCCGGCCAACTGATGCCGTGCGCCCGGAAGATGAAACCGAGCTGTTATGGGCAATCAAAGGTGCTGGGACCAACTTTGGCATCGTGGTTAGTGTCACTTTCAAGGCTTATGCAGCACCGACCTATTCCGTCAGGAACTGGATTGTCCCGATCAGCGATAAGCTAGAGGCAAGACGTAGACTCGGCATTTTCGATGAACTTCTCGCTAAGAAGCTTCCTCGAAACTGTTCCGCGGATGCGTATCTTTATTGGGATGCTGACCAGCTGCATCTTGGAGTGACAATGTTCGAATCCGCCACGAATAGTCCAACCCGTGAAGCGCCCCCGCCGACGCCCGCATTTGTCGACGAATATTTGGGACAAGCAAACAGTTTCAAGATCGTGGATGGCGTTGATTTGTTTGAGAGTGAGATGTACATGTCCGGAATGCATGGTGGGCACGGCGGTGGCAAAACCTCTTCGTTCAAGAGGTGTTTGTTCTTAAAGGGAATCGGGCAGGCGAATATTGCTGACATGCTAGTGGCAGCAATCGAGGCCCGTCCTTCGCCATTCTGCTATCTCCATCTTTTACACGGTAGTGGAGCGGTCAGTGCCATCGCAGCCGATGCCGCTGCTTTCGGTTGTCGACACTGGGATTTCGCTTGCGTGATAACTGGTGTTTGGCCCCGCGACCAAGATGGAACCAAAGTTGCCCTCGCTGCCGTGCAGTGGGTTTATGACACCGCCATGGACCTGTTGCCCTTGAGTAGAGGGACTTATGGCGCCGACCTTGGGCCAGACCCCAGAGACGCCGCGTTCGTGGCTAAAGCATTCGGACCAAACTTGCCGCGTCTCGCACGTCTCAAACGCAGATGGGACCCAAACAATGTGCTTGCCTATGCCTGCCCACTCTTGACGGGACCAAAACTCATCATTCTCGTGACGGGCGAAAGCGGAGCTGGCAAGGACTATTGCGCCGATATCTGGGTCTCAGTGTTCAATACGTCCGCACACAAAAACCTCACGGCACGCGCAGTCAGCATCAGTGATGCGACCAAGCGAGAATATGCGGCGGCTACCGGCGCCAACCTAAAACGCCTGTTCCAGGACCGTGCCTACAAGGAGCAACATCGGCCGGCATTGACTGCATTTTTCCAGGATCAGGTGCGGAGGCGACCTCTCCTACCTGAGGAGCATTTTATGGATATAGTGTACGGTGCCGCAGACGTGGATGTCCTACTAATCACTGGAATGAGAGATAACACGCCAGTCGCAAGCCTGTCGCATTTGGTAACAAATAGTAAACTGCTGGATATTCACGTCACAGCTAGCGAAGAGGCGCTGCGGATCCGCCGGGGATGCCAGGACAATAGGGATAGCAACAACGATAAGTCGAACTCGACGGTCTTGGAGTACTGCCCCAGTCTCATTTTTGACAATACCATAAGAGGCGAAGAGGCTGCAGAACAGTTCGCCGAACGCTACCTGCTCCCGCACTTGCACGAGGACTTGCAGCAACTGGCCAATATGGTACAGTTGGTACCTGACTTCCCACGCCCGGGCATCGAGTTCCGCCACGTACTCAACATTGCCCAACAGCCGGGCGGACTGGCCCTGTGCGCCTCTCTGCTGCGAACTCACTTCATCGGTGACTGGACCAAGGTTGATGCGGTGGTTAGTTGCGAGGCTGGCGGCTTTATATTCGCGGCACCGCTGGCCGAACAAGTCAACGTGCGGTTGGTGACGATTCGCGAAGCCGGAAAGCTCCCACCACCCACCGTTTGCGTCAACAAGTCCCCCTCGCATATCTCATCCTCGTCGCCCGAGGATTCGAGAGAATTGGCCATTGAGATGGCCCGCGACGCACTCCCCAGAGGTGCATCAGTGGTGGTCGTGGATGATGTGCTTGCCACAGGGAAGACCCTTTGCGCAGTGCTGCGGTTATTGAAAGAAGCGGGCATTGGTGCCGAGCATATCAACGTCATGGTCGTGGCCGAATTTCCCGTTCACCGCGGTCGGGAACTGTTGCGCCAACATGGTTTTGGAAGAGTTAACATACAAAGCCTGTTGGTTTTTGGTGGTGTCTAGAAAGCAGAGGTCATGAGTAGGAATGAGGAAGTACCGGTACCTACCTATTCGAACGTGACGCGGAAAGCGTCGCGGTAAAGTTTTAACGCTATGGTACAGTGTGGCTAGTGTTCTTAGCACCCAATATACTGTGACGACACTACGCTCAAGAACACACAGGCAGAGTGAGCATCGGTAATACCTACAACCATTCTGTCACAGAATGATAACTAAGATGAGGATGTGTAGTGTATTGCCTATCTAGCTACTTGAGCTGTGACTCGTGAGCCGTGAGCGTGAGTGGAAAATTCAGTGTTCAGAGTTGTCCTGGTCTAATCGCCCTCCGTATGACTCGGTATGAGTGTTTCAATTATGATCTAGGTACAGACGTACGTCTGTAGATAGCTCAGTAATTGGGCATATTACAAATCTAGAATCGAAATATGTCAAACTTAGTTCGCGTCTTTGTCAGAACTTGTCCCGCCTGAAGGTCGTGAAGTCGTATTCATCGTGGTGCTCAGTATGGGCGTTGTGTGATAGTATGAACCAGGAATGTTGGTTTTCTCGATACCATCCAGCCCAACACTTGGTCAACGGCCGGCACCACACAACCACACAATAACCGCAACCAGAGTCGCGATAACCGCAGCGGCGAGAGCCACCGGCGGCATCCACGCTCCCAGCATCACTATGCTCGTCAGAGTCGCAAATATGCCGCCGGGCGGGGTGAATCCACCGTACATGTATGATTGGAAGGCTGCAGCCAAAGTACCTAGAATCGTCCAAGAGAGAAGTCAGAAACAAAGTCAGAGATGGTATCAGATGGGGATAGCCAGCGTGCTAGCGAAGACGATGCACGCACCGGCACCGACACCGACAGGCCCGAAGCCCAGGCTCAGGAAAATGAACATGATCGCCGTAAACGTGATCGCCCAGGCCAATATAACTGCGAAGACGTCTTTGGACCACATCAGGGAATGAGTTAGCATCTGATATTACATATAGTAGTCTAGAAACATGAAGACGGAATGCGAGGGACTGACGAGGTTGCGATAGCCAAGCTACGATGGCTGCCCAGGACTCCCCGAGCCAAGCGGTGAAGGCTGCCCAGTAACTTCCAAGGTCAAGGCCGGATGAGCCTGTGTCGGCGTATGTGCTGATAATCGACAAGTAATCGTAAGGAGGCATCTTAATTTTGCTGAGAGCGTATGGGACGTGTGCCGATAATACTGGCAAAGGGGAGGTCAGGGTGAATGTGGCTAAAAAGACCTGACGAGGTGGATTGGCTGCAGATAGTCTCTCCAGATATGCTGTAGTGTTTGAGTGTGATTACGGTGTTTGGATGTTGTTGCGGTGTTGGGCAACGACGTTGGTGCAAACGCCGGAGAGGTACGGATACGTACCTACGAAGTGCAGCCTACGGATACCCACACCAGTCACCAATTGTATGATACGTTCATATCTGGCGTATCTTCAACCAGGCATGAGTTGAATCGTGCACACCGATATCTATTGGCGGGCTGTGACTTTGTTTGCCTAGGTATATCCACTTACATCGCACACTCTTCCAGTCCGCCCAGTCGGCTCCAAGAACAGCATATCCTGTACATTGATGCATTGCTTCAGTATCATTTGGACGTGTATGAGCATATTATGAACCTCTCGCGGTCTTGCTATTCGACGTAGTGAAACGACATGATGACTGCTGTTTCAATAGATGCGGTTTCATGTGGCAATATGTAGCTCTTCGTAGACTCCTCGTCAGCGGTCATACTATGGTACTGGTGATTTGTGAAAAAAGCACTCATCAGCTGCACGGCGCCGTTTAGGTCGAATAGCAAGTTCATGAGAGATTCATAATATGCTTATACACTTTCGAATGATTTCGAAGCAATGCATTGATTAAAGCGTAGGACGCAATGTCATCGGACCCGATTGAACCGTTATAACATGCAGGTTCCAGATAAACAGCAACTGCTCGTTACTGTAGTCGGCGGCATAGCTCATATGTCTCATAATCCAAGCGTTATCAAACCGAAATGGGAGCATAAGTCCGGCCATCAAAACTGGCGTCTCCTTCCGACATTTAATTGGATAGAAAAGTATAAGGAAAGGCCGATCACAATGTTACTCGTTCCCAGCTGACGCTTCCTCATATGGAGGTAGAGCCTCGTACGGTGGCAGATTGGGTGTCTTATTTTCCGCATTAATAGACTGTGAAGATGGTTCTGCTGTAGCGTCTGGTGGCGGTGGGGGGAGGGTGTCAAGTGGCGGGTGAACAATAACGGCGTATTCTTTGTCAATCTTTTTCAGCTTATTTGTGACGTTAAAAGCGAAACTAATCTTGACGGTATACGCCAGCGAGATGTTGTACGTCGCAAAGGATGAACTAAATGCACTTATCCCTCTGTTACCAAGCGCGCGTGTGCTGACAATTTTCATGTTTCCGCTGGCCTTGGAAAATGGCTCCGCAGTGTCAACGATGCCATTCATCTGGAATACTGTAAAATGTCCCTCAGACTCTGGAGACCTGAATATTGCTCTGTGTGCTCGGACGATTGTGTGGGCCCTGATTTCAATGTGGAAAAACTCTAGCTGAACTTCTGGGATGAGTACTGCCGTGCATTCATGTTCGCGAGGCTTAATCTGCACTTCAAAGCACAGAGGCTGTCCAAGATAAATGTCTCGAGGTGCAGAGCAGACCCAATCGAAAGCATACGTAGGAAAATGCCCTGCGCCGAACAAAGCTTTTGTCTTCTCTTTAAATCCGGATGGCCGATCTGATTCTGGTAAGAGTAGCTCGTTTTTCACTGATGCGAAGCCACTCCAATTGCAAGGGCCTCTGTTCACCGGCTGGGAAGCGCTTGGGCCCTCATAATGAACCAATGGTTCCTGGTACTTGGTTGGCTTGTCCACGTCCACAGGTAACTGAGGCATTATAACGTCAACGCCGATACGATACTCGACAAATGCTTCATATCTGTGACCAAAGCTTTGATAGGGGCCCTGGAAGCTCGGCGGTAGTGGCTGGTTCCGGTGGCATATAAACCTGGAATCCTGATCGGTAAAATCATAGTCACCCATGACCTGAGCATCGGTTGTCCCTGGGAAAATAAGGCTGAACGGGAATATCACAGTGTCTCTTGGCTTAGCCCGAAAGGAGTCATCGTACAGGAGCAATTTGCGGGAAAATAGTGGTGCTCGTCCGCGATAGACATTCGTACTTTGCCCATTGGATTGCCAGATTTTCGTCTTTGCACGTCCGTGAAGCGTGACAAGGACCTGGAGATGCCCAAAAAGCTCGGTATGGGGATGGCTCTGGCTTGGCACGAACCTTAGGTTGATATGTCCCATGACTGGATCACGATTACCACAATGGATCTTCCCAGGCTCGTCGAGGACGACCTGCGTCACAAGCCTGCCGATCGACATGATCAGAACAGATTGGGCTGCAGGGTTACGGTAGTGCCGGTGAAGCGTACGCGCAGGCGTATGCAATACGCGCGTATACTTAGACGATCTCGGAAATGTAAAAGCGCTGGTCGTGCTGGACGATATCGATCACGCATATACACCTGAACAAGGTGTGATGTTGGGAGAGAAAACTAAGAATCCGTCAGACCCGAACAGCCCGTTGCGGATCTGGCGTCTTGGCTACCTCGAGCGAATGATATCATCGCATGATCTCAGGATCGACAATCGGTCGTAAGCGCTTGAGAAAAACAGGTCTTTTTGTAAGCAGGGTCGCAATTGGAAGAAATGCTGCCATTGCGGGCTCCGCAAGGCTTTCAACGAAGCCCTCCATCGGTCGTGGCGCGTTGTCTTCCCGCCATGAGCCTTCGCGCAGTCAGCAACATGTCTCATGTGAATGAGACAAGCCTCCTCAAGACCTAAACAAGGCTTGATGCTATTCAGGATCTCATACACAGGCTGAGGCTTTGGATGTGTTGTTGTTTTAACTGTGGAGCCACCGAACTTGACGTAGTTATTTGGAAGCACCTGCCTCGGAAAGTGGATATTACCTACTATTTAACTGCCTTAGGCACTAATAGATACATATGCAATATATCCCCATGATGTGCATCTAACAGGAACGGCTAACTGGCTAGATTACGTAATACCAGCGCATCGTCGCGCTATCGACGCGACAGAACAGGTGCCTAACTGGTTTAGGCAATCTTTTTGGGCGTTCTACCCATCCAGTATCCCGTCAGGCGGTTGACCGTTCTTCAAGCCTTGCCTCGTCACCACGCATTTCAGAAGCCTTGTAGACCCTCCACCACCACAACTGCAGGCGTCCTCCACGACAAAATGTCTGCTACCGCGATGTGAGTATGGCATTGTATTTCATGCACGCACTCGCTAACTCCAGCCGTTGCACAGCGAGCAGTTTGACAACATCTACCTCGACTTGTCCAAGGAGTCTGGAAAGTGCAGGTTTGCCGAGAATGGGCTCGGCTGGAAGCCATCTTCTGGCGGCAACACATTTACCCTTGACCGTGGCGACATCGCCTCGGCCCAGTGGAGTCGCGCCGCTAAAGGCTTCGAAGTCAAGATTCTGAAGCGGTCCTCCTCCCTCGTCCTCCTCGATGGCTTTGTGCAAGAAGACTTTGAGCGTCTGGCCAAGCTCTTTAAGATCTGGTACAGCGTAAACCTTGAGTCAAAGGAGCATGCTCTGAGAGGATGGAACTGGGGCAAGAGTGAGTTTAGTAAGGCCGAGCTTGTCTTCAACGTACAGAATAAGCCATCTTTCGAGATCCCGTACACCGAGATATCCAATACGAACTTAGCTGGTCGTAACGAGGTCTCTGTCGAGTTTACAGCATCCAACGAAGAGGACACCGGGACAAATGGCCACCTGGGCGGTGCGCGCGGACGAGGAAAGAAGTCGGGTGCCGGAAAGGACCAGCTGGTGGAGATGCGCTTCTACATTCCCGGTACAACCACTCGCAAAGAGACCGAAGGGGAAGAAGCGGGTAGCGATGCGGAACAGGAAGAAAAGAACGCTGCCACCTTATTCTATGAGACGCTCATGGACAAAGCTGAGATCGGAGAAACTGCTGGAGATGCTATTGCCACATTCCTAGAAGTTCTTCATTTGACACCACGGTGCGTTGTCCCTGGCCTTACGTCGTTCCCCGTGCCTTAACTAACTTATTTTTCTAGTGGACGATTTGATATCGACATGTATGAAGCTTCCTTCCGTTTGCGTGGTAAGACGTACGACTACAAGATCCAGTACGATGCCATCAAGAAATTCATGGTCCTACCTAAACCGGATGAGCTGCATTTCATGCTTTGCATCGGCTTAGATCCGCCCCTCCGACAGGGCCAAACCAGATACCCGTTCGTTGTAATGCAAGCGAAGAAAGATGAAGAGGTCACAATTGATCTAAACCTTACCGACGACGAGCTGACCAAAAAGTACAACGGCAAGCTAGATGCTCACTACGAGCAGCCGCTACACCAAGTCATTACGTATATCTTCAAAGGTCTCGCCAATAAGAAGATTACTTCACCAGCCAAGGATTTCATGACGCACCGACAGCAGTACGGTATTAAATGCTCGATCAAGGCAGCGGAAGGCTTCCTCTATTGTCTAGAGAAGGCGTTCATGTTCGTTCCGAAACCCGCCACCTATATCTCTTACGAGCAGACAGCCTCTATCACGTTCTCGCGTGTTAGCGGCGCTGTCTCCGCACTCTCGACGTTCGACATCCAGGTAGTAATGAAAAGCGGGCCAGCGCATCAGTTCAGTAATATTAATAGGGAGGACTTAAAAGCGTTGGAAGACTTTTTCAAACTCAAGGGCCTCCGCGTTAAGAACGAGGTCGACGAGGAAGCCAATCTGTTAGCGGCAGCTCTCCGCGATGATGCCATGGACGACTCTGAAGATGAGGTCGTTGGTGGTGGCGCCGACCGTGGATCCGCGGACGAGGATGAGGAGTCCATCGACGAGGATTTCAGGGCCGAGAGTGAGAGTGACGTGGCGGAGGAATACGACTCGGCACACGAGTCGGACGGCTCCGGCAGCGACGAGAGTGGTGTCGACGACGAAGACGAGGACGAGGACATGGCCGACGACGATGAGGAAGAAGAAGAAGAGAAACCAAAGCCCAAGCCAAAAAAGCAAAAGAAATAAAACGCTCTAATGCGAGTGGGATCGACCGTCTTGATGCCGCCCCTAGTTAGCCGGTGTCGAGCAGGGAGCCTGTACAGGGTTTCCATATATGTTTAATTATTTTTATTGTTGTACTTTCGGACGGGAAAAAATGGCGTCAGGAGTATCGGCTTTGACCTGGCTCGAGTTATCTCTTCCTCGACTCAACGAATCGCGCATCGTGTAGGGGTAGGTAGTGTTGTACCTATAGTAGCACATATTTGCTTTTTCTCTCTTAAAAAAAACACAACTTGATGAGCGAGAAATGGTATCTTTAGTGTTCGGGGAAAACGTTAAGAACAGAAGAATGGAACGGAATAAAACCTATGCTGCGGGCTTTTCTCATTATTTGCGCTTTGGAGATGAAAGTACCAACAGGGGTGGATATCTTCCCGTCTGAAACGAGGCTTTCAAGAACACCAAGGTTGAGATCAAATGAAGATTTCAAGCCAGATATGCATACTAGGTAGGTGGAATGGAGATCATATCTTTACACATCCGTAGCCTTTTGGTACGCCGTCAGACTCGCCCGACTAAGCAACTACCCAAATAAATAGCACCCTCACAAGAGACTCACAATTCCATTCGATTGATGAGCAAGGAAACTCACCTCCATGAAGCCAGCCCACCTAATCAGGCAACCAAGTCACGTAAAGCAAACACAAAGCATGTAAGTTAACGAGGTACTACAGTAATGTATTGAAATTACCACTCCTACAATAACGCGGTCAAGAAGCGGAGGAAGACCAACAAAGGGGGAAGACTAAAAAACGACAGTAGTTATCGGACCGCAAACACAATACCAGTACAAGGTGGGCCGAGCCGAATTTATAAACCCCTTCACAGAATCACTACACATGCTTCGCCGCCACCTCCCCTGCACCGCCCGCCTTCCCTTCACTCCCCGCCATGCAATCCGCAAAAGCAATCTAAATCTCTCTTACGTCTCGTGACTCAGTTTCCCGCACAACAAAATGCATCATAGGAAAAGGGGAGGTAAAGGCAAGGCCAAGGCGGAGTCAGCCGCGCGGCATAGACGAAGCCAGTTAGTCCATTTCGCGAGGTTTGGGACTACCATTCTGTGTAAGAACAGGAGTCTTCTTTCTGTCTGTCTTGTCTTTATTAGTCTTTCACACGAGCCCGTGTCGAAGGGTTAGAAAGACAACCGACAGCAAAAACAAAAGAAAATAAGTGAGGACTTCGAAAAGTCAACGACAGTCGAGGACGGTATTAAAGACGGATGGACGCCTGTGTCGATGATTCCGGACCGCGATAGAAAAATGAAAGAGGGTGCGTACTCCATCCGGAGCCGCATCTGCGCGTGTGGCGTATCGTTTCGTGTAAAGTCGTGTCATAAGCTGTTTAGGCAAACTCATGATCATCAGTCATAGATAGACGCTATGCAAGGCAACACAACACAGCCTCATACAATCATGCTCTTAGTTCGTGAGTGGATTCGTCGGCCTTCCGCACGCTTGCGCAGTGACTCTTCCCGCTTAAGGACAAGTTCGCACCACTTGCGGCGGGAGTTGATGCCCGTTCCGTCATCTTCATCACCTCCACGGCCGATGACATCCCCGAGAACCTTCATCCAACCTTCCTTGTCCTCGGGCGTATCGGCATAGAAGTCAATCACTTCGCCGTTGTTGAACCGAATCCGGAAACCCTCTTCAACGAACATGTACCCTTCCTCCTCCTCAGCAAACGCTGAGCGACGTCGCTTTCCATTGCGGCCCAGTGTCTCGGGGTCGGTCAATTGTCGGCGGTCGTCAATGAGGCGTTTGGCATTGGATAGGTTGATTGTGGCGCGCGGTTGTCGCGTAGTCTCGTGGTAAGCAGTAAGCTTGGTGCCTACAAGTTTAAAATAGCGGCGACGCCAGTACTGGAAATTAGGTTAGCTTGTAGTCGTTATACCATTGAGGGAATTACTAACAGGACAATCTCCACCCTGCTGACTGAGGTGACCTTCCCAGTTGCGGCTGAGCCTTTCTTCGGCAGCCTTGAGCTCACGGATGCACGAGTTCATGCTCTGAGGCATGTCGTCGTCAGAGCTACCTTTGGGGCGCGGTACGAACAGGAGCTGGACCTCGAGCTTCCCAATCTTGTATGGGGCGCGGCGCACAACGCTGTTGGCGGGAATGCCAGCTCGCTTACTCTTGACGCTGCTTGCGAACCCAGCATCCTCAGTCGCCCACTCATTAAAGGCGGCAATCTCTACCATGTAGGGTCGCCCGTAGCATCGCGACTCATGTTCTTTAAGACACACGTATGATCTTGCGAAGCTGCCGTCTTCAGCAGCTAGCGGTGATAGTAAGTCCCAGGCTGTGGGTGCAACGCTAAGCTTGCTAGCAGCCTCCCGCTGTGCTTGAGCATAGGCTTCTTCCTCCGCGCGCAGGCGGGCCTCCATCTCCTTGCGTTTTTTGGGACTAGCGAATACACGAGAGAAAGCTGACGTCTTAGGCTTCGACATCTTAGTCGGCGAGGCGGGGACCGGCTTGGGTGTCTTCGGTTTCTCCAATTTCACGTTAAGCGTAAGCTGGAATTCCAGGTCGTTCGGCACGACAAGTTCAAACTCCTGGCCTATTGGCGCGTTACGAGCCAATTCGAGCCAGGTAGTTGTGACACAATGCACTCCATTGTCAAGGGTGAGGCTGAACCAAGTTCTCTCATCTGTCCGAGGTTAGTACAATGTTCGATTCCACCAGGGGTTTGACGGCTTACTTCTAGGGAGAGGCATGTCGAGGTCCTTCACGCCCATGACTTTAACAAAGAGTCGCCCCCTCTCGCCGCACTCGTCCGTAGCTAATTCGGGAGCTTCTTCCTCCGGAACGGAATTCATCGCAGTGGCGTTGCTTTCTTGACCAGGCAAAGGCGGCACGGGTGCATTGAGAGTGGGTGCGTGCCGCTTCCTGAGGCTTCGTTTCTGCTTACCATTCCAGGGCTCGACAGTCCACGATTGTGGGCGTTGCTGCTTCACAGGAGAATTGCCTGCAGAACGCGTGCCGGGTCGAAGGTCTTCGTTATCCTTATCGCTAGCAGTGACAAGCTTTGTATTTTGCCGCATGAGGTAACCGCGCTGTTTGCGAGGAGTAATGTTAGCATTGAATGCCGTCTGGGAGGAAGCACTGATCGTGGTGGGGCCCGAGGCACTGTTTGCTTCGTTTTCGTTTGAACTGGACGCTTGTCCAGTATGGCTGGTACTTGCAGCTTCAAAGTCTATGTTCAGGGTGCTTTGCTGGAACTCAACCTTTTGTGCCTCAATAACTCTGTCAAAATCATGGTCAAGACTCAATCCCAGGTCGAGATCCAGTGTCAAACTTCTGTTTTTCAAACTAGCATGTCGCGCTACAATGTCAGTGCTGCTGACGTCTTTGAGCTTCTCGGGGTCGTCACGGGATGTACGGGTACGGTGGCGTTCGGGGATGGATGGAATATCAGGTACAACCTCGCGACTGACTTGTCTGCGAGCTTCACGCATTGCCTCGATGTCAGAAGGAGTTGCAGAAGGTCGCGTTTTGAGCTTCGAGCTCGACGCCTTGATGGTCGCAATTCGCTCAGGGACAGCGGGAGACTCGATAACATCTTCTTCCTCTTCGAATTCCGACTCGTCTTCAGAAGAAATGGGGTGGTGGATGACGGATTCGGGTGTTCCCGGCTCTTCTTCCTCCTCCGGCTCACCCCAGCCTGAACCATCGTATTCCGGTTTGGAGACAAGATACTGGGGAGTTAGTGACCGTGCTTCTGTTTCAGGTGGCTTGGCCTCCTTATGACCTTCAGTATGCGTGACTGAATCAGAGTCTTTCGGTTTGGGCAGCATGTAGGACTGGAAACTGCGAGAGAAATCGGCGGATTTAGTAGAGCTGTTGACCCGAGGTAGTGTTGCACTGAAATTGGTGATTTCACCATCTCGGACTGGGCTAGCAGGTCTAGGCGTGTTCGCCGAGTCCTCTTCCGCCTGTGCCGACTGGGCTTTGGGCGACTCTTCGGAGTAGTGGCTCTCGTCTTCAATACCTTCCTTACCTCCATCTGAATCGATATCATCATTGTCTGGTCGTTTGTCCACAGCGGGGAAATCGTCTATCTCATATTCATCTTCGTCGTGCTCATCTTGATTCTCATCTTGTTCATTCTCGTCCTGTTCATTCTCATACTCATGCTCATCTTCTTCATGCTCGCCTCGTTCAAGTTCGTCATGTTCATGCTCCAAGACGCTGTCTTCGTCGAAATCAGAGAAGTCTTCCAACATCGAGTCCTCGATACTAGCGATAGGGACATCGGGATCGTAAGGAAGACTGCGCATCACACCGTGTACAGAGCTAGCATCGGGTGCACCCAGGTTAAAGCTGTAGTCAGATTGACGATCAGATTCTTTATTGCCGTTAACGCGTTGCAGAATGGACTGGCGTGAGATACTTGGAAGCTCATAATTGTCCAAAGCTGAAATATCACCCAGTGTATCATCTGCTTCATCGACTTCTTCATCTGCTTCGGGATGTGGGGTCTCGCTTTCTGGAGTCACGCTGGTGACTCTATCACGAGCGCCGGCTCTGCGCATGCGCCGTTCACGCTGCTGCTCCGCGAACGACTTGGCCGATATATCTGACATTTTTGGGCTAGTCTCGTCGGACAGCATCATAAGCTTAAGGCGCTCCTCCAAGGACATACCCGAGTTACCGATATTCTGTGCCTCGGATTTCGTGATAGGGGCCGCTGGTGGAGACGGCAGATTCCGCGGGGAACTGAGCATTCGATCGGACACAGGAGAATGCCCATTGGGAGATACGGAATTGGACCCGGCATGGCCCGTTCCAGGAAGGGGAGGTAGCGGCCGATGATCACTAGACGTAGAGGAATCTGTACGATTATGCTGTGGTCGAGCAGCGGTTGCCGGAAGTACGGGGCCCTCGGGCATAGGACTGCTATCAAAGCGGGAGTCGGCATCTCGGCGCCAATCATCTGGACCTACAACTGGCGTCTTATCCGTGTCTTCCAGTGTGGCATCGAAACTGTCATCTTGCAAATCCCCGGCCTCCCCGGGATAGGCTGCATAAATATCATCCTCCTCCTCAGTATCGAAGCTGCCCTCTCGCGAATTAGTCCCGACGGATGATAGATCCGGGGTTGCCATCTCATATTCGTTGATTTGAGGAGGCGCCGCATCGAATGTCACAGACTTGGCGTGCCGATGGAGATATCTACCCTCTCCGGTAATGGTTTCATCGATGGAATTGTCAGAGAAGACATCATCACCACTCTGAGAGTTGTAGCTGTTCTTGAAGCGCGACGACGAAAGCGAAGACTTCATAGGGGAGGGTTGATCCTTGCTCGGAGTAGCCGGTCGGTTTGGAGAAGGAGTAGGGCTTGTCAAGGCTTTCGTTGGGGTTTGGAGGGGCACATTCGGGTGGCTTTCGCTCCGGGAGTGGGATGAGCGAAGACCAGCATGACCAGTGCCACCAAATGCGTTTCCCTGGACTTTGGCAAGCGGGCGTTCGAAAGTGGGAATTTTAGTAGGATCATATTCTTGTTTCTGCTCCCGCGCGAACATGGTGCTGTTCTTCACACGGGATGCCTTCTCAAGGCGCTCAATGGACGAGCGCTTAGTAGGAGACGGAGAACCTGAGCGGCCGCCATAGAGATCATTATCACCGACCTTGTTGGCATTTCGGCTCTGCCAAAACAGTCGTGGCGATGCAGCCGCTTCAAGAGGGGAAGATTGGAATGGAGAGGAGTCGGTGTTTAGGGTCATCTTCTAGGCAATATATAGGTTAGCATGGCCAAGGCCAGAAGTGAGTCAAGGAGCCACACGACTGGCCGGAGGGGGGGAACAAAGCGCTGCATACCTTCGACGACGACGTCCAGACCGGCGAGTTACGCCGCTTCTCGGTTGCCGATATCTCAGACAGGGGACGACCCACGCCACCCCTTGCTGGCGACGGAGTCGGTGTAGCTTTGGAGATGCGCAGCGGCTCGGTGATCTGCGACGAGAGTTGATTAGCAGCTGACGACGCACATTCCGGCGATGCACATTCCGGTGATGCGGAGATTTAAGACAAGAGCGTGCTTACCGGCTGCTCTGAAGCCATATTTAAAGATATGCCTCCCAATTTCTACGCTCTAACAATGTCCTCGCCAATTCATGTCTTCAAAGGAAGTACAAAGGAAAAAATGGGGTACAGGGCGCAGAGCGCAACTGAGCTGCGGGGGGATTGGCGGGGTGTGGTGCCGGATCGTGGAGCGTGATGTCGCGTTGGAGGGTGGAGGTGTCAGATTCAAGAGGTAAAGATGCCGGCAACGATCGAGCAGCAGCACACCCGGGGATTGTGCGTTGCGCGCAGGGTCTAACCAGCGATAATTGCAATGAGCATCCGTGCGGTGCACGGCAGCAGACGAGAAATGCAGTATCGGAATGGAAATACGGTCTGGAGGTAACCTGCGGTGCAGCGGCGGGTGATAGATGGTCGAGGTTGTGGCGATGCTTGGGGGGGAAGAGAACAATGGAGGAGAAGGGTTGTGATGTGATTTACGCCAGGTGCTTTGCAGCCGCTATTTGGGCAGCGGCAGAGGATGTAAACAGAGCAGGGGGGCTGAACCTCAGGTACTGCGGTACCCCACTCCAGGCTTTTCCAGGGCCCCTTTCCAGCTCCCGGCGCTACTGATAGCCGCTGTCTCTGCGTGTACCCCGGTACCTCAGGTACCTGTTGCCCCATCAACTGCCGAGTGCATGTTTACCTTAGGTGCGCCTATCTAGCACGATGCAGTAGTTAAGACACGCGATCGGGTAACCGGGAGGCTTTACGGTCCGTACTTTGACCCTGTTGTACTTTATAGGAGATACGCAGGTGATATCTCATGCGGGTCCCCGACGTCGATATCATGCGTACGCAGTCGGTAACTTCGATCTTGATCCCCATTGTATAGGTGGCACGGTAGCTGTCGTCAATCAAGTTTCACCATCATATGGACGATGAGGCCATCACCTTAGGTACCGGCAGATAGGCCCGGAGCACAACATACCGGTACCTTACTACCGGTAAGGTCGATCCCACCATCTAAACATCTAACTACCTGCACTACACGACATACTTTGTACCAAGCAGTTAGTGTACGATTTGATGTGCTTGCTAACTATATCGATCGATTTGATCGAGATGTACGTCCGTAGTGATGGTATTTATAGGTAAAGTTATTTTAGAGCGACTAGCCTAGTAACTACATACCAGGTATTTACTAGCTTAGGTTAGCATACCTACACGTATGAATCCGTACACTCCAACGTATAACTTGAAGGTAATAGTGTGGTAGATACTGCTTAGGCCGCATGTACGCCATGGGTATGGAGTTCGAAAAAATTTTAAGCCGCAGGTCCCCAGATCCAGGCGATTCATCCTCATCCAATGAGGAAATCTTTAGTGCTCTCGTGGGTGTTGTCTGGTTGACTTGAATACTTCGGTTGGGACATCGTACGCATTCAACCGGCGGTTATAACCCTCCATAACTTTGAGGCGTGAGAAGAGCCAAATAAGAAAGTACATGATCATCTCTTGGGCAAAGCTCATATCCTGCTTCATCCCTGCGAGCTGCTGAGCCTTCTTAAATACCATGCCTAGACGCGGACGACGGAGATCAGAATATTGCCCCACGGCGTGGATGAGGCCACCCTCCGAGTCTTCCTTCAGGTAATGGCAAATGAGTAGCGCCAATGTCTCGCAATCCTCTAGTGCCATGCTAGCACCTTGACCAGAAGATGGTTGTAATGCATGCGCTGCATCACCGACAAGCACGCAACCACCCTTCTCCCATGTTGGCAATAATGGCGTGATAAAGGTCGGGTATAGTGAATCGACTTCTACATCTTGAACAATACTTTGGACAACTGGATTCTGCCATCCTAGATGCCGCCTCCGGAGTTCTTTCTTTATGTCTTCTTTATTAATTTTTCGCCAGTCATCTGGACATTTATCAAGGGCATATGTTGACCACCAGGTTGCCGTGCCACCGGCTTTGGTGGAGTCTTGAGCATCGCCGGTGGTATAGCCGTAGCCAAAGAAGCTATTGGCGCCTAGAACAACGTTCATCTCGCCATCCGGCGTGCCGTTGATCTTCGAGCTCGGAATGAATCCGCCGACACCCACAAGGCCTTCATATTGGGGTGAAAATTCGTATTCCTTGCGATCTTGGGCACCAAATATCGCTCGTCGAACGCGGGACCAGATGCCGTCACACCCAATGACCAGATCGAACTCCTCCGTCCTCTGATCTTGAAAGACTACCGTTGGCCTATTTTGGCCATTTGCGAGTCTCACATCAATCACCTTGCGACTCAGGACCGCCTCATCAGGGATTTTCTTTCTCAGAATCTGACAACAAGCATCCCGCCCAATCATGACCATCATCTCATTCTCTCCTGCGACCGGCAACACATCCAAAATCCATCCTCGGGAATTCGACATGCGCCAGCTCCGAATGATGTGGCCTGCCCTCAATATCTCATCATACAAGTCTTGGTCCAGGCGCTTAAGGACATGTAGTCCTGTTGGACTCAGTCCGATGCTGGCCCCAACGGCAGATGCATTGTATGTCTCCGAATCCACCGTGGCTGTTGCACTTCGGCCTTGGGTTTCCTGAGCTCCTCGGGCTTCGTATATAACTAGCGAGTGGTCGTCGAGTAAACCGACCTTCCGCAGCCAGAGATATTGAGAGAGACCGGAGATCCCAGCACCAATGATGGCAATCTTGACCATGATGATATAGGTAACAGGGCTCTTATACTGATAGAAACTTTGCTACGGCGTTAGGGATATAGCAGCGAAGGATGAACCTCATGCTCTGTGCGTTATTGCTTGAGGCCCTCAAGGTTCGGCGAAGGGCATGGCAGCCACTTGTAGTTTGCTGTGTACCAACTTTGTCACGCTCAAAGAAAATTGCTGCTGCTGCCTGCATCCGTCTCATCCCGTATATTCGTATATGTACGGAATAACCAAGCGAAGATCATGTCACACGGTTCGGTAGCCGATTGCTTGAAATGGTACTTACACTACAACACATTTCAACAGCTCTAGGTGGCGGATTTTGTTACCATGCGATATCGGAGTTGGGTGAGTTTCATACACCTCCATGTTGAGCCAAGAGAGATGGAATATAAGATAAAAAGTAGGGGAGCATGAGTAATGTACGGCATAGTAGCTGAGCGCCGGCGCGTGCGAGTCTTCAAGCTGCCAGTCGCTGAACTTGAATTTGAAGTTTCAATTTCTGCGCAGGGGCTGCGTGGTACATAACTTTGCACTACCTTTATGCATAGGTACATAAATATCCCGGACCTCTTGATGTGGGGTCTTAACGGACCCACTTCCACGATAAGAGTCGATAAGATACGGACGTACAGCTACAATGATTATTTTCATTTCGCGACCCTTCAATTCCTGCCATCACGTCCATCATTCTACCTTAAAGAAGCTACAGTCACCCTCCTAATTACCAGATCTCCGCAATCCCTCACTCGCGCCGCTCACCAGCTATTGAATAGCGCATCGCACCATTCCCTGGTCATTCTTCTACCGATCAGACGCTATGAAGCGCAAGATTGATGACTTGCGAGAAGACAAGCCGCCGACAGTCCAGCCCAATACCGATACAAAACTACCAACCAACGATGCTTCCTTTACCGACTTCGGCCTGGATTCGCGCATTCTGAACGCCATCGCGGGTCAGAGCTTTCATAAACCAACAGCGCCGCAAGCTTTGGCAATCCCTCAGATTTTGGATGGAAAATCGGTCGTGCTTCGCGCCAAGACGGGTTCAGGGAAGACCTTGTGCTATCTGCTACCTCTTATAGAAACCATACTCAGAAGCAAAGAGACCGCACAACATTCCACATCGGCTTTGGTGCTTGTCCCCACCCGTGAGCTTGCCGACCAAGTCTTGCGAACAATCGAAACATTCACCGCATTCTGCCAGAAAGATGTCCGTGCTATTAAGCTGTCTGAGCAGCTTCCCGACGAGGTAGTTCGCTCAATGTTAGCATCCACACCACATATTGTTGTGGCTACACCTTCACGCGCATGTTCGGGTCTCAAGGTTTCCAACTGGATCGCCAACTTGAAGGTACTAATCATCGACGAATCGGACCTGGTCCTGTCGTATGGCTACGAAGAGGATCTAAACACACTGGCCGCATCGATGCCCAAGGCGATACAGACCGTGTTAACTTCTGCGACCCTTAGCAGCGATGTCGATCGCCTTAAGAACCGATTTTGCAAAAACCCGACTATTATAGACCTGAATGAGCCCGAAGCAGAGGGTGCGGGTATTACACAATATGTCGTTGAGTGCGGCGAAGACGACAAATTCCTGCTAATATACGTTTTACTCAAACTCAAACTCATTCGGGGCAAGTGTCTGATATTCGTTGCCGATGATGTTGACAGATCATATCGTCTGAAATTATATCTCGAACAGTTTGGCATCCGCTCGGCGTGAGTATTATCCCATGTCATTGTTTTTGGAATGCCGTTATTGATGATATGAATCCTTCATGGGTTTACTTTTCTGGCAGCTCTACCCGCTTCCAAACTCTTGGTGCTCAATACAAGTAGATCTTTCGCTGACTTTCTTCAAAAGTGTTCTCAATTCACAGCTCCCTATCGCTTCAAGGGTACATACTGTGCAACAGTTCAATCAAGGCTTATTTGAAATATTAATATCATCAGATGAAATGGAGGTATTGGGAGATGAAGATGATTTGGTCGGCAACGACGATAGCGCCACACCAAAGACCTCCCAGGATGGTGAAGATTCATCAGAGAAAACTGCCAGCAAAGGCAATGGGACTGCACCGCCCAAGAAAAAGCGGAAATCTTCACGTCGGGACAAAGACTACGGCGTGTCAAGGGGTATTGATTTCAGAAATGTAGCCATTGTGGTGAATTTTGATTGTCCTACAACGGCTCGCAGCTACGCCCATCGCATAGGCAGGACAGCACGAGCTGGCCAGACTGGAACGTCCCTCACTATGGTAGTGCCTTCCGATAAGTTTCGCAAGCATATCCCCACGAGTATACCGTCTGCTGCGAACGACGAGAAGACGTTATCGAAAGTTAAGAAACAGCAAGCCGCAAGTGGGAAAGAGTTGAAGCCCTGGCATTTTGACTGGAAAACACTAGAAGGGTTCCGCTACCGTGTCAACGATGCTCTACGTGCAGTTACGCAAGTAGCTGTGAGAGAAGCGCGAATGCGAGAAATCCGTCAAGAGTTGTTAAAGAGTGATAAGCTCCAGCGCCGGTTCGAGGAAAACCCGGCAGAATTGCACGCTTTACGCCATGACGGGCAGCTTCGTTCTGCGCGCACCCAACCGCACCTAAAAGATGTTCCCGATTATCTTCTCCCGGAAGGGAAGAAAAAACTGACCGCCGACGATATCGGATTTGTGCCGATGAAGAAAGCAGATGGCAAGAATAGAAAAGGTCGAATGTTTAGGGGCAAGGGCAAGCGAAGCGGCAGCCGAAAGGTTGATCCCCTGAAATCATTCAGGGCCCGACCTAAGACAAAGTAGATGTAGTCACTTTGAAATAATATACACCTGACTTCCGCCATGCCTTTGCTTCTCACCACCCGTGCCCTTGATATCGTTCATCAAACGTCTAATACAGGTACGACACTACTTACCTATCTCTTGACAAGCTTAGTCTAGCCTTCAAATCTAACAGGTTCAGAAGATCGGGATACTAGCTCTATATCTCGTCGTTCGTTTAACAATGTACCTAGGTACGTATTCATACCTGCCTACCTAACACGCACGGGTACATAAAGAAATATAGATCATCAGGGTCCAAGTCGAGCTCAAGCGAGCAGTGCCCTCCTTCCTCTCCATAGGGAACCAAGTCCGTATCATGTACGGCCTTGATATGGTGAAAGTGCCTAGTTATCGCCGGTCCTGTTATTGCAACAGCCACTTGGCAACCTTGGTCTCTCGCTATACTTGGTACATACCTCTGTGCCATCGAACGACAGATGTGCCCGTGAGTATTGCTTCCCAGCACGCAAGCGCGGCCAGACTTACCCTACGCACGAATGTCCTAAAGGTACCTCCCATTCGGAGTTTCTAGTACTTCACCTAGTAATGAGCTAGCCCTACCCTTACTCGCTTCTTCGAGGTGTTTTCCAAGGTAGGAGTCCGAACCTCAGGTTCTCCCACGACTCACTACCCTTGATACTTGGCAAGCTTACACGGTCACCTTACCGACGGCCAATGCTACGATCGTCAACAAGTGGGAATCCGTTTCTACAAAGTGAAAACCGAGTAAGTATCTTGGTTACCCAAGTTCTTCCCTCCTAGCTCGTGGCAACAGGCCTCGGGTCATTACTGAAGCCATCGCAACCTGTTCCAAGACGGCCCCATGTTGAGCTGATCGATGATATCCTTCCTTTGAAGCATTTTTGACCAACTCGCGGATATTTGCAACGGAAGCCGCCGACTTCTCCATCATATTTGCCCCAAGTACATGCACCTTTAATTCTTTCTATGCTAACTAATGCCCGCTCTAACCTGTGGTGCCAAGTAGGATGGAAGCATCATCGCCAAAATCAAAGGCCGCCGACGCCAATGCCCAAGAGCATCCCGGCGATGGAATTGAACCCGATAACACGCGGGCCTCTTCCCATACGTCCATGATTTCCTTTTCATCGCTTCTGAAGTCAAGCACGCCGATAAAGAGAGCCGCGAGGTGAGTATTTATCCTGATTTCGTAACTTCGTCTTACTCGCATTATCTAAATGAGACGTAATACCCGGTGACATTGATGAGGCCGCATCAATCGACTTATTCCCAGACGGACTCTACACCTCGAGTCAATGCTATCCCCCTTTCCATGGAACTTCTCATCTCCAACCGCCGCCCCATCTATCCATCACACGTATCCGAGCACATGCCCCTTTGTTACTTTCTAATTCTATTGCCATATCTTTTTCTAATTTACGATACCAAACAGCTCAACGTCTGCTACTTCCACCCCCAAGAAGCGTAAGAAGGCCACCGACCAGGCGGATGAGCGTGCATCACTGGAATATTACTTCAGACAACCATCGCGTGCTCCCGATGGTGCTGTCGAGTCTATGAAAGCCGAGAAACCTGCCTCATTGCCCTCCACCCCGCAAAAACACACGCGCCCGGGTCTTGAGTCACAGCAGAGTTCAGGCATTGATACTCTCAAGGCGTACCGTGAGATCCAGAACGAGCAGCATATATCATCCAGTCCAGTCAAGAAAAGCAAACATGTCCATGGAGAAAAGACGCAGCAAACAGCGCATGAGCGTGTCATTCCAGAGCAACAATGGAGATACCAGATCAAGTACATGGACAGCATGGGGCCTATTACCGATGACGAGAACGCAAAGAAAAATGCCCTGAATGATCGAAGCTTCACTGATCGCAAACGGGCCAACGAATACCTAAATGAGAAGTCCAGCCCGGAATCAGTCGGCGGCCTCGAGGATATAATCCGGCGAAGTGTTTCGCTGGAAGGTCCTGAGCGACTACTCAAAGTAGAGATTGAGCTGCAAAACGGCCAGCACCACCTCATGTGGGTGGAGCGAAGCCTGGGAAGTACCCGGAAACTCGAGATGAAGCAACTCGGACAGACGCAGCGACGCCCGGTTTCGCGGCCCAAGCTCATCCACTACGTAGTCACATGTGAATTTGTAAATTACGATCGCACCTACACTCAAGAGCCCAACGACAACAATCCGTCCGAAGACGGACCCGTCGAAGAGCATGCAAGCGTCACTATTGAGAAGATCCCCCCTCAGACGTTTACCTCGCGCGAGATGGCCAACAAGCACGCGGCCCAGCTGTTCCTCGAGAGATCGAGGGTCCCGCGGGGGATTGCGGATGTTCGCGATGAGTATTGGTGGCAGAACAATGCCGTGCCCGTCCAGCAGAAGGCATTGCGCAAAGCGAGCAAACGCGACGGACTCTTCGAGGCTATGATGGACACGTACGAGATGACCTCCCGACTTGGCTGGGATCAGATCGTGGTGCTGGTGCAGAAGATTGATGACATTTCCGGACCGGTGAATTTCTAAAGTTCGGTCGGTTCTCCCATTTCGCCCTACGAGCTCGACGTGTAGCCCCGGCGAGAGAAGTACATTGCTTTCTTAAAAATTGACCCGCAGAGTTAAGTACCTGAGACTGTCTTCATTGGGTGTTTTGACCGTGTCAATGACTCCGAGGGATTTGCAGACTTGTGGCGCCTAGGTGGCTGATCAACGGGGGCTGGCTGTGGCTTGATCGTAGCTAATATCCAGTTGGGAAGACACCAACGCTGGCCCGGGCCCAACGGCCCATTTCCCCCAAATCATCTCACAAAATCCCAACATTGATTCTATGGCAATTAGGCCGATTGATTGCTTGTTTTCGATTCTGTTCTGTTGAGATCTTAGTTATCCCTTCCTCTCTCAGTCTTTATGAGCCTCATTTCAGTTACAACTCAATTGCCGCCAAAGCCTCAGTGCAAAGCTGCCGACGCAGGTAAATGAAAACAGAACTGTACCTAACATGTATTCCATACAATCAAATTTCTCCGTCTTGCAGAGTCGTGATGTCCGAATCGCGACAATCCAACAGCAGCATATGCCCGGGCGAGTGTGCCATGATCACCCCTTCTAAGTTCGCTCTCATTACCGCCTCCTGGGGCGTCACTCCACACCCCCAGAAAACGGGGACCAGCTCTTCGGATCCTACGAGTTCTCCAAGTGGCTCGCCATCCCGCGTTTTCGGCGCATCACCCCATTGCGGACTGTCGATATCCTCAATTCCTAGGGCCTTCACAGCCTCCCACCCCCAAGCGATAGGTTCGCCGTGTGTCGCGGAAAACCCCCGAGTGATGTCCCTTACTCTGGGAATATCGCTTGCTCTGTATGGCCGCATCGAGACCACAAAAGTGCTTCCCGTAAAGACACCCGCAGGGCACAGTGGGATCGTAGTGCGATACATCGGCACATTCCGCTTCAGAGCCGTGTGAAGCGGCATAAGCCCGGCTGCGGCAAGTGAGGATTCGAAGCTGAATGAACAACCGATTAAGAAGGCCACATGGTCGTCGGTCCAGTCGCTTACAATGTCCGAACAGCCCGACTTGACTAATATAGAGTCTTTATAGACGTTATACTTGGGCGCGTCCTTTCGTATATCGACATCGGTGAGTACGGCCGGCCCGTCGAGCCCCGGCAAGTAAGACCGTACGGAGTCCCATCCCCCCGGCTTGGATGACTCGGCAATCAGCGGGCATGGCACGGGATTTCGCGCACAGAGAAGGCGAAAATCAGAGGCGTACTTTGATGGTAGAATAATCAAGTTTGCTTGGAGATATGTAGGTGCTAACCCGGATGTGTTGGGACACGGTCGATGCCGAGCATAGAGACGGACGTCCCTACCTGTTTCTAACACTTGAGGCGCCAACACTGTTGTAGATGTTACTGACATTTTGACTTGGAGAGGGTGTATACGAAGAGACAATCAGAATGATGCGCGCACATGTGAACGTTAGCGGTCGTGTCAAATTAAATAGCTACGGGCTTGGGAAGCTAGCAATGGCGGCTGAATTCAGCTCCGTCTTATATTCGCCCGTGATGGATGTCTTCGGCGAGGCGTGGAGCACGCAACGGACTTCCGCCGCCGCCATGGGTCGTCGTCGGGGCTGAAAGCTGAACCTAGATGGTAGGTGCCATAATTGCCTAACTACCTGGGTTCCGTAACCAACGGTAGGTAGACCAGACTCTGACGAGACGGGAACATGAGAACAAGATACTGTGCATCTTTTAATAGCCCAGCTTAGCCCAGGTTAACCCGTCGAAGCGGATTTGGTCAACTTACCTAGTGTAGATCGCACTAATGACTCCCTAATATCTGCGAAACCCACTTAAGCTCCTCCAAGTTGTTCCAACTCATATCTACACTAACCTAGAAACTTAGCGCGCTCCCGAGACAACGACGACGAACTCCACCAAGCCCATTAGCTGCCATTGCACTTCATCCGTTATCATCGCATGGTACGAAGTACTTAACTACCCGTAGCAATCAACAACTAGCTACAAGAGAATCCAACATGGATGCGCCGAGCCCCGCTAATGAGACGGCATCGGTTTCCTGCGCGCGATGCAGGAGGAGAAAGGTAGACTTGTTCTGCGACTAGCTGCCAACTAACGTTGACTGGCCCTAGAGATTCTAACAACTTGCCTGCCATAGATCAAATGCGACCGCCGTCAACCCTGTTCTAGATGCCTCAAGGCGAACGTTGAGTGTAGGCGCGTGGGGATTGGGGAGAAGCAAAGGTAAGCAAGTTACTCATTTATAAGCCGGATGATACCAGCTTTGGCCTCAGTCTACAATACCGGTACCACCTAGTCAACATCAACATACTGCTGTTAACACCCTCTGAAAGGCCCACCCCAAAGAGTTACGTGCAGGCTTTAGAGGCGCAGGTCGCCTCGCTCGAGCTATTCATTCATAAGCTCTCGTCTAGCGACGATAAGGAGCGCCAGCATATGCTGGACGAGTTCTCACGCGTTACCGTGCCAACAGCAACCGAGGGTGACGAAGCGCGATTGAGTTCAACAACCGGCCCAGCGGTCGGCGAAGAGCAAGATGGCGGGGATCGGCTGATCCCAGCGCGTACTGGCCAACTTCGAAAGACAAGGTGCGGAAGCTCGGCTCATTTCTACGGAGGAACGAGCCTGTACCATATCCGCTTGTCCGAGACCGGGTCCGTCTTAAAGCCGGTGGTGGTGGACTCCACACTTGACGCCGAGATCCCGCCTACCAGCATGCCGGAGGTCATGTTCGGCCAGACACTCTGGAACTCGTACCCCATTCAGTTTGCGCCGCACGACGATGTCTCGCAGCGCCTGATGTCGGCATTCTTCAAGCACCAGTACGCCCACTCCATGTGCATTTATCGAGAGTTCTTCCTCCGCGACTACGATGTCGGAGGTGGTCGACACTATTCCGACTTGCTTCTGTTCGCCATCTGCGCAACAGGAGCTCTTGCCACAAGCGAGTCTCTTCTCTCGGACGTCTTCGCTAACCAGGCTGAAGCGTTACTGTATCCTTCTCTGAACCACCCCGACCTTACGGTGCTGCAGGCCCTGATTCTATTGGGACAGCTTGAAATTGGTCGCGGCCGAGCGTCGAAGGGGTGGTTGTTCTGCGGCATGGCGTTCCGCCTCGCACGTAAGTGTCTTCTGAAGTGATAAACAAGGCCAACGTCTCCGTTGTCTATGCGACTCCCGCTGTTTTCGACTCCGCTGCACTTCCCACCATTTCTTTCTCCTGTGATTACCAAAACTCTGACGTCCGCATGCTGTAGATGAGATGGGACTCCACCTTGACCCGACAAACTGGGATAATACCGAGGATCCAGACGTTGAACGAGAGATCCTACGGCGTGTCTATTGGGCCGCCTTCGTCGTGGACAAGCAACTCAGCCTATACTTCGGCCGGCCACCGGCTCTTTACCCGCAAACATCAGACGTACGCGGAACGGAGAGGATCCCTTATCCGCCCGACTGGGCGAACTTACTAGACACCTACATAGCCCCCGATACTTCCATCACGGCCTTTGAAGATGGCGTGAGCCTGGTAAACGCGCTCATCTACCGCATAGAACTATACCGCATCGTCCATAACATGATCACAGAAGTTTTCGAGAACCGCCGCACGAATGCCGGACGTGCCGTCGTCGCAGCCACCATCACGCGTATACACGTCTCTCTAACAAAATGGCTCGCCGGCCTGCCGAGTAATCTGCATTGGAACCAGTGGACCATCGGCCAGCTCCCACAATGGGTTTACCATCTCCAGTACGTGTAAACCCAGCGCAAAGCAGACCAGATAAGATGATCGAAGAAACTAACAACACTCTCACAACTCTAGTCTTCTCTTCCATACCGTAATGACCATCCTACACCGTCCACCCACCCAGCTCCTCAAGAAACCGGAATCCAACTTCGACCGCGACGACATAGAGATCTGCTACGAGTCCCTAGGCGCCATGCTCCGCCTAATCCGCAGCTTCGCGCGCTTCTACTCATACAAGTGCCTACCTCTAAGCTTCGTCCAAACCCTATCAACAGCAGCGGGGACGATCCTAATGAAGCGGCACCTCGAGAACCTCCCCTGGGACGACGCCGAGACCTCACGGTCGCTAGACCTAGTGGTGCAAGCCATGGAGGCCATCAAGGACACCTGGCCCTGCGTCAAGGAGATCCTCAACAGCGTCCAGAATGCCCGGCGCACCGAGACGGCGACCATGCCCGACGTGGACCCGGTCATGGACTTCGATTTCCTCGCCGCGCAGCCGCCCGTGCTTGCCGACGTGGACGGCACCACGTGGCCTTCGTCCTTCGGCAACATGATGACAGGCTCGATGCTACCCTGGGATCAGACAGACTTCGACGTCCCCCAATAGACGGGTCGCTGCCTTCATCACGTCAATTACATCTGCTCCAATCCGGACTTTTCGATGCGTTTTGTATAGAGCGCTCGTCTACTAATAGGGTGGAACATCGCATTACGGCGAACATTTGATACTATTGCAACTAGACTACAGGATAGCGGACAGCGAGGGAGTTTGTATATAGAATGGCCGATGTTACGATGGTATTTGAGGCCCGAATATACCCCCAACCTAAGCACCATACACAGGGGCGTCCAGATAAACATAACAAGAAGGGAGTTTAGACATTCAAGACAGCGTTCACTAATAGCCATCCCACGTAGGGGTAATAATAGACCAAACTTGACAACTCCGCGGCTTACTGAACGGGCCTTGGTATTATTCATTCTGGTTCCCGTTCACAGCAATGACGTGGTATATAGGCGTTGTTCAAAATCCGCTATCAAGTAAAGAATAATGAAAGCCTTCTTGATGTAAACAAACAGAACGCAACGAGACCGCTTCCTTCCAACAAGCAGATAGACGCTCTCAAACGCAGAGCAACAAACGGCGGCGCGGTCGTGTGTACTAACCGAAACCCCAGGTCTTCAAGACGCCGTGCCCATCGTCAGAAGTCAAAGATCTTCAAGTCGGCCAAGCACAGCCGAAACCCCTCACCACCCTATTTTCGTTTCCCCGCAAGCTTCTTTTTCATAACCCGGAGTCGGGTCCTGGCTTTCACAAGAACATACGTCGCGAATTGTCCGCATTCATCCCCGTCTGTCAAGGTCTGTGTTATAAGGTCTCGATACACCTCGCGATCAGCTTCATCCTCGCCCATCGGGACAATAACGCCGGTGCATCTGCAAAGAATGACATTGAGGAATATAGTGCACATCTGCCCGTTTCCATATCGGAATGGATGAGCGGATGTAAACCTCATGGCGCACCTCGCTGCAAGTTCGAAAGGGTCCACCTCTCGAATGGCTGAATCCTGATATAACATAGCGTTCAGCCCGCCGACCATCCCTGCCATATAACTTCCGACTCTGCCTGGCGGTACCTCCGCGCCATTGCCTGCTTCTACAGGACCGGTCCGGTACTCCCCAGCGTCTGGGATGGTGCGCCCAGGCACGGTGTCATCCTCAGGCAATCCATGACCGCAAAGGATAGTATGCGCCACTTTGATGATATCCTCGGAGAAGCGGTGGTTCCGTGTTATCACCTCGTCCATCAGGTATTGAATAGCCGACGCGTGCCAAAATATCTCCTCACGTCCGCGAATGATCTTAGTGTAGTCCGTGTCCTCAGTTCCAGGGCAGCCCATGAATTCGTCGAGCTTTTCTTTATAGCCGGGGGTATCTTCGTCAATATACTCAACTTCTCCTCCCTGGAATATGTAGCGGCAGAATTTGAGGGTAGTGTCGCGATCTAGGCCAGCGCCTTCCATTGCGAGGCTCCCAAAAGTTGCACGAGACAAGGCCTCGTTGAGTTCTTTTTGGACAATGATTGTCATATGCCTATTCCTGGGCCGTTCAACTACATCGATAAGGATGTTCGCAGCTTGTTCAAAAATGGAGCGAGGATCTGGGACTTCTGGGAGGGCAGGGTAGTAATTGGGAGCCTCCGTGCCGATAATATAGAATGGTCGAACGACAATCTGATATCCAATTGCTTCTCGTCGACTTCGCCTAACCAACATAGGAGGCCAGCGTAGACGGATAACGTCCTGTAACGCGTCGACCAACGGATTGTCGGTAAAGTCGAGCTGAAGATCCATTCTTGGGGGCGGCGTTGACTTTGACTACAGCAGTCTCGAGTAGGGAATGCCGGGGTAATAAGAGCAATAGAAACGTTGTAGTCATCAAGGATGGAGGAAGAGATCTAGAGACTGGGTTTTGCCACGAGACGCCCTTTAGGATGAGCATCGTTCAACTTGGTTCGTCGTGCCCTCCCAGAGAACCGTTGTAACTATAAGCCTTCATTGTATGCAGTAGGGCGTTCCCTCCTTGGCTTCACCAGAGACGCAGGAATTGGGCGACAATGGGAGGGTGCGCTCAAGTCTAGGACCATAGGTAGCAACCGCAGACTCGGGAACGGATAAACATACTGACCTCACTTTTCCATTGCGTCCCTTCAAAGACACTTTTTTGGAACTCCTTCCAACCGGTCAGGTATATGATGCCCTTTAGAAAAGCCAGTTGAAGCTGAACGATCTTAGTTAGTCCACACGTTTGGTGGCACGAACATTATAGATCGCTGGGTGTACCTTTTGTAGCCTAGTCAATGTAAAGCGGTGGGTAGTTGGGAGGTTTGACACAATTGTGAGCCGACTTGGCCATCTTGAGCAGACCAGACCACAACTGATCTCTTATAAGCCTAAGTTAAGCCGAGGAGTATCTGAGCATTGAAGAAAAGAGACGAGCAGTCATATGACCCCAGACACCTAGATTGACGTAGTAATAGGTATACCACCCAGACTTGCAACGTATTATCTTATAGCAGTAGTGTACTACCGTTGCCGTTTGATTCATCAAACAAAACAAGCAGCAGCTTCTTCCACCGACTCTTCCAGGTCTGTCCATCAAGTCAACTTCACACGTCGCAACAGTTCTTCCGCCCTGTCGTTGGGGACTTCGGTCTGGTCCCAGCCCTCGTCGGGTAGTGTCTTCACATTTTTCTCGGGGTAAAGCTGTTGTAAAATCTGCGAAACTCTTGGCCTGTGATCTTTTGTTGGCACACTCCCTAGCGCTACCGTGAGACCCAGCATAGTGTAAGACTTTAGTTACTGACCAGCTGTATCTTTTCGCGAGCCCAAAAAGCCGTTCTCCGTTTATGCCAGGAGTTGTCAGGGCTGCAATAAACAACAATGCAGTATCACGAGTGTCGATGAGCCATTGTGGTTACATAGAGTCGATAAAATCCAGATTCTCGCCGTTGTAGATCCATCGCACCATTCCGTTCGTTGACGGGAAAGGGATGTTTTTAGGATGCAAGCAGTGACTTATGACTGTGTCGGGCAGGACAACATTGAAAGTGAAGCCGGGCTGTTCAGACTTAACCCATTCCCAGATCCTCTGTTCCGTTAGCGTCTTGAGGGCCATGAAATGAATGAGACCATTCTCCGTTGCATTGCTTCCTGCCAAATCAATTGCTTCTTGATTCCAATCCCACTGGCCAAGCTTGACCTTCTTGCTTGCATCAGGGGTCCAGACAGCCCAAGCGGAACCCATCAGCACGACACTCTTTATTCCCTTCTCGGTTCGTGCTGCCTCGAGCAGGGACATGTGCGCGACCATCTCCGGCTCAAGGTCTTTATCTACTTGGCACTCGTTAATTGCAGTAACTGTGCCAAAAACAAGTGCGATCCCGGACATGCCCTTGACAATCCCGTTCCATGTGCCCGGTTTGGCAAAGTCTGCAATTTTAACAAGCTCAAAATGACCGGAACCATGGCGTTGTCCGATGACTGACCGAAGCCACGAGCATCTCCCGGCATCGCGGACCGTTCCGCGAACATCATATCCGGCGGCGAGCAGTTGGTCGACAATAGTTGACGCAATTAAACCGTTGGCGCCTGTTACCAAGATGGCCGAGCCCAATGGAATTGTGGGATTTGATATATTCCGCTGCCACATCGTGTAGTCTCATCCGCTTTTATGGGTTGACGGAAATAGCGCGGTACAAGCCAAATTTACTCCTGAACTAGATTTACGATCGGTGAAGCTTTCGTGGAACAACGAATATATGTAGAACTGCGCTCGCTGCCGGGAGGGGAGGACCTGTATGTATATTTAATTCTTGTGCCTGCAATCCCCAACCATCCCCAACGGAAGTTCGTAACTACCACACCGAAGGTCTCAGGTTACTATTTGGTAGCCGCAGCCGCATTTGTTGGAATCTCTTGAATGGCCGGCTTGAATTTGTGATTTGAAGTTGACCGGCAAAGTAGCACCGAGACATCGGGCGCACAGGCGGGGTTATTCGGGGCAGACTTCCATGGAGGACAGAAGAAAGGGAGGGATGAGTATGCCTAGAATATAGGCAGCTCAGAAGGGGCGTGGGTGATAGAGTGCCACGGAGTCTATCACATCACTTGTCCTTTTTCTTTTCTCTACACACACGCATTCCTTTACCATTCCAGTCACCTAGTGTTGGTTTCCCATCTTTTGGCGGACAAATACCATGCCATGAGCGCGCCATCTCGGGATTGTCTGTTCGGATTTTATCTCTTCGCCAGTCGAAGTCGATGCCAGTGTGGTCCCTGTGTGGTGGTGAAGCGTGAGACCGTGGGCACAAAGTAAACACAGTAGTTCCTCGTCATCAGCTCAGAGCCCCCGCCGACCGAGGTCATCGGTAAGCTATAGACCCTTCTGCTTTCCTGCTACCGCTCGGCGCCGTCACCGGAACCATCGAGCCGTTTAGCCTTTTCGCCACAGTCCAGAGTTTTGTCCGGTCTGCTGATCTAGCGGTAAATAATCCTGGTGGTCATCAAGGACGCTGGCGTAAACGAGCTCGCAATCTATCTCGCGACCGAGAGGATGCCCAAGGTAATCCTTAGAAGTACTGCGTCGTAACAAAGCACCTGGCTAGTCTTCATAGTACCAGTCCCTCTGGTTAGAAAGCCATTAGAAAGAGGAATAACTGTGCACTAGGTATAAGTACTTAGCATGCTGGCCTTGCGGTTCACAATATCGTTATTTCTTTCCTTCCCCGGCAACATTACCGGCTTGTCCGTCCTCAAGGGCCTCCATGTAAAATACGCTGGCAATTGGACTCGCAAAGACACCCAGTCACAGCGATGGCGCGATAGGTCAAACGCAACGACAGACTCAACACGCTTACAACGAGTTAACCGCCTATGCCGAGAAAAACTGAAAGGGAAAAGTCACAATTGACACCGCTCTGTGACTCGATGGAGAGCCTGCCTGCCGAAGGCTTGCAGTACGTCTGTACAGATGATAATTCCCGACTTGCCCTCAGTTGACGGGTGGGAAAGGGAAAAGATACCGGTACCTACCTAAGAATGCCAAGACAGCCAAGAACCGTCAGAATCGATTAATTACATAAGGCTTTAAGATTCGCATAATGGCAAAACGCACATAGGATAAATTATACCCCTGGCATGTTCAGCGATACGCTCAGGAGACGTACGAGTACCTTTACTTTGCACCTATCTACGCTGCACATACCGTACCGAAAATGTAGTCAGCGTGTAGCTCATAACCTCGTGCTTTATCTGGATACCCAGTTAAGCGTTACGGCGCTAATCGTTATGCACGCACTTATTGCGCTATGCTGCCGCAGAGCCCCTAAAGAGTCGGGTAGGCATGAAAAAGGTACCTGGGCTCCTCCATTAGTTATTACGCACTTCCTAATCTTTCCCTCAACAACAACATCGCAACTAATACGGAATACTTAATGATAGTCTAGGTAGATAATGTTTTCTTTTTAACCGATGTCTATGCCTGTCCGGCCTTTTTCGCTCCCTTGCCCACCGTCCTAGACTGACAGCCGTCGACTATCTCTCCTGGCGGCATAGTATGTCTTGGAATGCCGCCTTTATTATTATATGACCTCCACCATCGCTATAAATTTAATGTGCCATGACAGATCAGGACCACTACTGCTGAAAGCTGCCTGCCTCTGAAAACACCGAGTGCGCCCGATCTCCACGCAATCGTCCTCCCGTTGCTGTCCTAATCCTAGTCACCGCTCCTTGACTTGCTCAGCCCCCACCTAAAAACCCGTTGGGTTTGGGGACAGCGACAGGAGCTTCTGCGTTCAATGCTATGCCCGCTTCTGCCTCCACGAGTCCGGAAACAACTTGGCTATGAGTGCGGATAGGCCGACTATCAGGTACTCCAATTTCGTTCCCACCTTATATCTTGTGACCCCTTTCATGGCTCATATCGCTCCGTAGCTTTGGTGACCTTGACACCATCTCCTCTACACCGAAAGAAACACCCACATCCGCCGAGTTCCCCCATTCCATCTTTGAGACACCCAAGACCAACCGGAGCAATACTGAGGCCTTGTCTCGCTGGACGCCACACCCGATCGACGAATATAGTGTTTTCAGCATCGCAGACGGTAACTTGCCGGGCACACCAGGTCCCTTTCCTGACCTACCTGCCTCGACGCCATATCAGCCCTCTTCCCACCACAAGACACTGCTCTCTGCCGGGACTATAGCTGTAGAAATAGCATCTCATGTGAACCCTTACTCTCCGAGCTCAGCTCTACCTTTAGTACCCGTCGACTCGGCTCGTCGGCTGCCCTCGTCCCCCACCACGGTCCATCCCTTTCCAAGCCCCGTAGAACCCGATTGCCGAGAGGACCTGCAGCAAAATTCGGGCAAAAAAGTGCGTCGTGGCGCATTAGCAAACACAGTTCCTCAGACTGCCACCCCACCACCATCAACCCGCAAGAGTGAACGGCGGCTTGCTCCAAAGCCACAGGCCAACAGTATGCACCATGAAGAATTTGAAAGCGACTTCGTGGCCAGCGCACCGCAGCAGCAAGATATACTTGGAAATTTTGCTAGCGCCCCTATAGACATGTTTGGGTTGCCTCTGCCGGCTGCTTCGACGGCTCCTTCGCTCGAAGACAATCAGGGTTTTTGGGACCCTGGCATGAGCGGAATGGATATTGACTTTTCCATTCCCCTCGCAAATGCCTTCCATGACTCCAGCCACAGGCCTATGGGCTCACTGGACTGGGGGAGAAGTGACGAGATGTTCCAAGAAACGAGAGCACCGCTGCCTAAAAACCGAGAGAATCTGCCACAGAAGAAAGAACGGTTGCTTGCACCCAAACCAGCTCCCATGCCAAATGTGGACACGAGTATGACCGAAGCGCCTGTGTTTGCCCATTCTTTTCCAGTATCTGCCGACGATACCTTTACGACTCTTAATCCCGTTGGTGGCGTGGATCCCGGCCTTTTGTTTACACGCCCGCCCTCATCGAACATGGAACTGGCCGCTTTTGATCCCATAGCACAGCCTGTCTTGATGAATTCGCTAGCATCGCCGCAACTGCCCCCGCCGCCTACGAAAGAGCCGAAACGCGGACAGGTGCGGCGCTCTATCAGCACCCGGGAAACCGGCAAGGCCAAAAAGGATAAGCGAATTCCCGCTAGTTCCCCTGTCAAACCCTCCAGCCGTCCCGGCCTTCTTCGGAGCGCAAGTGAGAGTAGGGCACGAAGGCCTGTTAGCCGGCCGCCGGCCTTTCCCAACATGGCGCCGGCTACCGCTCATGATCTACCAACGAGTAATGCCCAAGGAACTGTCCTGGGCTCACGAACGAGTGGCCGAACATCACCATTCAAGAACCATCAGCGGCTTCCCAGTTTGAGTTCTATTCCAGAGCATAGTGGTCCACGGACACGACCCTCGGTCCGATTGACCATTGATGCCCAAGGCCGGGCTCGCGCGGAGACCACATTGATCGTCGACGAGGAGCCCCATACGCCTTCAAGCAGACGGCGTCCGAGGGGGGAGAGAGGCAATGAATGGGAGTCGTCGGGAGACGATTCTTCCTCGACAGATGACGAGCCTATTATCATTCCAAGTAGGAATGCTTCTTTTGCCCTCCCGGAGTCTAGAGCGCCATTGTATACCCGCCCTTCCCAAGCGGCTCAGAAGGGTTCAAGTAACCGAAACACAAATAGCCTTGGAATACATTATGCGGAACCCAACACTTCTCAGGATGACGCAGAAAGCGATGTTGAAACGGTGAAAAATGTAGCAATAGGTAACAACAACCGAGGCGATGCGATGAGCGAGTTGCGGAAAGTGCGCGAGGACAGGCAAAAACGAATCCCCGCCTTGAATTCGAACAATCCATTCGCATCAGTTGCGATGCTCAGTGCTAGTTCAACCATGCCTCCCACACATTTGAGAGGGACGATGTCAATGTCGTCGACGGACCGCGGTAACCGGATCCGATGTGTTTGTAACACTACGTTCAGCCATATCGATGGAGACGGCTACATGGTACAATGGTAGGCACATCCTCCTAAGTATTCGATTTCTAGCCAATTTGATTAACATGCGAGCTCCTAGTGAATCTTGTGAGATGTGGCTCCATGGGAAATGCGTCAAAATTACCCGGCAAACGCTTCCACGGGTCTACATATGCGCATTTTGCGTCAACACGCCCAACACGCATCAAGTGCGCGGTCGAGAGGTGAGGAAAGGCGTCGGGGTGTCCAACCCTCGTATAGCGGCCTCGTCGCCGCTGTCACACAAGTCCATTCGCTCGTTTCGGTAACAGTGGCGCAAGTCACGGGTTGGATGAATGAAGACTGGACGCCCCCACTGGTATATAGGTAGCATAGCGACTCATGATACGGGCATAGATAGATGGGCGGGCTAACAATTGTTCAGTACTGGGAGGAATCATTTATAGGATACCCAACTGCAAATGCACGATCGAGGAAACTCGCAACAGAGAACATGACCACAGCTGGCAGGATATTGATGAGATAGGACGCACGCAAGGCTGGATTTCAGTGCCCCTGCGCGAAGATTACTGTTGCCCAAGCTTTCTGCTCGCAGGTGACAAACTCAAACCGTCGTAACCGTACCGCTCGTTCGTGATCTACCGACAGGGAATCCCTAAGACTAACTACCTACTTTGATGCCTCGGATGTAGATATGATCCACGAACAGATGCATGTCAAACGTGATACGGGCCCTGGAAAGACACCACAGATCCACGGCTTATATAAGGGCGAATACGGACTGATGTCCTGGGCCGTACTACCGAAATCCGATGCGACAGTAATAAGACAGGCCGTGAACGTCGGAAGGATTCGGGCAATCGAGCAAACAGCGAACATGAAAATGGCCCTTATTAATAGGTAGGTGAAACTAGTGGAATTGTTGCCACTGGCCGGGGCTTATAATACACTAGATAGTAAGATAGCGGTGCCGGTACGTCCGTGCTCTAGAAAGACGAAATGCACTGAGGCCGATCTCGGATGGCGGGGTGGAAGTACGGAGTGCCCAGGCGTGCAATGCGCCGAGCGGCGGGGCTATTCCTCGAGCTAATCCGGCGCCAGCGTCGGAGCAAAGTCGCAACTACCGAATTAACCCAGATCCATCTCGATCTGGTACTCTTTTTTACATACCTTCTTTAGGTATTTATACGAGTCGTTTCTGTCTGTCTCTCTTTGCCGGAATTGAATTCACAAAGTCGAAACCCCCATTCTTTGCAGATCTTTTTTGCGCTTTTCGTTCTTCTCATCGGACGTGACTGTCTGCACCCAGTGTTCGTTCTCCCTCCTCTCCGTGTACACATCCGCACGCGATCATGGCATCGTTCAATATTGTCGTTTTCGGCGGCGACCACGCCGGCCCCGAGGTCGTAGCTGAGGCCGTAAAGGTTTGCATTGCTTGCATTGCTGTAGATCCCGCATGGGACTAGGAGATTATACATGCTAAGACTGAAAACCAGGTTCTTAAAGCCGTTGAATCGCACAGCTCTGCTGGCGTCAAGTTCAACTTGCAGGATCACTTGCTCGGTGGTGTACGTCTGGCTTTTATTCAACATATTTTTTCTTGCCCCTGCTGCGCCAATCCCATTATACACACGGGTCGCGGAAAAGCTGGGAAAGCTAACATAGCCGTGTCTCTTCTATCCAGTGCTCTATCGACGCCCACGGCACCCCTCTCACAGATGCAGCTCTCGAGGCGGCCAAAGCTGCCGATGCGGTCCTCCTTGGCGCCATTGGCGGGCCCAAATGGGGCACGGGCGCCGTGCGTCCAGAGCAGGGCATCTTGAAGTTGCGCAAGGAGATGGGCACATACGGCAACCTGCGGCCGTGCTTCTTCCCTTCACAGTCGCTCGTCGACTACTCGCCCCTCAAGGCCGACGTGTGCCGCGACACCGATTTCACCATTGTGCGCGAGCTAACGGGCGGCATTTACTTCGGTGATCGGAAGGAAGACAACGGCGACGGCTACGCCTTGGACACGGAGCCGTACTCGCGCGCCGAGATTGAGCGCATCACGCGTCTGGCGGCACACCTTGCTCTCGCACGCGACCCGCCCGCCCCCGTCTGGAGCCTTGACAAGGCTAATGTGCTTGCGACGAGCCGGCTTTGGCGCAAGGTCGTCACCGAGGTCATGGAGAAGGAATTCCCGCAGTTGCAGCTGCACCACCAGCTCATTGACAGCGCTGCTATGATTATGGTCAAGAACCCTCGCGGTCTGAACGGCGTTGTGGTCACTAGCAACCTGTTTGGCGATATCATTAGCGACGAGGCGAGCGTCATCCCTGGCAGTATCGGCCTCAGCCCTAGCGCGAGCCTGGGTGGGATCCCGGACGGCAAGGGTCGGTGTAATGGCATTTACGAGCCTATTCACGGTCAGTAGTTTCTTAGTTCTTTTTTTTTTCTATTTTATGAGATGATTCTGAAATGTGGTTTGATACTTGGTTTGATTGGAGACTAATTATGATTAATAGGCTCGGCGCCCGATATCTCGGGTCAGGGCATCGTGAACCCTATTGGCACGATTCTATCGGTAGCAATGATGTGCCGATACTCCCTGCGGTTACCGAAAGAGGCGGCCCTCATCGAGAAGGCAGTCGAAAACGTGCTGGATGCCGGTGTACGGACTAAGGACCTAGGTGGCAAGACGGGGACGAAGGAGATGGGCGACGCGGTGGTGACTGAGCTTGTTAAGTTGTTGAAGGCATAGAGACTGCAGTAGGTAATGGGCAAAGGGAAAGGAAAACAGAGAAAATGGGAAAAGGTGTGGCAATTGCCTAGCGTATCCTTCTATGGTGAGGAGTCCTCGGTGCGGGCAAAACACGGAATCTCAGCGGGACGAATCGAACAAGAGGGATGCGGAATATGTTGTTATTCGGATTGCTATGTTTATGGTAGCGAGACGACCTGGCGTTCGCGCCAAAAATGGTGGTTCTCCAGGCCTTGGCGGGATTTGCGTTGCTGATTGAGACCGCCCGAGAACGTGTACCGGACCCTCTTATGAGTCATGCTTTTGTTTCCTGATCAAGCGGTTGTGTATCATATCACGTAAATGCCAAATCCAGAACGCCGGCCCATGCAGTGCAATGCCTAGTCCGCAGACATGGCTGGGGATGTATGCCGAAGGGGAAAAGATCCAAGTAACGCCCAAAACAAACCGGAAAAGAACATGTTCCTTTCCTCCCGCCGATAATTATACGATGTGACTCGTCTAATCCATATCCGTGCCTGTTTCCCTCTCATGACATCCCATTCGCATTCCCGTTCCCGTTCCCGTCCCCGTTTCTAGAAACGCTACCTCCAGTGGCGGCCACGACAGCAGCGGCATCTGCGCGGAGCTCGGGCATGGCGTTCTCGATCTCGCCGGCGAGGACGTCACGGAAGGTCGCGAAGGCAACCTGCTTGCCGCGCATGAGCTGGTTGCCGCGGCGCACTAGCTCGACGAACTCGCGCGTGTAGATGTCCGGGTTACGGCCGTTATCGACGTACTGCACGAGCTCGGGAGGGACCTGCGGGAGGGTGCGCGTGGTCGCGGTGCGGTGGATGGTCTGCAGGCTGCGCGAGAGGGCGGCTAGCTCGGTTGCTAGGACGTCACGGGTGGGCCGGGCTGAGGGCGTGCTGTCGTACGCGGTCGTCTGGACCATTATGTTGTGGAGGGATTGGATTGTGTCTTTGAGTTGTTCTGTTTGGGGGCGGTCCGACGTTGTTAGCGACCTGTCTTTGGAGTGTTGCTGGAGGTTTTGGTTGGGCTTACGCTCGAGGACATTGTGATCTACATTCTGCACGGGGGCCATAATGTCCTGTTGTTGTTGTCTTTGGCGGTCGGTTGCTTTGTGGTCTGAACGGAGACTTGGCTTTTGTGTTGTTGCTTTGGTTTGGTAACGTGGATCGACTGCGATGCAATAAAAATCAGGTTTACATAAGGTATCTTAATTGGAGGTAGATTCGGGATCCCGTGTCCTGCCCGTGCTTCCAATTCTGCCCAGGCAGAGGCAGGTGCACAACCCCACCCCCACTCCCCACTTCTCCACACTTTATCTAGCGCGCGGGACCAGCTAACGGTGTTTGCCGTCTCGTTCGGCCAATTTCAGAGCTCGGCCACTTCGCCTTCGTCCAGTGCATGGCCCTACCGCGAGCGACGTGCTTGTGGGGCACAGTGGCCGAGCATTATGGTACCACAGCCGCAGGTGCCGGACCGGTGCAGTGCCCAGATGTGGGTCTTCTGGGCGGCACGCTATAGAAACAGCAAGCAAGGGATCTGGGGGTCGGACCATCCCGCTTTGAGTGTAGGTTTCGATTCCCCCTTTCGTGCGAATTTCCGTCATCCGCTTTATAGAGGCGCGTACGGACTGCAGAATACCAGTAGCAGTACGTCTTGACAACCAACGACATGGAGTCAAACGCAAGACGACCTACCTGGCTTATCGATGAATTTGGCGGCGAATCGATCCCTAATTTGACTGTTTTGGCTACCAAAGATGCCCTGGATACACCAAAGCTCGGCTTTGGGCCTGGCGCTGATAAGACCGCTGACAGTCCAGCAGTCGAGTCGCCAGGCAAGCCTCCCGGACCCGGTCGCCCGCCCTCCAAGAAGAAAAAGCGACCTACTACGCGCCTGGCTCGACAAATGGCCATCAAGTACCGCATCTCGATGAGCTTGGAGATGAGAAATACCCTCATGGACTTCTTCCTCCAGTGTAAGCGGAGAGGCCAGATGAATATGGACAAGCCTGCCGAGCTGAAGCTTGCATGGTCCCGCGTGTGTGGAGATATGAAGCAAAAGTACCCGGGATACGCCTGGACCGATACGAAGATCATAGCTGAGTTCAAGACGTGTAAAAAAAGATGGCAGCACTGGTTAACGATGTCGCGACGGCCTGGCACTACCGTTGACGAGAACTGTGTCATACATGCTCCCGAGTCATCGTGGACTTGGCTTCTCGACAGGGCTCCCGATGCAAAATGGATGCGAACCGAGTCCCTCGGACAAATTAAAGCATACGAGGCCCTCTTCAACGAGCCGGCCGCTGGGAGCTCTGAAGCCGAAGCTAGCGAGGATGACAACCAGCCTGACATTACAGTAGCCGGCGAGGCTGATGATTCACCTGCAACGCGCACAATAGAGGCGGCGCAGAGAAAAAGGCAGAATAATGCCGATGTTAATCCAAGGATATCTGACGAGTCGGACGCCGCAGACACGCCATCGTCTTCTTCGGCAGGACGCCGGAATAAAAGTACTCGGAGACTAAGGAGAGGGTCAGAAGCAGAGGTTGAGGCCTTGGAGAGATTGGCTACGTCGATATCGAGGCCAATGGGTTCAGATGACGTTATCGCTGCTGTTAATATTATCCAAAAACGACTCGGCAATAGGTTAAGGGTACAAGAAAAAGTTCAGGCATTCCGAGCTCTCGCCAATAACCCGTTAAACGCCGTTATTCTGCTGCAGGTCGAGAGCGATGATGAAAAAGTGGCCTTTCTCCAGGGACTGTTAGGCTGAGTAGACTATAATATGTACTCGCATATTAATATGATTCACCAATGGTTTTTCTGATACCCTCGATGATTTCTCCTGTGCTGACGTACTCCAATGAGGCCCAAAGAACACGAGACCGTAGTCGTCGTTTCAGAAGAAAATGGTTTACAACCTTTGCCGTTACGCCTGTCACGGTATATGCCCGTCGTCCTGGCTTCGCGGCTGGAGGCTCGCTGCGCGATCTTAAGGCCGACTGCCGACCTCCATCGCGGAATGTACGCCTTGAACTTTAGCTTTTAGCAAAACTCGCTGTGAGGAAGTGGCCACGCACACGAATTCAAGGAATACTGGATTTTCGTCCAAGAGGATTGACAGTACTCTGTAAAACTTCACCGGGAAGCTGCTGGCAGATGTGGGGAATGCGACATGATTCCTTTATACGGATAAGATGGGAGACGATGAAGCTTGAATGATATATCAAGTTACCACGGCAAATCCAATTATTAACTGTCGTTTTTCCGGAAAGGAATCGCTCTCCCTCGCATCCGCTCCTGGGATAGTTATCGCCGACATTCCTCAAAACGTCTATTTCGATTAATGGCGGCGCGTTCTGGCCCATTCGACACATAATCAATCCACTCTCATTCAGGCTTGGAACGACTTGAGAAAGAAAGGGCACGCCCTAATCATTATGATCACGCTGGGGTCGGATACCACTCTCATCTGCAGCTCGGTTGACTGCTCTTGAGACCAGAATGCATATTATCAGTGTTGAAACAGAGGAACAACACCTCATGCAAAAAATTCCTCCTTATTGTGAGTATAAGTATCATTCCGATATCTATTCCACATAAGCAGGGCTTGTTGCTCGGATAGCAAAGCTCCCGCCGTTTACCGTGACGTCAGAGTCCCTTCAAGTTAATAGCGTTCTAGTTATAACTACGTGAGCCGTGATAGAGTCGGGAATTACGGCCTCTCCGCTGGTCGACATACCATATTGCTCGGCCACCGATGGGTGCCGCTCGCCACAATTTCTGATCCCCTGTTGATATGCTCAGAAATATGTTCGTGTAGGATGCGCCAACCTAGTGCCGCAGTCGTTATGCGGTAGGCATGCACTTGCGACCTCACGCATAACGCCTTTACCCTTCCTGTAGACTGTGTTATTCGGCGACCGTATTGCTTGGCCACCCACCCCTTAATGCTTCGACGGGGAGTAAGCTGAGCGAACGGCGCCCCTGCATGGCCGAGCAATACGGTAGGCCGACCAGCATGGTAAACACGTTGCGAGATAAGCATCTGTAGCTAAATTTAGCGGCACCTAACCCATGCACTTACCTACACGCCCTCACCGACGCTAGGTTGAATGCAGCTTAGGTAAGGCACTTCCAGGAGCAGTTCACACCGCACGCGTAGCTGGTGCTTATAGGTAACTCCCTTAACGTATCTACATAGTAGGTATACTTCTGTTCGACCTGCCGCACTGCTCGGCCACTCTACCTCTCACAAGGCCTCTAAGACAGGTATTCGAGCAACACTGGTCGAGCAGCGAGACCAATACAGGTAAGTTCGTTGTAAGTATCCAGTTTCTTCGATATATTCATCAGTCAGGGTCTCGTTCTTACTGGGGCAGAAACGTCCTGTACGTACATAACTTGCACGATAAGTAAATAATAAAAAGCGATAAGCCCTTAGGAGTGGGGCTTGCCAAAAGAAAGACTGGAAGGCATCTCGTGCTTCATCCGGTACTTCGTACTCCGTACCGGTACCGGTACTTTGCAGTGTACCTGCCTGACTTGACGCCGTGCTGAAGCGAGAGATTTCCCCTTTCCCACGACCTAATCCTTACCTTGCACCCTTTGCGCCACTTCAAGGAGAACGGCCAGGCCCTCATCATCATGCCCATATAGCAAAGGCTATGTTGCGACGCCGTTTTCCGTCTCTTTGAAGTTGTCTCTTTCCGTCCCCTTCCTGTCGGTGACCGTCTGGCCCTCCATCGGCTCCCCCACTCTGCCTCTTTGTGTGAGCTCTTTGGGCAAAAGGGGTTACGGGAATCCTTTGGAATATCGCACCCTGTCTTGACTCCGACTGGTCGGATCAATCGTCACGTCTCGAGCTAATTGTCTTTCAAGCGACCCAAAATTACAGCTCACCGGGAACTGCCACTGCGCCGCATCGCATGATAATCGTGAACGTGACTAGGCGACTGAGTTTGGTGCCAGGTTCGAGGACTGGCGTGCATTGAGAGGAACATCTTTCTTTGGTTCGCTGTCGCCTCGAAGTCGGTCTGCCTTTTATAGTGGAGGGGCTTGTTAGACTCGGTAACAAGGCCAACGGCCGCTCACATTATTCATGCAGTCAAGCCTCCCGTTGTTGACGCGAACGGACACGGATCAATCCTTTTCCAATGACTCTAGCGCTATCGCCAGTTCTGGTTCTAGTTTTGGCGCTGGCGGGAACCAGCGCACATCCCTTTCCTCTTTCCCTCCGCGCACCAAGTCGACTTCCGGCATGTCACGCCCTTTGCGCCGCGTACGTTCTCCTCAGCCCCCCACGGTAGAGACGGATCGTACATCCGGCCCAAGCTCCAAATCGAAATCCTCGTCTCTGACGAGTCCGACCCTCGCCTCTGAAGACTCATCGCTGTCTGTTGTTGCAAAGAGCCATCTCATGTCCCAATCAACACGAAAGCTGCGGTCCCAATACCCTAGGGAATCGTCCGAGAACCATGTCGGCTATATTCTGGTCGCCTCCTTCGACATCGACCGGGGCCCCGTCATGGAGCACCAGTACCCCGTCGCCATAACAGGTGACGAGCACATGCTAGCCGAGTTGATGTTGCCGGACCAGGCCCATGCGCGTAATCAGGATTGGACCATCTTTTTCCTTCATAAAGACTCTAGCCAGGAGGAGGAGGAAGCAGAGGAAAAAAAGAAAGAAGCTCGACGGAGGAGGCGGAAGAAGAGAAGAGACAAGGCGGCTGGGATCCTGAGCGACGAAGTTAGCGGAACCGACGGAGGTGACGACAGTCCTGGAGAAGACGACGATGATAACGACCGCGACGGGGAGCACGACGACTCAACCGATTCAGAACCAGAAGGCGGGGAAGGGCAACCTATTATCTATGTGTTGAACTTGGTGTACACAAAGCACGATAAGAGCGTGAAAAGGGGTGCTGTAGTCAAGGCCATGGCTATATGTACTAGACACCCGTTCCTTCATATATATAAGGTCTGTCAGCAGTGCCCTTCTGCCGTGAAACTCCCCGTTGTGTCGTTCGATGCTGACCTCCTTAGCCTTTGCTCTTACTGGCGCTTGAGGATTACTTCAGATCGCCGGTCCCAGAAACCTTGTCCACGCTGTTCAATGCAGTCAATGAGATGGATCTCTCTCTCATGCCAAGGCTAAGTCTGCTCGAGAAGTATCTCCTGCAGTCGAGCGAGAATAAAGATCTGTTTGTCGAAAAGTTTGAGCGCATGGTGCAGATGCGGATTGCTGAAGATAAAGCCGCTGGCGCCGGTGAGCCCTTCGACGCCGGTAAAAACCCGCCCAAGCCGCAAGGTATATCCCGGGCGGGAACAAAAGCCCATCTAGAGGGTCAAACAGCCTACTCTGTGCCACGGGATACCCATGAATTCGAGAGCAAGGTCATGTACAAGGGCATTCCCATCCCCGTCAAGGTACCGACGGCTATCATGCCTGAGACGGTCGGGGATTTTTCGCTGGTCAAGTTGATCCAGAACTTTTCCGAGCCACATGCCAAGTCTATTCAACCTTTTGCCTTACATCCCCACCTGACAACAAATGGTCCCAATACACACCCGATCATAGTCCTCGCCAATGCTCTGCTGACGCAGAAGAGGATCATCTTCCTGGGCCACCAAATGCCATCCGGCGAGGTGGCGGAAGCCGTCCTCGCCGCTTGTGCTCTCGCATCAGGTGGCTTGCTGAGGGGCTTTACTCGCTTCGCATTTCCCTACACCGACCTCACCAAGGTGGATGATTTGCTTCAGGTCCCCGGTTTCATCGCTGGTGTGACCAATCCCACATTCGAGCTGCATCCAGAGTGGTGGGATCTTCTGTGCGACCTCCCCAGTGGGCGGATGAAGATCAGCAGCAAAATTGAGCAGGCTCCTGTCACTGAAGGTCTTGTCTATTTCCAGCAGCAGAACCCGGCTTATGCGAGTCTCATAAATGCCTCTCCTGGTCTCTCCGCCGACTTGACGGGAGATGTGGCGTTCATGAATGACATCCTAAGGAGCATAACGGCGAGGCACGGTGAGCGCGTCATTCGCGCCAAGTGGCGGGACTGGGTCCTGAAGTTTACTCGTATAGCTGCCGCCTTCGAGGAGAGTGTGTATGGAGTCAGCGCGTTGCATGCTGGGGGGAATGAGCACGAGCAGATCACAGGTGGTCACGGTTACGTTTGGGCAGATGATGCCTCCAAGCAAAAGGAGCTAGCTAGTAACATATATAGAATCGAGGGCTGGCGAAACACACGGAGTTACTACAGCTATATACAGGTAAGGCTACTAAATTGTGCATTATCCTACCATAGGTCCAACTGACTCTGCGCTCCAGGATCTTGCCCAGCTCTACACCGTCCGACCCCTGAAGGCGCTCGATCTACACCATATGCATGACCGTTTGCGTACACAACGGCTCAACCCGGCGCAAAGCCGTGAGATATACCTGTCTCTCGCCAAATCGGTATGGTCATACGATGAGGTATGCCTACTACTGACGGCGGCGCCCGAATCCCATGCGGGTCTTTTTTACATCGCACTCGGGCTCTTTCACAAAGACCGGGACGTCCGGGTCAAAACGTCGGAGCTCTTGGGGCGCATCGCCGAACACGAGGCCGGACAGCACTGGTGGAAGGTTCTCAGTCGATATCAGCTGCTCGCGTTTTACCGCATTCGACGCGATGAGGAAGCGGAGATGAAAGCGAAGTTGGAGAACGAGGGACTCGGTTCCCAGACGAGAAATAGGATCAGCTGATGTTGCAGCTTATCTTGTCGTCTTGTCTTGTGCTGTGTTTATTGCATCGCGAATCGGCAGGCCCGGCCCATTGATTGTCGTTCATCTTATATCGCTTTAGCATGAAAGATATCCCCATATACACGCGGTCATGTTACCTATATTATACGACTTGAGTTTCTCACGAGGCAAACGCATGGGCAAAAGGGCGCATCCCTGACTGGTAATGAGAAATCTGAAGATTACGATCTGTATTATGATGCCGGGGCATGCTTCTGAAATATGTGAAAAGTTTGCTATGCGTGTGCCGTTGGTTCCCTCGAATCCCAGTCAAGCGGACCGGCCATGCAATCTCCCGCGCCATATTACATTCACCACCAAGTAAGAAGACCCCTTCCAGCGATTTATAGTAGATACTTGGCGGCATGCTCAACGTGATCCTGAGAAAAAGACGAGATGAAGAAATAAGAATGGTCGTAGCCCTGTCACGTGCCATTAGTGCATCTATTCATCAACAATTCAACAAGACAACGAGAAGAATAAGAAGAAGGGAAAGGGAAAGGGAAAGGGAAAACGAAACGTCAGCTCTTACATCCTGATACCGCACCGTAACCCCCGTAACCCCATTCTCCCGCACAGCCTTCTCGAAGTTCTCAGGCAGCAGCTGACCCTGCTGGTAGAACCCATCCGCAGTCCCGACGTCGATAAGCGCCGGGATCTCCTTCCCCTTCCACCCAGCACCGCCCACCAACGCCGTGGCATCGTGCCGCGCCCACTCGCCGCGGTCGTCGCCCAGGTATCCCGAGAAGGCCTTCTCGCCCCAGGGGCACTGCGCGGGGTTGCAGATGGGCGCAAAGGCGCTCACGCTCTTGAAGAGGCCCGGGTTCTTGAGGTACAGCGTCAGCGCGCCGTGGCCGCCCATGCTGTGGCCCGTGATGCCGATGCGGTCGCGGTCGAGGGCCGCGCCGAGGGCCGCGTCGGCGAAGAGCGCGTCTAGCAGCTCGTGGCGCACGTAGCTGTACATGCGGTAGTGCTCGCGCCACGGGTCCCGCGTCGCGTCGACGTAGAAGCCAGCGCCGGTGCCGAAGTCCCAGGCGTCGTCCTCGCCGGCTATCCCGGCGCCCCGCGGCGAGGTGTCCGGGTAGACTACGGCGAGGCCGTGCTTCGCGGCGGCGTGCTGCAGGAAGCCCTTCTCGGCGCAGTTGTCGGGCGTGCAGGTTAGGCCGGAGAGGTAGAGGAGGACGGGGACCTTTTTGGGCGAGGGCTCGTTGGCTTGTGGGGGCAGGTAGACGTAGACGCTCATGGGGGTCTTTGTCGTTTCGGAGATGTGGGAGAGCTTGAGGAGGCGGCCCCCGAAGGACTTTATCGTTGCTTTGGTTTCGAAGGGCATTTTGATTTGTTGTCTCGATTTGCTACGGGGGTTCTTGCGCTGGGATGATTCCTATTAATGTAGTTGTATAAACGGGAATTAATTAGGAGATAAGGTGGAATAGAGTAGACGAAACGTCTGTCGGTAGATATTAAAAGCGCCCCTCCCAATGCCTCCTCTTACGTACTTCACTCCTTATCCTGTATCGTCCGTGGAAGCTTCCAACTCGGCAGTTCCGTGGTGATTCGGAGGTTTCCCCGCAACCCCGCCATGAAAGCTCCAGTGCGGGCCGGCCAGAATACTATAAGGACGAATTACGTAAGGAATTGTGGGGCAGAGCATGACCCTCCCACTCCCGCTCCTTCCCAGAATCGTGGTGTGGTATCAAGGTTATAATTCCCAAGTCTCCCTCGTTCCTACAAGCTTCATGGTGTAGTGGTAAAAGCGCAAAGCACACTACCTTAACCACTCCTGACGTCCCTCGAAGGACTAGGGTTCGATCTGCTACGGAGGCGTTCAAGAATGCGAGTTTATCTCGAGCTTGACTTGCGCCCTTCAACAGGCTACCTGCCACCGCTTGATTAATACTTGGGCGATCGAAAAAGCGATAAGGAAAACTAGGCGTTTCCTTCCCCTCGAAAAGAGGGTTTTTTTTTGTGTTTTTTTTTTTTCGTTTTTATTCTTCTGGGAAATACCAGTATGCGCCCCCATACGGACGTACTTCCTCTGGGCTGGCTGAGGCCGAGAATGAGTAAGAATTGCGCATTCGCAATCAAGTTTCGTAGGGCCGTAAGAATATTTCCCTCCGATTGACTGTATAAAGACTGGACATCCTGACCTTCAATTTCTCTGTGACGGGGCAGTATTCATCTCCCATTCACATCATGCTAAGACTATATCCACCGTGTGCAGAAGCTCACCCGCACATGAATCGCGAATTTCCTTACAGTGTGCGACAGACGAACTTCGCACGGACGTGGAGGATTGTCGCGCAGAAAACGACGCGCCGTTTAGGGAGGGCCGCGCCGTTACTGCCGCTAACTAACCGTTCCTCCAACACCCCGTCGACTGCCAACGCGCCATTTCCTTTCGCTTTTCCCAACAATATCGCCTTTGCGATGGACCCGACGGCAATTGACGCCATGTCGCAACAGTTCTCCGCCATCGTCCGCTCTCTTGCTGCAATTGGATAATTCCCTGGCGATATTTCGGAAACGGTCAGGCCTAACTACAAGGGCCTGCCCGCTTTCCGAGTCTTCGCCGAGGGTCTGTTTGAAGAAAAAAGATACGGCTTGGATTCCCGTGATGGCGAGGTGGTCGTTCTAAGCAAAGTCCAGCACCCGGGCCTGGTCGGGATAACGAGACAGGCCATGTTGAGATAACGCGACGTGGTCGCGAACCGGGTCTCGAAATAACCTTGAATGGGACGCAACCGAATCTCATGCCTAGTCGCGCTATGAACGAAGTCAAAGGAACGACTTAAAGTCATCGTCGTCAATAACATTATGGTATCTCGTATTCCGAAGATTGCTCATGCTAAGGTATCTAATTCCATCCCACATCCGGAACGCCGAGGTGCTTTTGTTTCCGTTCCAGCCTAATTACATGATAAGATAAAAAGAGCAGAGGGGAGGAGGCATCGCTGAGGCGCGTTCCTCGAATTAAGCGGCCTTGCCACTGGGTTCTTTTTGCCGGGGATCGCCGGCACGTGAAAACATAAAGTGATTCGCTAAATCGCTAGAACCAAAGCGGCGAGAGTCTATCCTCGGAATGGGACAATCCGACCACCGGGCCGCGCAATAGCCGCTGAAAACTAACGTCGACAGGAGGTTATTATCGTGGAAAGAGGGCTTCGCTGTCCCCTCGCTTAGGCGGCGGTGGTGGTTTCATTCAGGTGGCAGTCGAAGGACCCGAGGCTCTTGTCCCACAGTATCTTGCTCAGGTCGTACTTGTTGGGGTTGTCGAAGTAGAAGGCGCCGCCAAAAGTGCAGCCGGTGGGCGACTTGCAGATGTCTTCACATCTAGACCTGTTGTCGTCGCATGCCTGCGTCAGCGACAAGTACCTCTCTTGGGGTTGATACTGGAACTGTCCCCGTGCCCAGGTAAGAGAAGAGAACAAGAAGAGAAGAACTTACACTCGTGGCCAACAGTAGAAATCGTCACCGTCGGGGGCGAATGTCTTGGTGTTGTACGAGAAACCCTCGGGCAAGTCGTGGCATTCGTCGAGGCTGTAGACCTCATAGTGGCAGTCGCCTGTTGCGTTGGCGCCTTGGCATAGTAAGACCTATGCGTCAAAAGAAGACGTGTTAGCCGGTGTATTGTTGGGTTGGGGGTCGCATTGGGTGTGGGAACTTACGCCACCGACTGCTCGCTTGTCTAGTATCGGCTTGGGTAGAGCCGACACACAGGTTGTGGCCGTAAAGATGGCGGCGATGGCGGTGATGGTGGCGGACAGCTGCATCGTTGCGACTGTGCGAGGCGTGTATGGATGAAAGTGCGAATTCTGCAGGAGATGAATAGGGAATGGATGTTGCGGAATGGATGTTGCGGCTTTTGAGCAACGTTTGCCGGCACAGGAGCGGTAGGTAGAGGGTAAAGACGAGGAGAGGATGATAGACAAGGCTTATGTAGTTCTGTGACTGTAATCGGAATTAACTAATTCGATTATCGATTAATGTTTGTTTTTATATCCTTGTCGCAAACACAGCCAGTAGCCAGGCGTCGTTGATGTAGCACGGCAGGTCTAGGGAGAGCGAATTGTCACAGCCGGGAGGTGAGCGTATTTATAGGAATGGGATGCTTGGGATGGGGAGACGGGGAGACGGAGCGGACTGGGAGTCGGGACCTCAGCTGAGATGAGACTCTGAGAGAAACATACGATATTCATTTACCGCACAGGACCGGACTAAAGAGAACAAGCAGAAACAAGCAACGACGATGGACGGCGGTGACGACAGCATGCAGCAGGTAGTTTCCACGATCGCAGGCATGCCGGGCTCCACCCACGATGCACATCACACGCACCGGCATCTACGCTTGGGCGCCCCTTCTCCTTCATTGGCCGGCCGATCTACATTTGCTCACGTTTATCCCGAGAGACCGAATCGCTTATTTGCTGGTTCTGCTTACGACGTGGCCGGGCTTACAGCATACTACCTACCTAGCAGATCTAACGTGAATACGATGGCATCTCCGCAACCGGATGCCGTCGAGCCAGGACTCGGCGATGGGCAATGGGCATGCGGCAGACGCGGCAGACACGGCACGGCACAACTCCCGACATGACCCGATGCGACAGCTCTGTCTTAAACGAACCTGCCTCCAAAAAGATCGATTAACAACACAAACAGCTGAAAACCACCATAACATCCTGTATCACCACATTACTTCTCAATTACTCCAAATGCCACAGAGAAGCGCACGACAACGAACCCCACGTTCGGGACTGAACAACAAAGGAAAACCCACTTCCTTCGGCACCGCCACGGATCGATCACACATCGCCACGGGCGGGTAGCATCGCGAGCTACACTAGGAATTATAGATCGAGCTACCATCTCGTATTAAGCCGGCAGTCTACCAATTGGCGCAACCCCTGTCTCGCCGACGTCATACTAAACAGTCGTCAGGACACCGTACGGACTAGATACATTATTATAGAATTCAAAGTTAGCGGTCGCGCAGTGGGCTTGCAGTGGACTTACTAGGTAAGTATAGTGAGTTAGGCGACCAGTAACTTTTAATTCGATAGTCCGTAAGGCGCAGGTAACGTAGCGTATGGGGTCACATAACACAGCCACCGCATCTGTGCTGTGGGGAAGAACAGCGCATCCCAAATACGAGTTGATCACCCGTCTACTGCAGTCCCTACATGCCTCGTGGACCGACGTAGTATCTGCTATATTAGTAGGTAAATAAAGGTTTGGCTTCAATGGGAGTGCTTATGATACTACCACAAGGGATCTGGACCACTGGGCTACACAGTACTGTACTAGGTATGTATTCAGCAAATGCGATAACAAATCAATTACCGGCTGCTCCTTCGGATGGCTTTGATGAGCCGATAATAAGATCGTGGAGGAAATAATGGGGTGGCATATCCTGTCTTGCCATCTATCACCGCTCAAACTTGAGCCTTGCAACCACTTGAAGGCACATACATCCCTACTCCATCACGAAACTTTCGCGCATAACTTTTCATACATTAGGTGTAGTCTTGATACCGCAATCCGCCCACGCAAGCCGCGCATTCCTCTCACTTCCCGGTGCCTCTCTAGAGAGGACGTACGCCGCGCCGTATATACCTCGAGGCAAGAAGACTATAGGATATCTCCGTTGTCAACCCAGCAACACAGAGCCTTTCCGGACAAGAACCCCGAACCAAGTAACTATCCGCGCGTCAAGAAATTCGCTTTGCGCTTTAAAATGAAAATTCATATTTCGTGCCAGGACAGATGTACAATACAGTAGCCGGAGAACGCCTACCAAAGTATCCTCAGCATTAGAAGCAGCAATTGCTCAAGTTTTGTTTGAAAGTGCCCCAACGCCTCGCTTATTCAATTTTTCCTTATTCCTCCCTAGCTACTCGTCGAAGCCGCGCTTCCTTTTGGCAAAGAGATAGGCGTAGGGGGGACTGTATATGTACACCTCCACCGATGCTAACCGCCATGAAGCACGCAACGTCTTTATGTCTACTGGAGGAGCTCCTCGCAGGTCCAGTCCTCGTAGCTTGGTAATAGTTAGCATAGGATCAGCAAACGAGGCGACTTGGAAAGGTTGCACGTACTAGCCGTCGGGCATGTACCGGCGGACAATAAGAGGGATTTTCTTCTCGTTCATCTCCTTTATGGCAATCTGAAGCGGGTCGGATTCACCCTCCAGGTCGACGAGAACAGGTGCATTCATGCTGTTCGGCCCTCAACAGTCAGCCATGTAGTCCTCAACTCTAGCCGACCAGGCGCTGGGATTCTAACCTGATTTGCAGGGCCCTGGTGCCCAGGATGCGCGCCTTCTCGTATTTGGTCATGTAGGGAGTGGTTGTTCGTTCTTCGTTGGGGATTCGCTTGTCTTTGATGGTTCTGTTGATGGACTGACCCTTCTGGGTATTGTTGGCATTCGCAGACGGATCTCCAGAGATGACCACGTTCTCCTCCTCTTCGTGTCCGCGTCGGTTGAATTCCTCATCGCCGCCTTCGGGAACCTCGGGATCTAACTCATCCTCTAAGACCTCCTCTTCTTCCTCGTACATGGGCTCGTCGCTGTGCAAGCGAATCGTCAGCAAACTACCAGCATTGCGATGCAGCGCGTACAGCGCGCTGACGAGGACAACAAGGCAAACAAACTCACATGGGGCCATCGTTGCCTCCGATATCGTTGTCATCCCCGTAGTCAGACATGGTGGTCGAAGTATATCAGCGAACGTAATCAGTGTAATGAGAGGCGGTTGCGCAGTTGGGACGTTGCAATGCTGAGAGTTGACTTGGGAGACTTGGCTGCAAAATTGAAAAGTCCCAAGAAGGAAAGGCTGAAAGAAATTCAAGGCAGCCGGAACGGTCTAGATAGCCAATTCTTCTAGCCAATAACTAACTATGCATTAAAGGGGAGTATTATGTAATACATCTCGCTTATGTGCGTAACATGTGACCAGGACTGCTAGTGCGGGGCTGCAGCCTGGTCGGCCACCCTACCCCTCCAACGTCGGACTAGCGGCACGGGCATTCGCTAAATTGCACTCCTGGCCGAGCAAGGTTAATGGCCTATTTAGATTGGTCACACGGTAACTACGGCGTCGATGCAAAGCAAACCTTCCCATTAAGTTACGCTGAGAACCACACATTAGCCATCTCCACTAAATTTTTCAATTCGATCGTCGGCTTCACATTCACATTGTTCAACCTCAAAGTTCACACAACTTGAATGCGCAGCCCATTTCATCGAGACATGTTGCATTTAAGTGCATGTCGACATGAAGAGGCTCGCTACTGATAACGTATCGGGCCCTGCCCGTGCTCGTAAAAGAGCTCGAACCACGTCTCGTACGTCACGCAGCTTCGCATCGGTCATCTGCTTCCGGCTCGTTGGTAAACTAACCTGATCCTTCTTCGCCCCAGAGAGTCCTGACGACGACCCCGAGTCGGAAAATGATATCTCTGATGACGAGTCCCGGTCTACCGTCGCGTCCACATGTCCAGCAGATACCCCCATTACGCCTACCAGCCCTCGAAAATACCCTTCCGACTTGAAAACGATCGAGTGCACGTATCCCGGCTGCGACAAAACATTTAACCGTCCCGTTCGTCTTGCTGCCCACCTTAGATCGCATACCAATGAGCGCCCCTTCAAATGCCCGCACCCTGACTGCGGCAAAGATTACATTGAAGAAAAGCACCTCAAACAACATATCAAAGGGTCCCACACTACCGAGCGGGACTACACCTGTGCCCACGAGGGGTGCGGCAAGCAGTTCATGACCGCCACCCGTCTCCGAAGACACCAATTAGTACACAAAGGCGAAGAGCGGTTCAGATGCCGAGATTTCCCACCCTGCAACGAGAGTTTTCGTAAGCATCAAACTCTACAACGACACGTTAGGACCGTGCACCAGCATGAACCGGCATATTTGTGCGAACACTTGGTGGGCGATTCGGGTGCCATTTGCGGGCAAGGGTTTGAATCACCCAACAGTTTACGGCGACATCAGGAACGAGAACATGGAGACATTCGCTTCTGGTGTGAGGAATGCGCGAGCCAAAGAGATGACCTCGGCAATCCGATTAAGGTGGGATTTCCGACCTCCGACCTCCTAAAAGCGCACATGAAGCAATCCCACGTCAAGTGTGTATTCTGTGGAAGGTCTTGCAATGGCAAAAAAGAGCTAGCACGACACATTGAGCTGGACCACACACCCCCGAAGTCTGTCGTGGAGCGCAAGACGTTCGCGTGCACGTGGCCGGGCTGCACCAAAAATTTCACGCGGCAATCTAACCTGAAAACACATATCCGCGGCGCACATGAAGGCTTTCGATTTGTATGCGGTCAGTTCGACTTGAGCAAAACACCAGACCTGTCCATGTGGTCAAACTCTCAGGGTTGCGGGGATACGTTCAGCCTCAAAATATCGCTCGAGAACCATGTGCGCTACGTGCACCTAATGCACAAGAGACCGGCGCCAAAGAGTTCAGAGGCGCCAATGACTTTGGAGGCGCCAAGCAATTTAGAGACACCAAGCGGTTTAGAGGCGGCGAAGAGTTTGGAGACTCGGCCCGCCTCACCACAACGTCGAGCTGAGCTTACCATGCTAGAACAACTTGCGGGTGTCGGCGAAAGTTCGCGAAGAACAGTGCCCTGCAGGTTCTCAGGCTGCCACATGAAGTTCACCTACACTGGTGAGCTAGAGGCACATATCCAAATTGAGCACAGCGAAGAGCAAGCCCTCATCAACTGTCTAGGGGGAGCTAGCGTTGCCTTAGAGTCGCCAACAGCCCTCCAAAGTGTCGCTAACAGCGCAATGGAATGGGCGGCAGCGAACAGCGGGCAAAGCTCCTGGGTTGCGACTAATACGGGCACGGCAGATTACGGCATGGGCCTGGGTGAGGCATGGCATAGGAACGAGGCCGACGTGAGACAGCTGATTGGACGTGATGGACTTGACGGCTTGATTGACCCGTCGCTGGCTCCACGGCCGCTATGAGCTACGTACATTTACGACTGCACTACAAAGTTCGTGATACCCTTTGATTTCGAGATGTAAAAACGGATTGAGCCTGGGGGGTGGCAATTAGTGTAGATAAACAACGACAAAAGGTCTATTCTGTGTGCCGCGCCCCTTCGGAGGCGCGAGCAAGATCTTGTTCGTCGTGGACCTGGGGGCCCATGACATTGTATTATGTCGGAGTAGCATTGCAAGGTTTAGCATGGTCAAGGAAGGCCCACGGATAGGTACCTGCGAACGCAGAGGAGCTAATAATTGATTTGATCTGGCTGAGATCTTGTCTGATGGCGATGAGGACCGCTGATGGGCTTCGGGCCTCACTACGACCTTATGTGGGCCATTGCCTACATAGGAAAGCCGAGTCGGTATTCCCGGCACCTGATTGGCCGAGTGAGGACTGCGCCGTGCTGTCAGCGCGCTGCGCACGGATCTCGACTTATACGGACTACGCAGCGTGAGTGAAGGCAACTTGAATGAAGCAGTTGATGGGACGTCGCTGGACTATCTGTTTAGAGATCACGAACAGAGTTGGCATTATGGGTTCTCTGGGGTTGAAGGGGGCACTGATTAAACGCAAAACGCATGCTGCGTGCTTTCACCAATCCGAACTTCGAATCATGAATTGTACCTCCGTGGTCTCCCTGTCCTGGCGCAGTCGCGAGATTTCATCGTCGCTACGGCTGACTAAACCCCCGAACCGCCTCCGCATACCCAATCCGTAATTCCATCGATTCTGCGCATGGGATAGCTTTCGCAGGGTGTTCATGTGCTTACTGCTTGGGGTCTGCCCACCCTTGGTTCGCAGCGCGGGGGTAACCGTTCGCGAGGGATTTCCCCTTTGGCTGGTTCTGACGGTGATCCTTTCATGTCCCGTTGCTGGGTGATGATTATGGTAATACGCCACTACTTTCCCTGTATTCCTTCTGCTGGGATACCCCGTCAAAGGACCGCATGGTATCTTCGACGGCAGCTGCGTGGAGGGATGGATGGATATACCCTGGATTTCCCTACAAGCAGTCCACGTCGTGGACCCAGCTCAGTATTCCATCCCGCAAGTCGGGCAGCGAGCTGCGGGGGGTTTCTGAAGGGGGAAGGACGAGATTGATTCCCCGCGACGATCCTGATAACCTCGATTCGTTGCCCAGTGGTGAGTCTGACATGCGTCGGACCCTTGCTTGTCCAAGCTTCTGACCCCGGATATGCAGCTCGTCACATGCATTCCAAGGCTTCTGCCGCAGGTCTTTGCCATGCATGATGCGAACCATGCTCCATCACGAATGCTGGTCCTGACATTCGGGTAGCGACGGGGTTCTGAAGGGTCTACGCTGCACTCGTCGCGTGGGTGATAAGTCCACGGCTGAAACCTGTTACTTGTATTTGGGCCTCGGCTCGACTTGGCTAGGCAGCTAGATCTGATATTCGATGCGCCGCAATGATAATCTCAAGGCAGGAAGCCGAACCGGTTACCGCGGCTGTTCTCCGTCATGTGCGCCGGCATGCCGACGTGCAAGGCCCGATATCACTTTCGCTAGGTATACTCCAAGCTGACATGACTTCTAGATATGGACCAACACCCTCGACAGTGATTTCCTATTAGAAAACCCAAGAGCACCGTTTGATCATGTAGGTATTCGTGGGAATCGGAATATACCCCGATAGCTAGCATACCAACCCGCACAACCAGGAAAGCCATACGTACGGGCCAATCCCAATTCTTCTTTCTCTTTGTTATATATCGTGTCTGGAAGATAGATAACCGTAGACACCGAACACACAGCAGTACTAAGACGCCAAAAGAGGGTAGTCAACATTCAGAAATTAAGCCATCCAGTTTCTCAGTCCGAAACGCCAGATAATTAGCATTACTTAAATAAGTTCGGTCCATCCCCACTCCCACGTCGACACAACAAGTCCTCCTGAGTATCATATCATACAAAGTCCAAAAAGCCAACTCAACGAGCATCATCATTAGTCGTATGTCCACATCACAACCCACCAAGCAACAAAAGCAAATCCCCTCCCTCGAATCCCATTACAATCCCCAAAAAGGCAAATCTCAAAATCCAAACAACGCCGCAAAAGCCTATCCGCAGCGAGAACCAGCCCGCAAAGAACCCACCAACCCCCTATCCCGAGCCGAGCAACGAAGCATAAACGGCACGTACATCCCATCCTCGTCATCCTCATCATCAGCCGTGCCAGACGCAGTGTCGCCCACAACCCTAGTCTCCCGGTCGTCTTTCACAGGCTTCGGAGCGGAACGGCCCGATGAGTCGTTAACGCGTCCTCCTTCGCGGCGACGTTCGGCTTCAACACTCGGAGCCGGGTGGTGGGGATCCGAACCCCGGGTGTCGCGGACGGGTTCGCCGGGCTGACTTGAACCCGGCCCCCCTTTATCAGTCGTGTGAGGGGCAGCACTCGCGGATGTTTTCGACGACGACATAGTCTTCGTATTGGTCGTGAAGAGCGATACAAGCTCGTAGATGGTGAAAATAAAAATATGAAATAAGAAGTGATTATAGCACACAGGCAATGAAATGATAGTCTTCGCAATGAGATATATTTCGGCGGTAGAGGTTTAGTATGTGTCGTCCTCCGGGAAAAGGGGGCGTGGAGGGACCGATCGGTATTTATTCGAATCAAGCACGAATGACACGAAGGGGCCACGGTCGACTAAGAAATTTGGTCACGGAACAAAGCGTATATAAACCCTACGTCAAAGCCCAGGCCAGGGGGGGATGCAAGGACAAGTCATTTGTTTATATGGGACAAAAGATCGACTCACAAAGCTGTGCTGTCATACTCGACTGAAGGCCGCCGAATACAATGAGAGCCTTGTCAACAGAAGAGCGACAAAGATGGGGCATGTCACAATAGGCATGGACCTAGTCACGTAGAACGCATACTAGCAATCAGGACAGACCGAATTTCTCTACCAGTACATCTGGAAATGAAGATGGCTGCCGTAATGCGCCTCACGTCCAAGCAAGACAACCAACCCGTTTGCCGTCCTATGCTTGGATATGAAACTAACTTTTTTTTTGGAGTGGGAAAACCGTTGCCCGGAATTCAGTATCTTCCGGAGCCTATAGCCAGAATGATTTGGGGGTTGTTGGTTTAGATAACCGGAGGGCTGTTGACGAAAATTGAGGACGGGGAACCTTGTACTTAAAAACACAACCATCATTATGTGGCGCAGTGTAAGTTCTACCAAGCCTCTCGTCGATCATAACCTGGCGTCTAAGCGCCCAGACTCGGGAACGCGGCCTCGTCACTGGTGTTGATCGAAGGGTTCGAAGTGTTTTCGCGACCGCTTGGACGGCTGGCGCGGGCATCACCACGTCCCTCATCACGGCCACGACCGCCACGTCCACGTCCCTCGCCACGGCCACCGCCGCGGCCACCACTGCGACCGCCGCCACGACCACCGCGGGGGCGCTCGGGCTCAATGTAGCGGTTGTCGATCTCGACAAATTGCTTGGCCTTGCGTTCACGCTCACGTTTGGCCTTACCGCCGGTACCAGCGATAAAGTCGTCGTTCTCGTCTTTGTTGATGGCCTTGGCATTGGCCCACTTCTTGTCGACCTTGCTACCCTCGTTAGGCTTGCGAATCTCGAGACTGTCGCCGAGAGCGAGCTTCTTCTCAGCCTGCTGAGCAAGGTAGTCGCTGTAGGAGACGTGCTTATCCTCGGGCTCGGCAGGAGCAGCCTCTGCAGCGTCCCAGCCAGCGTCCTTCAGTTCCGTCTGAGCAATTTCCTCTCCGGCCTGCTCGTCCTTAGCCTTAGCTTCACCTTCAGTGGCGCCCCAAGACTGGGCGGCCTGTTTATCTGATCCACCGCTGTTCATGTATTAGAATTACGGTAGTAGTAGTCTGTGGGTATATGGTGTATCTTACGTGGGAAGACCCTTGGTGTGCCTATCGTCACGATCGCGGGGGTAACGGCCACCACGACCTGGCCCAAAGCCGTCAATTTACGTTTCCAGAGTGCGCATTGCATAGATCACTCACCTCCTCGCTCACGGGCACCACGGCCACCTCGGTGGCTCTCTCGAGGGGCATCATCAGTAGGCTTGCGATGGTTGGCGGCTGAGCCGGCATTGCGATCGCGGAATGCTAACAGGAAACCACCATGTAAGTTTTATGTTGCGAGCCACAGAGAACCGTTATTGCGCCAGAGCCGGGTTGAAAACTTACCTCCCTCATTACCGCCGGGGCCGGCACGGCGAGTGCTGGTAGAACCTTCAGGCTTGGTAGGTGCCTGGGGCTCGACGTTGCGCTTAGTGGTGCGGGGCACTGATTTCTCGACCGTCTTCACAGGGGCAGACGGTTGCTCGTCGTCCTCGTCATTGCCTAATCGAGCGAGGATGCCGAGGTTAGTGGGTGTCGAGGGTTGAGGCAAAAAAGATTTTCACCGCATCACAGGCGTTTGCAGAATTGACATACCGAGGAGGGCGAAGAGGTTCTAACAATGCGATATTAGCTTGAGCCGGCATGGAGGCAGCCAATTGAGGATAGGACATGATAAGAACCGGATGATAGGGCATTTGCAATGATATATATAGCAATAGTTGAAGCTCCCTTGAAGACTGGAGACGCTCAAATGGAAACGGAAACGGACACGGAGGGGAAATGTACCTTTGAGGCGACCGACATGATGTCGCCGATTTGTTCGCCTTTCAGCAAGGCGTAGCTTTACGGACCTCAATCGAGCCAAATCTCGGCGAAACAGTGATGGAACGGAGGCGGATATAGCCTACAAGGTCATATCCCGCAAGAGGAGAATAGAGGTGTTGAAGTTGAGCTGCACCCGGACGTGTTGTTCAAGGGCAACAAGCGGCGGAGAGTTTGCTCTAGCTTTCCCACCTTTTTTACCAGTTTTGCGCACGAACCTTCCAACGCTTTCCACCCGCCCGGCAGTGTCGCTTAGCTATGCGAAATCGGCAAACGGGCTGGCAGGCACGGGCCGGCCGGGTGGCCCCAGCTCCTACAGCAGCTGCCTGACAGCTGAGAGGAAGCCCAGTTTTTGATTCGTCTAATGGATTTTTGAGAGCGTATTAGTGCGCTGCTGAGTCAGCCGCCATCTCCATTGAGGGGCTTGCCCGCCTAATCGATAGGGTTTAAGGTGGGCGGCTACGTACCGTCATTCCTCTAACGTTAGTTATCTTGATAAGTACCGTAGTTGTACGCAGCTGGTCGCGTCTTATCAGCGCCGATTGTAATTTGTAGGTATCTAGTGTACTGGGCAGCGGCAGTGACTGCTCCTATTCAAAGCAACGCCTCGAATACCTAATGAAAAGCCCAGTCATAGCGACGCATTTGTATGAAGAAACTGCTGGAGCTACTTGAATATTTGTTTCTGTCCATGATCTACCAGTTTGAATGCGGGACGGCCTATCGGTACTGCAGGCAAGCAGTCATCGGCACTCCTGCTCCTCCCAGTCCTACCATCCCGGTATCCCACCACGCCGGGTCTAGAATGCTGCCTTTCTCTCTATTCTCTTGAGCGGCACCCCATACAGACGCACTATAGACAGCCTCAGCGAAGATGTCTACAGATGGGCCATGTGTCTACCGCTCATGTTGATGGGGTGGGCTGTGACCATGACATAAGACAATCAACCACGCCGCCAGCGTCTTTTCACGAATTACATGAGCTCCAAGCCGTGACTTTGAAGGGACGTGGGGGCACACTCTCCCATCCCGCGAGACTTGCTGACATGCAGGAACACAAATGACTTGCATGCTATTTCGGGCTGGTGTGTCGATAGGTATCATCAGGGACCGGCAGGTATATAAGGGGGAGGCAATTCCTTGTAATTATCTATCTCCATACGACTTCGACGCTACCCTGCCTGCCCTCGATCCACGCGTGCGGACGAAGTAACTCCATGTACGAACACTCGTACGTATGGTACTTCTCCCTCATAGCCAGCCGACAGACCGGATTCCAGCACAGAATGTACCTAGAAGAACAAGCAAGCCAGAACTCGGAAAGAATAACATAATCGATACCTAATGAACCGGCTCAACCGTGGGGTCGACGGCCGACGCTCACAGGTGAGCGATTTCGATTTGATTATTGTTGATAATGGGTATTATTCCTTATCCGCGATGACATCATGATGGTACGGATGTATCCATGTCGACGACGAACCGCGGAACCGGAGATAAGCCCCCGGCCTGCGGACGGGAGACGTACGAAGCGCACTGCAAATAAATACCCGTGCTCCCTTCCGCCCGCCTCTGTGCAGACATCCCGGAATTTATACCTGGATCCCATTTCTCCGTCCTCACCCGGATCCCCCGTCGCGGCCATCCCGGATCGTGGTTGAAATACTTGACGGCCACGAAGCGACTGAACACGGCATGTTGTTACATTGCGCTCTGTGGCTCGGCTGCGTACATGATTTCCTGGACGAGGGCTATCTTACGCTGTGCGTGGTACTGCTCCGTGTCCTGGCATTGGTACAGCTTGACCATGCCTATCTAGTACCTACCACCTCTGATCAGTGGAAGGGTGCCCTGGATAATCCCCAAAGATACTGTCACGAGGTTCAATTAGCTGTCCTCGGATTAGACATGGCAGGCAGAAACCTTGGCGATTCTCGCCGTCGCGTAGGTAGTCCGATGGGCGGTGAAAAGGGCCAACGGGATTCGGCGCTAGCAAGAAAAGGATGCCGCCCATCGTCGCCCAATCCCCACGCCGGCGAACGCCAAAAAGGAGAGCTAGTCATTGTCAATTGGTTCATGTGACCCGACCTGGGCCGCGATGTCCTTGACCGAGCTAGGTCGGGATCCTACTGGCCCCCTCCGCATTACTGCTGTACAACCACCAGCAGAGCTTCCTACGCAACCGAACCTCACTATCTATCCACACACCATTCGCGCTTCTCTCGGGACTTGCTGCAGATATCGATCAGCGAACCGGAGGAGTTGCCGTTGGCTTTACTCGGTGTGGCTGGCAACAGAAGAGGGTGCAGAACAGCCATAGTGTCCAGGTACGTATTAGATAGATACATACCTACTAATGTCAAGTCGGTAGGGAGTCCCGTTGCTACACGATTCCTTCCACCTACGTACACATAGGTAGGACAGTGTCACTCGGTAGGTACGGCAAAAATATCTTTATGATGCAGCAGTGACACGAAAACGGCCTGTTCTCGCCCACCGGATCTTCCGACTCCCCCGAAAGCGGATCATCACGATTTTTTAGCAGGTGACTTGCATAGCGCCAATAGCAGCCAACCACACACTACTGCGGAGACCAGGGGACAAGCCGTGCGATGGTGGGAATGGGCAAAACGGTTTCTTCGTCGCAAAACGGTCGGGGATACATTGCTACGAATGTACGAAGTACATCAAATATACGAAGTACTTCGCACACTACGCCTACCTACATGGTTCATTCGACCCACGCATTGCATTTCGGCCTCCATTCGAACCAGGGTAGACACTGTGGGTAGGTACCTGTGTAGGTATCCTTTCCCCGCCTGCGGTCACGAACAGGCACCCACGAACATCTTGAGTAAGGCGAAAAGAGGGGGGAAGCGGCAAAAGAAAACAGGAAAGGAGAGAGGGAAAAATGGGGGGAAAGGGCATGACCAAAAAGAAGGGATGGAGCAAAAGGACACGTCGAGTTCAAAAAGAGAATCCCGGACAAATTAATTTATCAAACAGGACCGGTGACCTACCTAAGATGAGAAGAACAGCGACAACAAAGACACATCAACAAGGGGGGTTTAGCACAGCAATATTATAGTACATCCCCGATACCTACCAGGGTGCCACAACAAATCAATTCCGCGAAATGCCATCGTCTGCCTACCTGCCTACTTCTTGTCTAGTGTAGGAACGGAGGGAAAAAGAAATACGGAAAAAGGGAAGGAAGTCCGAAGGCGCGTGATGATCTAGGTATTATCAATCTATTCTAACGAGCATATCCAATCCAAATGACACCACACCCACCGAAATTTGCGCGAAAAAAGGAGGGGGAAGAGGAAGGGGGAGGGGAAGGAAGGGGGAGGGGAGGGGGAGGGGGAGGGGGAGGGGGGAGGGTGGCTTACTTGCAAGCAAAGGCCGAACCACCAAAGAGCGGGAAACAAAACACCAAATGAAATCAGATCAGGATATTGACGACGTCAAATATTGTATGTTGGCCGGATTGCGCGGGTCGGATTCTATCTAACACGCCTTACCTATTCATATGGGTATCCTCCAGCCACGTACCTACTCTCTCGCCGGCAAAATCGCCTTGGAAGTCCTAGGAAACGAGCGAGGCTACGCCCTCAAGTTTTATCCCGACAATGCGAATGTCAGCAAGGTAGGGTCGATCGGCAATGCCGGTAGTAATCCATCGGGCTCTGAATGCAAAGGCCGGCTTATGTTGGGACAACTTCGCATTATCCCTCACGTCGAGCAAGTAGGCAGGTAGGTAGTCTAGGTATAGCACACCCGGCAATCACGGCAAGACGCCATTCGAAATACCATAACTAAATTTCATACTATCTTCACACGAGGTATCGAGTTTAGGTACGTATGTGAAAAAAGTTACGGCAAGCCCATCGTCGTCATTTCAGCAATCCAACACCCTTGCACGTATCGCATCCGGGTCCTTCCGGGATGCCAAACGCTTCGCCGCTCTCATAGCCATCATGACCTCGTCCCAGAACGGAGAAAGGAAAAATAGAAACAAAAGAGCGAGAGAAAAGGGGTTAAGAAAGCACGCCCATCAAAGCGAGAACAAATTAAAAAGAAAAACGAGGGAAGGATGGACGCACAGGAACAGGCTCGGCGGAGGGCCCGGCGAGTTCGTAGATCCGTTGGGTCACTTTTTTTTTTTTTTCAATTTCCATTTTTGATCCTTTCCGGCTTTGTCACGTATCATGACGAAGTCCAAGCTGCCAGTGTCGAGATGATGTTTTTTTTGGTTCCTTTGGGATGATTATATTGAGACAATATGGACAAGAAATTCGGGGTTTTGTTCGTTGCTGCGCAAACGGTAGAATAGCCGAGGGGTGAGAAGCAATAGGCATCTTCCTCGCCAATGCTAGTTGCACGATAAGGTGTAGAATAAAGGCCAATAAAATAAAAACTTTTGATTTTTTCCCCTTCCCGAACTCCATTTAAAGTTGTTTTTGATTTGTGTTGGTTTTTTCTTTTCCCTTTCCCGTCCTTTGAAAACGTTCGTCCATATTCATCGTAGATTGCGTGCCTGATCGTGTGTGTGTAGGGATCGGCTGGCGCAATGGGCTGTCGACCGCGTGTAATCGTACAGAAACAGCGAGACGGTATCTGGCGTGCGAATGCCCTTAACGTTATCCGGAACGCCCTGATGCAGCAGCCAGCCTGAGCTGAAAACGATGGTAGACAACCTAGCTGTAATCGTAGCTTTGACCGCCGAACCATGGGGGTATAAGTGTCTCGTCACGCGCCTTTTCACCAGTTGCAACTCCTTTTTCTTCTTTCGAAAACGTAGCATCGCTCCCTTACCTGTGTTGATTTTCTTTCCCGATTCCCCAACCCCGCCACTCGCTCGTTTTCGTGTACATCGTCGAGGCCCCGTTCTTTAACGCCCTCTTACGAATCAAAACCTAGCCCGTCATTATGATACAACCTTGAATTTTATCAACCTTGGCCGCATTACCGCATGTTGCTGGTATCGAAAGAAAACTGTGTAGGGAACGCCATGGACGCGCTTAGACCAAACGGATCCCAATCCAACGCCGGATCAAGTAGTTGGGTCATGCTCGGGTAGTGCTGTCCTTGAGTCTGCCCACCGTGATCTGCCGTAGTTGTCACAGGCGGCGGTCCGGCTGAGGTGCTTGGCGGAGGCTGTATAGGCATACTTGGCGGAGGGGGAACGGTATAACCGGGCGTGTATGGATTGGGAGGGTGTCCCTCTGTTTCGGTATCCTCCATCAAATCGGTTGGTGCATCGTACTCTTGTTCTGCATTCACGAGTTAACGCTAGAACAACAAAGTTCCTTGTGACCAAAGAAAACGGGCTAACTTGCCAAGCTGTTGGAAATGACTCTGAAACGATGAAGTTGGGTAGAGTGCCGGTGGCCGTGGGCCGGAAGTAGTCTGCTGCTGCTGAGGCTGCTGAGGCTGTTGAGGTTGCTGCGGTTGCTGCGGTTGCGGTTGCGGTTGTTGTTGTTGCTGTTGCATCAATTGTTGGCGGGGGCTGGGTAATATTCCAGGCATGGCTGGTATGGTTTGCTTCATTGGCGGGGGCATCGCTGTCCGGATATTCCCATGGTCTGGGGACGCAGCTGTTGGCGAGTTTGCTGCGATATGGCCACTATAGGGTGGTGTTGGATTAGTTGGCGAAGCGGCGTGAGAGGGAGGTGTCGGTCGGCTCTTGGGTGAGGCAACTGACGATTGCACATTTGCCTGGCCTGGTGCGGAGGTGATTCCGGGCTCGACCTTCGGCGCAATGCTCGACGTCGACCTGCGCGAGTTGTGATGCCTGTTAAGAAGTGCCCGCTGAATGGGCGGTGGTTGCATCATATTTTGGGGCATATGGGTTGGACCAAGGTTCGGGCTGCCAGTTTTAGCCTGAAGCTCAGCTTGAACATCAATACCTGTTCAACCCGTGTTAGCGGAGGCCTGGGCAAGGGTGGATAGAAGATGCACCTTTCTCAAGAAGGATACGCTCGAGGAGAGAGTTCTTGTATCGTAGCATCAGACACTCCTCGGCAGCGCTGCGGTGGGCTGCTTGCAAGTTGGTCAGATTCGACTCGTGGACTCTGATAGTATCCTCTAGCTGCTTGATATACTCGGTTCGTCTCTCTCGGAAGGCGGCCTGCGCCTGGCGATTTCTCTGCTTGCGCTCTTCCGAAGTCGCGTAAATCTTCTCTCATCGTCAGCATTGTCATAAACTAGTCCCGCACGCGCACGCCTCATTCATCCTCATTTATATATATATACACATATATGTATATGGGTGAGCATACATATATATATATATATCGATATAATATTGTCCTTTGGACAAGATAAATATATATAAATATATATATATATATATGCCCTCGCCCACCGGCCAGTCATCCATCCAGTCGCAATGGGGCCTTGCCAATCATCTGAGTGCTAGCTCGCTGTCCCCTTTCCCCCGTCATATGATGGAAATCCACGTACAGGTTTTCGGCCTCCCTTCCGCTTCACCGGTTGGGTGTCTGGAGCAGTCGGCGTAGGCTCAGCGCCATTGTCTGAAGTGGAAGCCACGGACTCTTCCGAGACCTCTCGGGATTTTTCTTGCTTGTCAATGGACATCTTGTCTGACATGACAGACGATTGCCTATGAGCGGCAAACGCCTCTCGGTGGAGAAGAGAGATAAGAGAGCCGTGTTTATACTGCTAGTACAGCAAGGCGAGCGGATACATGCGGCTTGGCCGATGGAACGGTTGACGGGCCAGTCGGCGGGCCAGTTGACGGGCCACGGACGCTGCTGCTACCCCTATCCCCGTAGTGTGGCTCCTCCACAGCGGCCCCGGGCGAGTACGTCAGAGTACGTCTCTCCAGCGACCCAGGCCCACGGGTAGGTGGCTCTATCTGTGTGTGACGCCCGCGCAAGAGCAGGAGATAAGGGCCCGCGCAATAGTGGGCTTCAAGGACTGCCCAGGTGAGCTCGGGAACAGATAAGGCAGGCTTTAAGGTGCGTAGGGAGATAGCGTCGTTCGGGAATTGACGCACGCGTGGATGCAGCACTAGCACACTACATAATCCGGGGAACCGGGATCCAGCAGCGTGGGTTATGTTATGTAAGAGGCGACAGAGAGGGCGACGAGAGAGATAAGGGCGCAGAAGGCGTCTACACGAGGCGAGACTGTTGCGAGACAAGAGATAAGAGAGTGTGTGTGGGAATCTGGCAGCGAGATGAAAAAGCGCGGCATGGGTTTATGTAATTGAAATAGACAAGCTAAAATACCCGTGGGCCGTGGACCGTGGACCGTGGACCACAAGGTCAGCCAGCCCGACAGGGCGAGTCACTGGACTCTACTCTGTGGACTCTGGGGCCGCAGCCCGTTTGATGCTGCGTTGAGCCTACCGGTGCCTGTGGCGGTAGCGGTAGCGGTAGCGGTAGCGGTAGCGGTAGCAGTAGCAGTAGCAGTAGCGGTAACCTGGCAGTCTAGTCCCGTCTCGGTGTCCAGAGAGAGGTACCGGTACTGGACGGGCCGAGGTGAGGGCAGGTACCTAAGTACTTATAAGCTATGGCAGGTACCCCGATAAAGGTGTCTGGCCCACTGGCTGCTGCTTGTGAATTCTTTTTACTTTGTAGATCTTTTATATGCGACGTCCGGGCAGTGGTTTTACGACGGAGACCCGCAAAGAACTTTGCCATGCAACCCCAATAGTAATAATTGCCGCTGGACAAAATGCTGTTGTATTTATTCCCTGTAATGTAGGGGTACTGTAGGACCTCGGGAGGCTCCAATCGCAAATTGCACCAGGTACCGGTACTTAACGCATTGTGTGTCATGTTGTGTGCGCTTGGTACCCACGTACAAAATGTGCGTGCGGACCGTCGACAGATGGCGGGCCAAAGGGCCAATGGGTCTGGACGAAGTCGCAGAGCAGGCGCAGAGGTTGGTTACGACGAACGACGTATTATCTGCCGGTGTAACTGCATTATGCACAGCCTAGAAGGTACTGGTACTACCCAACTCGACCCGAGAAAGGAAGGTGTTCGTGATCCTAGAGGTACCTCCAAGGTACCTGACCGCACCCTGCCCGGCCTCCTGCGACCAGGTCTGTTAGAGGAGCATTGCCCCGCATTACACTAATACGACTTCGTACACACTTGCCTACACTACAACCCAGATGGATTTGTACGGAGCACAGGGGTAGGTATGATACCTACATGTATGCAGTGCAGTGTATGGACGGTGATGCCCGGCTCTGTATCCTGAGACCAGTCCTCTATGTTACAAGTCCGTAATGAGGATGTTTTACGGTGCTGTACTTTGATATAGGCCAAGCACGTTTGCGGTACATATAAGTACGTGGCGGTGCAGCACGGAACATCCTGCAGGTATCCAACCGAAACTTTACGTAGCGATCCGCAGCGTTACGGTCCAGGCCGGAGGTATTACAGGAAACAACGAGGTAGATCCCGAGTACTTAACTGTGGGCCTTTGTGTGGTCAGTGGTTCCAGCCAGAGGGGAGCCGCGCTAGCAGATTTTGAGTCGCACTTGCCTACAACAGCAAGTATAACAAGTAGTGGCTGCTCCGGGGTCACGACCTGTTAGTTACTACCTACACTACGCCTGCTACCATCCCGAGATCAGAGCATCACTGACTTCTCCCTCCCACTACACTACTACCTAGAGAATGCCTGCACATCTGCTCGCCATCATGTATTCTGTATTCCGCACTTCAATTATATTTATATAATACACAGGTTGTGGTGTGAACAGGTATGTATGGACCTCAGTTCGTGAGCGCTGACAATCGCAGTCACGAGGCAATCTACTAATCTAGGTAACCGACTTCCATGCACGACAGTCAACTATTAGGATCCTCCCTCAACTAGCCCAGCCATACAGACAGAGCAGAGAGGACGCCAGGTCAGATGCTAGTCAGATCTGATCTCGAGCTCTTCTCAGCTTGCCCCCTCGCCATGTTGACGGGGAGAAGCTAAGTCCTTGGCAGCATTCATGCATCATGCAGCAGTGATAATTATCTTACATAGTACGGAACACCTACGGACGTACCTATTGCACAGTCACTCACGTCTCCAAGTTGTCCGTAAGTAGGGGGGATATGTAAGTCCGAAGCGAGCAATCCCGGGTGGCAGGACTGACATGCGGCTTCAAAGCCGGGAACAGGTATTGAACGAGGCGATCGCCTTCTCCCAGGACCTACACAATACGTACGGAATAGAAGAGGTAAACTTGCTCTCACTCCCACGTCAAATAATTGCATTGTTTGTCGCTATGCTACAACCAACATCGTCCATCAAGGTTCAGTGCTTACGGGAACATCTCCACTATCTACATTTACCTATAACTGCCTATACATCCTTGCCCCGCAAGCTTGGGATGTCCAGACCAGGTGGCCTAGCTAGGGCTACCTAGCGCAGGGTACGACGATGCCACTTGACAGACGCTGCAGGGGATTTTGCATGTTTATGATCCAGCGGAAAGCAAACCTGGATCGATTGTGACGGCAGACAATTTGCTCCGCCAGGTCAAGAGAATGGTGAAATGCACCCGGAGTTGGAGAAAGCAAGGACGGCACCAGTAGGTAGGTAATAGGTACAAGGTCTCAACAAGTGTCCATAACGACATTTATGGTGGTGACGGTGCAATTGTTTGGGTCGCCTCCGCAAATGAGTCGCGGATGCTGCAAGCTACCGGTACCCATCCTGCTGTATGAGGGCGCCGAAAACGGACTTGTTCTCATGAATCGCTATTTTCACACGACGTGTGCCGAGACGATGATCCCCGAGCTCGCCGCCGAAAATCTTTGCTAGGTCATCTGGCCTGAAACAAACGGCCTGGCGACAACAGCTGGGGTGTTCCGTGCAATAACGGAAGCACATATGTACGCTATGGCATGTCCAGCATCTACCGACTTCAACAACGGATTCAGTAGTAAGCAGTTTTTGCCTGTAAGACTGGGACGCCTCTTTTACTGTTACGAAGCACCGAGCCGACTGGTTTGATTTCATCGTGACGATTTCATGAGTCTAGGTCCGACCAGAATACACAGATCCTAGGTTGGCTACAACCCCTTGGCCGTTGGATAAAACCATGTTGCACGCAGCACGATCCATGACACTGAGAGTACCTACAGTCCACCGTGCCATCTGGTCCGTATCCGCCATACACGGCATTAACGTTATGTAGTTTATGCTGAGACGAGATGCGCATGGTACGTAAGGGGAAAACAAATGCTACAGGGTTGCGACCAGGACGCGAGCGCATCCTGCGACATGCGAGAAAACCCAGCAAGGTTCGACGAAGAGACCGCTTTAGCATCTCCGAGGGGCGCCGGATCTCGCCTAGGGTTTGGAGCTGGCGGTAGGCACCAAGAGCGGGCGCTTTACGGGCTGAGAAACAACACGGAACGCGACTTTCTGCCGCGTAGGCTATTTAAGGGTGGTCCGCGCAGATATAAAAGAATAGCCAAGCATCCCTGAGGCCATTCATAGGCTTCAGACACAATATCGGCCGGCTCGGGACTTCAAAGTCTGCGCTCGTAAAAGCGTCCTGTACACCATGAGGACATGGAGTGGCGAGCCCGCGGGCAATTATAGCGCTGCGAATCGCTCCCTGGGCTTATGGCAAAATCCTCGGGTAGTGCATGGCTTCCAGTGTGAACTCATGCCCACGGGAGGCGTCGAATCGGGTCGAAGCCACCCAGCCCTGTTCCTTTCCACCCCGCTGGTAAATGACGCCAATGCGCCAACCAGACGAGATCCGTCGCCAGAGTCGTTGCCGTTAGTGAGGCTAAACCTAAGTCAACTGACCAGTGTCTAGTGTATGGGGTTGACAGCCCCGAGAGCATCATCTTACAACGAGGACCCGTCTAGGAGGTTCGACTTGGGACTTCCTAGTAGAGGGTGACCACTGGCCAGATGCTCGGGTATGTGTATCTGGTCTACCCTTGTGAATGACCCCGTGATAGACCTAGTGCCCCTGATATACTTGTTTGCTGATTCACAGCTGTGTCACTTCCAAGGACTGTGTACAAGCCCAGTCATACCGTTGAGATCCCCTCCCTGAGTTTGTGCCTATTCGGTATGAGTTAGACATGAAGTCCCAAACGTCCGAGAGCTTAAATTCTGTCGTGGCCTGGCACTTATACCTACGTAGGTAAATATCATCTAGCCGGAGTCATTCGCCATGTGGCCCAGTTGAGAAAGACCCGTTTTGAGGGGTTACCGGTATACTCAAGGAAGAAGGACTGAACTCTGCCCACTGTCCATTCGAGATTGACCGGATTGCCCGGCACTTTGGTGAGTTGGCGTTCCTAGATGCATAGACCTAACAACTTGCCACCAATGTAAGACCTGCCTACCTGCTCCACCACCAAAGCATGCTGTTGGCGATGTCCGAGTGTGAGCTCTACGGTGGGTTGGATAAATTCCCGCACCTGTGGGGTGTGTTCCCTTCCTAGGCAGTGGCAGAAAACGGGGGATAACAAGAAATGAACAAGCCTTCGGAATGGATCATCAAGACAGGGGTAAGATATGACATCCGTTTTCGCTGGTATAGGCGCTCCCGGACGAGCTCTATGTAAGGGAGGGCTTTACTGTGCCGCCGCATCTCTTCGAATACGTAGGTATGCATCAATCGAGTCGATGCTTACCACGTCCCGAACGCGACCCGGCTCCTCAAATTCACATCGCGCGCGCTACGATGCCGTGTTTTCCATGGGTTCTGTTGCCTGTACCCCGGACAGGAAGGAATCCCTGTCTTTTCCCCCGTATTACTACTTGTATTATACATATGTCGGTTGCAAGGTTGTTGTCTGCGGTATTAACTCTCCGAGGTATAATAACTAATAAGAATTGGGGGAGGGGGTTGCGTTGGAATCCATGGCGGGGGAGTACATAAACTTGGATTTGGAGACTGAGTTCGGAAAGGGAAATGGCGTTTCTGGGACGGGCTTGGGATTGGATGAGTGTATACGGCACGGAATAGGAGTTTGGGTTTTCTACGGTGTTTATGTCCGTGTTGGTGGCGGATTCGTGATTCGGTGGTCTGTTTATTCATTGGGATCAATTATCTTGGGAATTCTCGTATTGACTTGTAGTTACCTGAGCTGCCTACTTTACTTATGGTCTGCATTGTTTGTATAGTTCAAGGAAAGCCGTTGTTTGTTATTACTTCGTAGACTTCACTGGAATGGTTGGCGTTGGATTGGGGATGGTTAATTCTGACACTTCGCAATAACTTGAGTTCATGACTGCGAGGTTGTTTGGCTTCCTTGGTCAAGACTGTATGCCGTTGGTATATATAGTTCAGGGCGTTTATACAACAGGGTTAAAGCGATACTTCTACAACGTGACGCGACGAACTCGTCGTGCGTGGGAACGAACGGGCGGCGCCGTCGATCTACTTATATAAGGAAGAACGTCCCACAAGAATCAGAATGGAACGGATACCGATGAGGGATGTATCCCCAACAGCCTAAGAATCTCCTCACAGCACAACAAACAAATCAGATCCGATATAACAAAGTCCGCAAAGTTTACTGTCGTTTCGTTCGCATACCCACACCTCGTTCAACGAGATCGGCATTCCGAAGTATCTAGCGTAGACAGCGGCCAACTTCGTCGTGAACAGCCTGATATACGACTGCGTCGCCTGGGAACTACGTGGTCCTCCTCGTGCTGGGCGTAATGTGGTGCTTTCACTATCGCTCGCCGGGTATCGCGGATAAGAATTGGGAGGGCCGGGCACTCTCCGTTGTCCTCGACGCAGTGACGTGGGGCGCCTGGGACTCCCAAGCTGTATCTGGATGTGAGCAGCGGCGTCGCCGGGGATTGGCGTGGATATGATCATCGCGCCGAGACCGTCGTGGCGTTGGACCTTGGCTTGAATGGCAAAGATTGGGGAGGGTAAGGTTTCGGATTCCGAAGATTAGGGTTGTCGTGATCGCTGCCGTGGGCGTTTGGGTTATTTATGATGTGTTTGGCGGCGAGGCTAGCAATATAGTTTCTGACATCCTTTTTGAGGGGAGACTGTATGCTCGGGGTGATCATAAATGTTTTGATTTCATATGTCGAAGACACCATGGGGTAAACTACTGGCATGAAGTACGATGGATGGGTTTCGTTTCTGGCTTTTGAACGCCAAGTTCGTATCAATATATAGATACCTGCTCATCTCAATTTTCTTCGTACAGGTGATATATCCGTATTACACAATAAGCGAGCCGCGTTGATCGAGACGAAAGCAGATCCACTAAGCGAGCGCAGACGGAGTTTGAGAATTAGCAAGCGAGCGAGCGATTAAAATGCAGACGGCTGGAGATGCCTACTCATGGGGAATAGCCGGTTGCATTCTTCACGCAACCAAAAGCGCCCCCTCCTTTTCCAAACATGTCTCGCAGGTCTTGGACGAGCTCGTCAGGCCGCTCCCATGCCGCAAAATGACCACCATCCTTGTGCACGCGTTGAAAAACGAGGTTGCCGAGAGTGTGCGCCCACGACGGGGGAACGACATGCAAGTCCCTGGGGAAGTGACTGTATCCGAGCTTGATGCCCGGTACGTACTCCCGCGCGTCCGAGGAGGTCATCTTGTTTGGCCGGTCTGGATTGGAGCTATGCTTATTTTCGTAGTAAATGCGCGCACTTGCCGCAGGCCCGGCCGTGGAAAACCAATAGATGCTGACCCAAGTGCAAACCTCGTCGTCGGTCCATGGGAAGTTGTCCGTCCAGTCGTGAAGCTTCTCGTATATCCACGCTAGGCAGGCGACAGGGCTGTCCGCGAGGCCGTAGCCGAGCGTCTGAGGCTTTGTCGATTGCTCCAGGTTGTATCCGAAGCCCTCCGTCTCGAACCACTCTGTCCGCTTCTGGCCCTCCCGATCAGCCTTCGTATACGGGGTTACAGCATGCTTGAGGGCCACGAGCGGGTTCTTGAAGAAATCGGGCGGTTTTGCCACGTCCATGTTCAGGTGCGTTGCTTTGCAGTGCTGCGGATATAAATGCGAGATGACCCTAGAAATATGTGCGCCCCAATCACCTACCATGGGATGTTAATCAGACAGCACAATGGGACAGGAGACAAGTATATAGGATTAATTGAGTATACCTCCTTGCGCAACGTATTCGTTATAGCCGAGTTTCAACATTAACTTGTTTAATGTCTCAGCATACTGTGACAACGCAAAGCCACGCTCTTTTGGGCCCTCGGAGAAGCCGAAGTTGGGCAGAGATGGGACAACCAGATTAAAGGCAGGACGTCGGATGCCGTCTCCTCCTTCAGCAAGGGGCTTCATGATCTTGCTGCCCTCGTAGAAATGGCCTGGCCAGCCGTGAATCCAGAGCAGGGGGATCGCGCCCTGGACATTGCTGCGGATGTGGACAAAGTGGATTGCCAGAGACTTGAAGCCGTCGCACTGGATATCAGTGACAAAATTGGGCAGCTCGTTCAACTTATTTTCGACGTTCTTCCAGTCGTAGGACTGCTCCCAGTGCTTCGCCAGTCGTTTGACGTCGGCAAGAGGCGCCCCCATGTCCCACTGCGGCGTCTGGAGTTAGTTCTTGTCACCTTGAGCTTGATATGAGAAGTGTTTGGCAGTGGTAGCTCAGAGGATTACTAACCCCTGCGCCATCGAGCTCATCAGGGAAACTGGCCAGTGAGAGCTTTGTCTTTAGAGCTTCGATCTTTGGCTCGTCGACGTCGATTTTGAAAGGTCTGATGTCTGCCATTTCAGCGGGGTCACTAGATACCTTTATTAGGTACCCAACCGTCGGCACATAAGAGTTGTGAGACTCTGCGCTTGAGTATATTAGCAGATGGACGTTAAGAAACGACGACGACACCCAGCGTACCTCATATATACCGTGGAGCATCCGGGGTTGGTGTGAGAATGCACTGGGGAATTGCAATGTCAGACATCTTTGCCGAGCTGCAGAGGTTCGCCACGTCATTCAACGTCTACCTACCTATGATTTAATGAGTCACCGGCGTACTCGTCACGTTGGTACGATGATCGGGATCGGGACGCGCTCGCTTGACATCCCGAGGGCGCGTAGGCAGCAAGCAACATGCAAAGCCATGCTTGCATGAGCCACCCCAATGTGGCTTAAGCAGTGTCAGTCATGCAATGTAGACGGAGATAACAAGATATCTACCCAATTGGAGTCACTGAAGGATCAAGAAAATGTAGTGTACATTATAGGGCTCTGATGTGTTGCTCGTATATTTGTCGTCATCTATCTAGTTGGATGACTTGTTTACATCGAGAGGTTTCTGTGTTGCGAATAGTCCCATCCTTCTACACTACCTAGTACTCAGCGGGCGGGCCATTAACCAAGCTCGACCAATAGTGGATTTCAGCGAATGGCCAAGCCACTTCTAGCGGCTAATTGGGTGGGGTGGCCGACTTTGGTGGGCAGCCCACATGAGCTAGGTACCTAATTAGCATCAGGAAGGTACCATACAGGTCGTGCACAGACCACGTCCTCTGTTTTGTTTCGACTGAATTGGGTAAGTGCGTTTTCTGTCTCCCAAGAAACGTCCACTGCAGTAGGGGCCTTGTAGGGGGCTTGTAGGCGGCTTGTAGGGGACCCCGTCCACTATCTACGTGCCCTGCACCTGCAAACGCGCTGCAGTGCGGAACATCGTAGGTATCGATTCCCGTGACATCACCTTTCACTTTGCTATCTTCCCTTTTAGTCCATCGTACTTTTCTCTCTCTCCACACCTCACTTCGACACGCCGTCGCTTGCCCCATCAACCACCCTTCTGCCTTGCATCGTTCTTCAATAGAAACCCGGAATTGACATCGCCACTCAAAATGTCGCCCCGATGTCGCCGCTCTGCGCGCATTGCTTCGATTTCCAACGTAAGTAAAGTGCTGCGCAATGTAAACAAACGCGTGTGGCCTCTACACACTTGCGCGACCCCGTCAGACAGCCCACCAACGAACGAACACCCGGCGGGTTGACCTCGATATTTGTTTATCAGCGCGTGTAGGTCCGTAATACTGACGAATAATTAGAGGCACAAAGAATCTCCCGCACCGCAACAGCTGGCATCCGTTGCCGAGGTCAACGAGACTTCGGAGCCCTCTAAGAACGACTCCCCTACTCGAATCGTTGATGGCACGATGTCTTCGCCGATGCCAAACCCCGTCACTCCCTCGGCCACTGTGCCCGTGAAGCTTCCCATGTCCGAGATGCATCCTAGCAAAGCCCATCAAACTATGGCTCCCCCTTCCTCTGGGCTTCGAAACGGGTTCACCGACATTGACTACAGCACCACCCCTGTGCAAAGCTTGATTCAGAACACCCCCTCTAAGACTCCAGCGCCATCATCCGAGTTTACTTTTCAGTTTGTCCGATCCGGTGCGAAGAAAGAGCTAGGACCCGAGGCTCAAAAAATGATGGAGGAGCTTCGGGCCGATGTTGCCAAGCACAAGGCAGAACTAGCTGCGGAACATGCCCGTGATATGGCCAAGCAAAAGGAGTTGGCCGACCGTAAGATCGTGGCGGCCAAAGGGAAGAAGGGCCGTTTCAGTGCCGCTCATATGGCCGAGTTCAAGAAGATGGATTCGATCGAGGGACATGCGTCCTCTTTCCGTGCTGGCCTGGGTCGTTCCACTCCAGTTAAAGCAACGGCCACAGCCACGGCCACCACTTCTGGAAAAGCAATTACTCCCGTCAAAGCAGGTGTTAAGCGGAGCCAATCCAACGCCAATCTCGACGAGCCCGACTCGGCACATCCTAAGACAGGGCATTCCCGCCTCCCAGCAACATCCTCAAACAAAAACCATGACGCACCCGAGCCTCCTTCGAAGCGAGCTCGTCAGCGTATGGAAGACGATGTCTCTGCTCTTCGTCCAGTATCACGAGACGGAACCTTGATCCCGCAACCCAAGAGCAACGGAAGTGGCACTCTACAGACTGGCATTCGCCGGTCAAAGACGCTTAACAGCCTAAAGACACCTACCAAGTCTTCGCTTCCTCGTTCTAACTCTGTGAAGACGCCTACCATCGCTCTAGGCAAATCGCCTAGCCAGCCAGAGCTAGCAAGAGTCAATAGCTTCTCTGCTAAAGTTGGAAGTTCGTTGCTTAAATCTCCTACCAAGGTACCCCTTGAGGCACTGGCGCGGTCGCCCAGTAAGAAGGGGTTTGGAGGCTTCAAGGGTTGGGGTATGGCGAACAAGTCGAGCACCCGGGACGGTGTTCCTAGCCAGGTCGTGACTCCTGGTCGATTCGATAGACTCAAATCCGTCTTGAAGCGACGGCCTGCTGGAACAAACGCCAAGTCCTCTATTCCTTTGGTCTCTGCTTCTACTGCAAAGACGCCTGACCGGCCTGTACTGACAGAGAAGATGTTTCCCCCCGTTCCCCTCACTACTCCGGGACGCAAGCAAACCCGCCATGTAGACTTCACGTCTGACACAAAGCAGCCGGCGGAAGAGCAGGATTCCCCTTCACCAGTCAAGCTTAGTATTCCAAGTGCGGCGGCAGTCCCCAAACCCCCGGCCCCTAAAATCTTCGCCGGCACCAAACCTGTAGGCAAGGAACCTACCACGAACGGCGAAGTCACGTACCCTGATCTTTCGGCTTACGGAGTTGACGGAGATAGGCCCCAGTCTCCACAGGCGTCGGTTCCTGGTACCTTCACCTTCCGTACCGATCATACCATTCGCTTTGATAGCAGCCCAACAAAGGGATTCGGCTCAGCAGCCGGCCAGGCTAGTCTCCGCCAAGTCCGTAAGTCGACGATCCCTTCTAGCGCCATGCCTGGCAGTTTTCCCGGTGTGCCGGAGGCATCGCCGAACAAGGAGAACAAGGACCCTCTAGGCCACAATGGCATTCCTCACGGAATGACGAACAAGAAGCGCCATAGAGCCGAGCTGGATGAGAATGAGGATGACGAAGGCGCTCAGCGAGGCTCGAAGAAGCCGCGCAGAAACCCGGCGGTTGGTGAAGCTTACGCTCTGGGGGCTCCTAAACTTGCTACTCAAGCATCTTCGCCCAAGAAGATAGCAGGATCCACACCCCAGACACCGAGCCCGCAGAAGAAGAAGACTGGCATGCGTCTGAGTCGACTACAGATGCTCGCCCAGCCCAAAATCCGGAAGTAGCTGGTTATGCCTGCCGAACGGTCAGGCTGCGGATAGCTTCAATGGCCCGCCTTTCGTGGTCATTTATTATGAGTTTCACGTTTAATGCTGTCATGATATTGTCTGTCCCAGAGTATACGGCAGAGAGATTTGCTCCAGAAAACCAGAAAAAATTAAAGGGGTTATATTCTCGGGGGAGCCTAGACGGCTTGGGCCGACAGACAGCAGGCAGGCAGACATTCCAACACATATAGTAGGGAGCACTCATGGCAGTTTTTGTGCGATACATTGTGGCTGCTTTATCGTTCACATGGAGACGCATAACGTCCTTCAAATGGACTTGGCTTTGTACGAGTAAAAAGAAAGCCCCTTGCGTTCACAGATGGGAACTGACAAGGCGGTTTATAAAGGCATTGGGCATCTGGCATTTGGCATTTGGCACACGGAGTTTACCAGGATGGAACGATAACAGCAACGCCTGAAGCCGTCCTCTAGTCCATGGTAGTTAAGGACTGTTGTCTGTATAATTCCCGGCTTTGAAAGACAGACAAACAGACAGACAGACATCAACCTTGATGTAAATTGTTTTCCTTTCATTGCTTTGATATTTGCCGCCATGGTGCCAGCTGCCCACGCTGGACCGGGTAGGTATGATACTAGGTACTGCTTACTCTAATTACATTACAATGCATCATGTGGTTGAGAGTTGAGACTTCCGAGCGCCGTCTTCAGAGTCGTTCTGTAGCTCCCCCTGAGGTCTCTTGAAGAATCAGCATACGGAACTGCCTTCTGAGGTTGAACATGGACCGCGACTGGCTGTCTCTTCACTTCACGAAACCCAGGAACTGCGTCAAGGAACCGTTTGTGGTCGTGCCTCACCCAAGTCTACCAAAGCCTGTCATATCATAGCAAAGTATAGGTAACGCTCAGGAGTTCTAGTATCTGAGCATCTTCCCAGCCCGGAAACCAACCAACACCACTTCCTCTCTCTCACCAGTCCTTACCAGTCCTTACCTGTAAATACACAGACATTACCGATATCCTTAAATGTACGATATCCCTAGATCAGTAGTTTCTCCCCTCGCAAAGGCACCAGACCGGCGCCTCTTCACCTGCACGTTCTGCTGGCACCTCTCGCGGGGACCCCCCAACATCCTGGGCCAATCCGCCCGTCTGACCTGCACCCCCTGCCTCCGCGCCATCATCAACCTCGCCATCTGCTGGGTGTGCGGTGGCCTCATCTTCCGCGGCGACGAGAGCGTCAGCCTGGGCTGGTGTTTCTGGCACCGCGCCTGCTACGGCTGTCTGTTCTGCGGTTCCAAGCGCGTGGTCACGGCACCGTCTGTTGCGGAGCTTTTCGGCGACGAAGACTCCGGCCGGCGTGGTACGGAGATCGGACCGGAGCGGGATCGTTCGGATGCTGGAGGCTTGGATGGACTCGGTAAAGAAATTGATCAGATCCCTATGTGTGTTGATTGTGCCGTTGGCTGCGAGAAAGATGATGCGTACGCCTTGCAGGCCAGAGCTATGAACAGAGTAGATCAGTCTGACGGCGGGTTGAGTCGACAAAGGTGGAATGCCGCGCGTAGTGCCACGGCTATGCCCGTGCCCCAGAACCAGATGGGAGGAGACGGCTCCGTGGACGTCCCGGGGTCGCCTGAGACTCCCGGCGAGACTCTCGCCAAGCTGCACTATCGTCGATCGCGAGATCCAAGGTACGCCGAGCTCGAGTGTCTCGTGCCGCTGGACTCGTCCATCTATGTCTCCATTGCCGATCCGCTGAACGCGCCCGCGTTCCAGCCGCACCCGACGAAGCCCATTCCGGCGTGGATGCAGATGCTCCCCGAGTATCGCCATCACCACCGGCCTCGCTCCGTTCTAGACGCGCACTTCCCGCCTGCGGCTTGGGTTTCGCCCGAGACGGACCCGCGTGAAGTCACGGAGATGGTCTGCCCGCGCGTGCAACGGCCGCTTCCTTTTACGCCACGATCGCCACCGCTCCCGGCCCCCTCTCCTCCGTCGCATTCTCACAGGCAGAAATGTGCTAGCCCGCAGTCTTCGGGAGAAAGCGAGAGTAGTTCCTCGACGACGGATACACCGCCGCCGCCATCACCGCTAATTCACCATAAACGGCCCGTGGACGAAGTACATACCCATACGCACAAGGCGTCGTCCTCTCATCACCGGGCTTCGCCTACCCCGGCCCGTGAACACAAGCATGAAGAACGCGAGGTTATCGCCGTGCCTGTACTTGTTACACGCACCGGGAAAGGGAAAAGCGTTGCTTGGGATGATACTGTCGCGGGTGGCGAGAGCGAGAGTGAGGCTAGCAATGCCAGTTTTGAGAGATGCAGAGGCAACGGAGATGATGCGTGTGATAAGGGGGATGGGACTCCGGAGAAGTGCTGGACGAGGGAGTCTGAGGGTCCTCCGGCGGATACACGTACTTGTTCGGCTAGCATTGCTGTTGCTGGGCGGAAGGGGACGCGGGAGGTTGGGTGTGGGATTGGATTGGCGTATCGGGGTAGGCGAGGGAATCGGGGGTGAGCGGGTGAGGATTCCCTTGTTTTGGATGGATTGGGTTGGTTTGAGGGAGGAACTTTGGGAGTTTGTATTGCTCTTTTTTTATTGATTGGTTGTAGAGTTATGATTATAGATTGTTAACTGGGTATTAAATTGTATGTTGATGGTTGATCTTCTTGGTTCTGCGGATTGTCTTTGTGAAGTTTTTGAGGCAGGGGTGTCTTCCGTTGCCTAAAGGGTTGCTTCTCCCTTGTCGACGTTGCGGGAGAGAGCATACATATCTCATGCGACCTTGGCATTGATGATGATGCTCTTGATGGGCTTGATGGGAAACATGTTCTCTTTCTTTACTAGCGGGTTGATGGGGATTGAATGGGGTTTGTTCTGGTTCGCAAGTTACCCAGAGAGGGGAAAAAAAAAAAAAAAAGAGAGAGAGAGAGAGAGAGAGAGAGAGAGAGAGAGAGAAGTGGGGGGGGTGAAACCCCTAGTAGTTTGCCGTTTGTCAATCTTGGGAGTGAAAGTGACAGTAGCTACGTTAACTTGAATCTTCAAAGTACGTTGTCCACGGCGTGTTACCATCTGAGTGAGATAAATCGACCCTGCAACTGAGTCGCCTGCTACCGGGTATACTCGGACAATGGGTCACATAGGCAGACATAGGGGTAACCACTCAGTCTGTGAGGTGTATAATTAATTAGTGTCTTTGACATATTATCAAGAGCTTCGTGGCCCCCATTTCGTGTGTATATATCAACACTCGGCCGCGCTATAACGCGCCGAGCTGAGATCGGACTGAATCCTGTATCTCGTTAAAAAGGTCTCATTCAACCTGCCGCAATGAGAGCAATTTGGCTCGTGGCTTGTTCATGGGTGCCCAAATACCTCCCTCCCACCCGTCCGAATGAAGCTCGCGGCCCTGATTCAACTATTCTTAAAAGCCCTTTAAGAAAAGATAAATGACCGAATGACCCTGGTTCGCCTTACTCCCGCCATGATCTCCCTTGATATTCCTCTATATAGTAGAGGAGGCGGCAATCTTACCCAAAATGTACGGACGTACGCACATTGCGATGGCATATCGAGGGTAATGGTATGTCGTATGGTAATTATGACGTGTCAAACCGCCCATGTGGTGAAATAAACCTGGCGGATGGAGCGATGAAGGGAGAGTGCGCCGTGCTGGTGTTCTCAATCTTGATTGACCGTTTGCTGCGGAAATGTTAGTGATGCAGGAGTAGAAAAGTAGACCAAGTAGGTTAACTTACAACCAGCCAGTCCATTCCCTCGTTGACACCGCTACCATCGACGGCTGAGCAGGCGACGATGCTCCAGTTTCGATCTCGCAGTTCGCCCAGTCGAAGAGCTTCGGATATTTCGCCTGCGCCCTTCGCACCCGGCTGATCTTGCTTATTCGCGAAGACAAGCAATGCGGCGTCCTTGAGCTCCTCCTCGTTCAGCATGGCGGCTAACTCGTCCGCTGCTGTTTGGAGACGCTCGATATCAGTACTGTCGACGACGAAGATGACAGCTGCTGTGTTCGCGTAGTAGCATCGCCAGTAGGGTCGGATGGATGTCTGTCCGCCTAGATCCCACACATCGAAGTTCAGGTTCTTGTAGGTTACTGATTCTACGTTGAAGCCTATCGTCGGAATTGTTGTGACAACCTCGCCTATCTAAACATGATGGGTCAGCTTCGGGTAATCTTGGTCCTCGATAGGATCTTCGGAGAGTTATCAGGGCAGACAGACAATGCGCTACTCCTTCAAATTATAACAGCAAAGGCTCTGGGGATACCAACCTTGAGTCTGTAAAGTAAAGTCGTCTTGCCAGCGTTATCCTACATAATGACCGGCCCAGTATTAGCATCGCTTGCGGCGGGCGCGTCGACACAGCTTTATCGGAGGGTCGCGAAGCATACCAGGCCCAAGATCAATATTCTTATTTCCTTCTTCGACCAGATCAGGCCCGACAACCACGACACGCTTTGGCCCATGTTGCCTTCGACTGGTATTATAACAGGCGGGAGCAGGAAAGACAACGGGACAGGGGGGCTGCGACTCCTTCCTGCGCACGATCGTATGTATGGACAAAGGGCGTTCGTCGACGGTCGAGGTGGCGTCGCCAGAGACGAGTAGAGAAGTACAACGTTGGGGCGGATGGGTTCCTAGGCGACAGCTCGGTAGATGTTGAAAAGGGCGGTAACGGCTGAGTTGGGTTGTCGATATTCGATCGGGTTGACTGCGTCTCAGCTGGTTGTTCGGACCAAGTTCCCTGAGGCCGCCCAATCCAGGATGATGCCTTCGCAGGCTCCCTGCCAATTCGCTCCGGCACCTGAGTCCCTACACTAGACCGGAACAGGAACAGCGCCCTGGCGTTAGATTATCCAAGGATTGTTGTTTCCGGTAGCGCAAGTTGTAATGTACGGGCAGTCGGGTACCCGTCGCTAACTTCAAATAGTACTTCGGGTTCAGCACGGAGGCAGAGGTGGTGACTTTGGTGAGCGAAGCACGAAGTACCGTCTGCACCCACGGCATGTACATTGCTTACAGGGTTTATTATTAGTCCGGCGCTGTTTGCTTATTAATAACGTTGGCTGACGAGGTACCTATCTTATCTTATCTTGATACCTACTCGTACCGTGCATCTCACAGTAAAAGTAACACGCATCTACTGTCTTTCTGGCCGTCGAGACCCACTTTGCACAATCAATCAGCCGAAGATTTGCCCACAAGTTCTAATCGGGGCTGGAAAACCCTCGCGCAGCCCAAATTACCGGCAACTCCACTGCCCGTCCCCCCTTCACTCCTGTTCCTCTATCAAGACGACACCAGCAACTCTCGACATTTCGATTAGCAAAAGCAGTCAAAATGCCGGTACGTAAAAAGACGACTCCTGCTCACGTTCCGATTTGATTGAGAAGATGGCGAATCTATCGCTTTTCGAGAGATGTCTTTCATCTCTCAATCGAGTCTGGCCACGGGCCGAATCTGCCCCCCCGCGACCATGGAAGGAAGCAGGACAGCTCAGCTAACGATGTGATTTTGCCAAAACCACAGAGCCACAAGTCTTTCCGGACGAAGCAGAAGCTCGCCAAGGCGCAGAAGCAGAACCGCCCCATTCCCCAATGGATCCGTCTCCGGACCGGCAACACCATCAGGTACGACTCGACCATCGCCTTGCGGTTCCCGCTGCATCACCCTTCAATTTGCGCTCTCCCTCTCCTGCCTATCCGTCCCGTTTCTCCGTCTGCCCAGACCTATCACCAAGGGCGAGAAAATCAGGCGACAAGCCAGGCTAACGAAAACACCAGATACAACGCGAAGAGACGTCACTGGCGCAAGACCCGTCTCGGCATCTAAGTGCCTAATCTCTTGCTCCGCCTACATCGACCGCAATACTCTGCCTGCCTGTATCTCCCGCTGCAGACCCGCCAATTCCCAGTTGCCATCGATCACGCGCGACGAAGTCATCCCACTCTACGAAAATGGGGAGAGAGAGGCGTGGTACACGAAAATGGACAGGACTGTCCTAATATAGTAGCCCATATTCTTGTCACAAACCGGCAGATGAACAAGAACAAGGACCTGGTCGATGAAAGGATGGACAGGACATGTGTGCGTTGTCGGCGAATCGGGGTTCTTCAGGGATTCTGTCATTTAAGGTCTGCACGGTACCGGTCACATGGGAAATGAAAACAAGTCGCGAACAGCTGAGACCCGAGCAAGTCGGGCATCCTAATCGTATCGTGTTTTGCGTGCTCCGCGGGATTCTATCCGGACTACCTACATCTAGCAAGTCTGACTCAACTAACGGCCGTAGAAGCTCTATATCCCCGGGCCAATTAAACCATGGGGCCAGTGAAGCATCACCATAATCCAAATATCAAGCACCGGGACAAACCAACTCGAGAGAATCAACCCCAGGCAAAGCATCACTCTGACGCAGTCTACCTACTCAACACGTAGAATCCCCGACCGTTGTCCCGACTCATCGCAACAAACTCACACCTACAACGTCACCCAAACACCCAACCGCAGAGTAAAGACCCAAGCACAACTAACCCGAGGATGCCGGAAGTAAATAAGTAGCGGTGGCCTGATTGCCTTTACCACCACACCATAAAGCTCGTAGAGATCCGCCCGTGCCGGGATTTATATACTTGACACCACGATCCCCAGGAAAGAAAGGCCCTTGGTAGTCCACATATCGTACACTTTGACCAACTTCATGGCCATTAATTTTGACCGACGTGTAACTGCCCTCTCCGTACCTGACATGCCGAGAATTCGGCGCAATGATGCGGACCAGCATAGGTGTGACTCGTGAAAATGAGAGCCGAGACAATTACAGGCATTTTATTTCAAACTTATTATTATTTATATTTCAAAGTGATTTACGGGGATACCGACTTACAGGAGTTATTTGAGGCGAGCTTGATTGAGCGGAATACATAGCATTCTGCGGATGAATTGAAGAAACCGAATTAGGTCACAAAGAGACGTTCAAATCCCATATAAATGGCCAATAGTTAACCTCTTGCAATGCAAATGTAATCCTTGGCCACGGGAACACGCATGTCGAAAGGAACCTGTATTTTTCAAACTGAAGTAGGTTGAAGAAAGGGAAACACCCCTGACCGTCGAACTAATATTTCGAGAAAGCTCATGGTTCCACGAGTGGGTGACCGCACACCGAGTAACCATTTATATAGCCGTCTGACTCGACTACCTAGGAACGCCGTTGCTTGAAGACATAGTAAATGAACGCCAAATAATGTGCATATCGAGGTCGTAATCGTCTATCGGAACCAGACCTAACCTCGGTCGTGAACGGCGTGTATGCAGAGACGACTCCATGAATTCGTTTCCCTGCAACTCTTCGAAGGCCGACCCTGTGCCACGTTTCCTGAACCACCAATCCAGAACTTTTCGTGTCGAGGCGCATGGAATGGAACTAGGTATTAACGGTCCTCGGCCCACTCGTTCTCACGTCGAATCTGCTCTTCCTCCTCAGGCGTGAAGTCGTTGGTGATATTGAACGTTTTGCGGATCTCTTCGGGTGACTTTCCCTTGATCATGTTGGCAACCGTCTTGCAGCCAACGTCGAGAAGGGGCTTGATATCCAGGTAGTTTGAAGCCTAGAAGAAGTTGGTTAAAGGGCATAGTGGATGGCGAGAGGGGCTTGGGGCTTTCGACGTACTAGGATAATCTCAAAGAGCATTTCCTGATCAACTTGCATGAACTTTTGGTCCCACTCGTCGATATCGGTTGTCTTCTTGCGGCTATCGGACTCATCCTCGTTGGTGGAGGGAGGATCATTGCGGTGGTGCTCGCACCACTCGATAACCTTGCGCAAAACGGGTTCGGTGACCTTTGGAGAGCAAAAAAAAGTGAGCAGGCCGGTCGTCGTGACGTATAAGAGCGCCAGTGGAGTGTACTTACGTTGGGAATGGGCACAGTTTGGCCAACGGCGCCTTCGCCAATATCCTCCAACATGTTCTTAATCAGGAGCGAGCGCTCCGCCACGGCTTTTTCTGAAGAGAGCGTCAGCTGGCGGCCGGCACGAGGTCGGTGAGGTTGGCGAGGGTGGTAGAGTAAGAATATTGCGCCGACTTACCCACGTGCAGCATGTGGTTATCGTTGCTTTGCAGAGTGATCATGGCGGGACCGTTGTCGGCAGACATGATGGGCGTGTGGGACTAAAGCCGAATGTCGCAAATGGTTGGATCTGGAGGTGTAAGAAACAAGTGCAGAATCGTCAACACGGAGAGTAAATGTTCTAAGTTGTTGGATGGCGATGCTGATGGACAGACGTTGGGTTGTGTTGGGATGTAGGTAGAGGATGTGGGAGCGGCTAGAGATGGAGGGAAGGCAAAGTTGTATGGGAGAGGTCTGTTATGTACTTCGTACTCATTAGGCTGCCAGGGTGCAGGTGCAGCCCCAGGCAGGCAGCCAGAAGGCAGGCAGCAGAGGCCAGAACTTTGGGGCAGCGGGCAGAAGAAGAAAGAACTCCAAAGGTACGTCCGTACCAGTGCTTGGGCCATGGCCTTGTTGCTCGCAACCGGGCTACTCGGCCACCCCACTTGTTATGGGGCACGATGACGGCATATTGCCCCGCTGGAGGGACAAGGTGGCCGAGCAGCCTCGCAGACTGGCCAGCCGTTGACAGGTCCGTGAGGTACCGCTCTGGTACTTCGTCTGTGTACTCACACGGTTCATCCACGCCATTCCCTATAACTACAACTGACTTCGTAATTACATTCTTCACTGAATCTTCATCTTCACTTCACTCACGTGGATCACTGGATCACCTGTTTTTCCTGACAACTTGGAGCCTGAAAACCGGATCCCCCCGTGTCATTGACACGGTGCCATTATGCAGTTGGTTGAACTGCTGGTATTGCCTGTCTCCGAGGACCCTATTTTGAACCTCGTTACAGTCAGTCTATAACTTACAGTCCGTAAACCACCAAGGTGCTCAGCCATTCCGCCTGCTACAAGGGGTGAATAGTCCGTGGTGGCCGAGCAATCCGGTAGCCATGTGGACGGTAGTTACTGACATATTACTTTGCAAGAGTTTTCAAACGCCGTCCTTGAGGCCAATAGCGTGGGCCATTTTCATCACAACGCCAAACGGTGCGGACCGCTTTGTTTTACCAAGAAGTAGTCCGTACTTACTGTCCGTACTTACTGTCCGTACGTACCCAGATAGAATCTTTGTTCGGCATCATTCCAACACCGTCAAGTCCCGAGAACCCGGCCTCCATGCCGACCCTCCGTCTTTAAACAGTTACGGTCTGTAATAGACTCCAAGGTCCTACCCAAATAAGGTGTCAGTCGACGCCAACGCAGTCTTTGAGGTTAACCGTACTCTCCGCCAACTATTATGATTCCCTGGTTACCTTATCACCAGCTCACCGTTTGTTTACCATACGCACCGTAAACATGTTTGTTGATCTAGGTAGGTAGGATAGGTGGCCGAGCAACGCAGTCAACCAGAGAGTAGGTACTAGTAGAAAGGAATAAACGTACATTGGCCCCGTAACTTTTGGTTAACCACTGTCAAGTCCCTCAGACCATCGTTCTTCGTGAATGACCGCAACCACAATATCGAATGATCGTCACTTGACCAATGCATTGCGCATAGCATTACCTAGTTACATCTTCCCAGAGAAGACTGTGACACGGCCCGCCATGAGAGTACAGCGAAGAGAAAATATGATCATATGAACACATAGGTGTTACATCCCAAATACATTATGTACCTACCCAAACTCGACATATTGAAGGATATACGCGCAGAACAGAGGTCCGTGACAGTAGCGCTCAAAGATCCTTGAAATCCTCAACGCCGGATTACCTTCTAGATACTAGTCGCCCCGCGTGTCCCTGCCAAGGTCTCCGAATAGTCTTCCAGATCCACCGAAGGAGGAAATATGGTTTCGAAAAGTAGAGTCACAAGTCCGGCGAGTCTACCTGCTCGACCGGAATCCCGAAGACCATCCGTTTAAAGTCACGTAAAATATACTATTTACTGCCATGACACCGTTTTATCAGCGAGCATTCATTGTGCATTTCTTGCAGCTGCACTTACGTATTGGAGAGGGAAGCGGAAATGGGGGTAGGGGAGACATGTCGCAAATGTCCCACAACTTCTTCCGCAGGCCCTCAACCCACGACTCAGGGCTCTGACAAGCCTCTAGCAAAGACGAATACACTGAGGACATAGATAGGTATGACCTCCTGAAAAGAAAAACCCGGCAACACGCACCTTGACGCCCAAGCCAAATGAACAAGACATTCCATAGGGGCGGTGACTATATAGAAGCGACCCAAAACACCAGAAGTTACACGACTTCGTACACAGTCAAACGAACGTCCTAAACATCCGTCCCACAAAGGGAATACATAAAGCGTAGAGCGACATCAACCCAAAATGTACACCCAGTCTAGCCGCCTGCAGATCCACCGGAAGGCAGGTAGACAGGTGGAAATAGGGGGGATAGCCAGATATCCAAAAGCGGTGTTTTGACAAGCCAGCGTATATTTGCAGTGGTGGTGCAGAGTATCAAGAAATAAAAGACCCGGGAAACAACTCCTCATCCAGCATCCGGGAACCAACCGTCTATCCAAGGGCTCCAAACCGGACAACAGAGAAGAGGACAGGAAGGAACGGGAGCCTCTCTCCCTCCGCCACAAAGGGGGCCGTAGTGCTGCTTTTGTTTTTCCTAAAAGAAAGAGAACAAGCAAGAGGGCGAAGAAGAAAAAGTTACATGCCCACACAGTACCTAAGGGCAGCACCAAGCATCTCTCACACCGAACATCGGTTATTAGTACTTCCATTATACCATCGTACCATGCGGCTCCCAACAGTGACAACGACGCTCCATTTCCCGGCCGGGATCCCACGGCATAAGAGCCGGAAGGATTCAACTTTTAGGATACGACAATTAGGTATGAAATCCCAATTACGCCTGCCTAACGCCCCCCTGCATTCGCCGGAGGGCCTCGCGATGGGCATCCATAAGGCCACCGCGCCGCATCATCTCCTCAAACGTGCGCTCGTTAAGCTCCTTCTCCCACCGCTCCGACTCTCGCTTTTGCGCCTCCTGCTCCCGCTGCGTCATCAGTAGGGCGCGCTGTTGCTCGATGGCGCGGTCTACATCGGCGTTCCGTGAAAGCGACGGCGACGCTGCCGATAATACCAATGGTGCCTCGCGCCCCAAACCCCCCACCACGGGAGTCCCAGCTCGCAGCCCCGCAGCCACCGACTGCCGGAACTGGGAAAGCCGGGCGTCGCGCTCTGCTTGCGAGGGAATTGTGGATCGCCGACCTGGTTGATGCGAGTCGAAGTTGGAGGACTCCGCCGTAACGGGTTGCGTCAGTGTTGCGGTGGGGTTGGATACGGAACGTGTTGGACTCATTGCGCCATTCGGTGAAGACCGGCCTTCGACGGAATAAGGGGAGATCATGTTACCTTGATGCATAAGCTGCTTTCGTTGGCTTAACGGTATGTCATCGGCATCTTGGGTCATCAGAGGCGGCACCATGCCATAACTGTATGGTGCCGCCATTTGGCTGGCGGGTCTTGTTATATGCTGCGCATGCTCCTGGATGGGCGAGATACCAAACAACTGTGATTGGGACTTGTGGCGCAGGAGCATTTCGCGCTTCCCAAGAAGTGTCAAGGGGCTGGAGTAGGAAACCACACCTGGCGCGAGCGGAGCCGAAGGTGGAAATGAGTTTGGAGCAGGACCGCCACTACCATCGAGGGCCGGCGGTCCGGAGGAGGCAGTTTCGTTGCCGTTTTCTTCTGGAATTGGCTGGGTATAGAATTCGCTCGACCTTCGCGGTCCCTTATTCCGCAGGCTGTGACCCGTTTGTAATGGATTCGGCGATGTGGGCTTCGCCTGGCTAGGCGAGGCCACGGCATCTGAGCTCTCGCCGATTGGTATGGTGGAAGGCCGCGGTACCTGTGTTTTCAGGGGAAGAGCGCCCGAAGACACACGAGATGAAGAACGGTATGCAGTAGAGACCGCTTGTGGTAAATTTGATGTGCTTGGAGATGGCTGTCCGTTTGCGGTTGGAGGAACGCCGCTCTCAGCTGTTTGTTGGAGCTCCTCGACGTGTACTGGCGCAGCGACCTCTATCTCTGCGGTTCCCTCATTTTGTTTATGGGGATGTCTATCTGGCGTCAAGTCCTCTAATGGAGGTGCTTCTGCTAAGCTTAGGTGCTTTGCCCATTCATTTGTTCTGTATGACAAAGCTACGCGTGGTAAGGCTGTGGGAAGCCGCTCTTTGGTGAGGCTCACACTCATTGACGTTGTTGAAGGAGCTAAGGATTTTGGGTGGTTAGAACTTTCAGAAGTGTCTTCAATCGCGGTTATATCGGTAGGCTCGGTAGGCTCGGTAGGATTGCCGTTCTCGTTGGTGCTTCCTGAATTCGTGTCTCGGCTTTGTCTACTTCGTTTCGAAAGTTCACCTGAAGATGAATTTACAATATAAGGGTCAAGGATATCCGTCCCAACCGTCTCTGCTAACGAGATATGCTGAATATTAGGATCCCAGTTGTGACTTTCGGCCTTCAGATTCAAATCGGCATCGGCTGCTGTATGCTCGTTCAAATATGTCTCAGTAGAATCCCCATTAACATTGACTGTAAGCGCGGGGAGTGACTGCCGAATTGATTCATCCTTCATAATGTACTCATAAGCGTCACCATCCTGACTTAAACCGTCAATAGTGGCGAGAATTGATAGCACATCAGTGGAAAATCTGGGGTTTCTGCCGAGTTTTTCCATGCTGCCACCCAACACTGAAAGTCGCTGCGCTTCAGGCCCCTTCATATTCTGTTTCAAAGTCGTGGAATGGGCTGATTGCTGAGAGGTACTTCGTAGAAGATTGCCTGATTTAACCGAGAGCCGACTGTCCACTGTCAAAATTGAAGGCCTGTGGCGGAGTACGCCAGCTCCGTCATCTTCGTCATTTTCGTCTGCATAAGCAGCAATCGAGGAACGGCTATCGTCTGCATCTAATTCATCAGGGATTTTGAAAGGAAGAGGGGTAATCGACGGTCCAGGCGATTTCGAGGGTATTTGTGGCACTTGGGAAGATATAATCGAGCCAGGACGAGATCTGCTGTTGCCGTTGACAATCAACATTTTCTCATTGGCTTCAGGGACCGAACACATGCCATTGTTTCCAGCCGGGCCGTCATCCTTTGCAATCCTGACGGTTACTCTTGTATCATCATTGTGGTTTGCTGCCAACAATCCACTAGTATTCTGCTCCACGGGCTCGGGAGAAGCTGCAGCGTTATGAGTGGTGAGCTCGGCCATCTCAATACTATCTCCACTCGAAGATGCCTCTCGAGGAGCAGACTGGTTAGCACGGGCCTCTTTCTCATCTTCTATACCTCCTAGCCCCGAATCCTTAGACCCGATTGAGCTGCGCGGCGGGTGATTTCCGTAGACTTTCTCCCATTGTTCGCGCTCTTTGGCATTCTGTGCTTCGACTTTTAACCCAAGTGCCGCCTCCTCTTCGTCGCGCAGCTGTTTTTCTTTAGCCTGCTCCTCGGCTTTTCTTGCCCGGTGTTGTTGAATGACTCTCCACAATTTCAACTGAGAAATAACGCCTGATATTGTGAAGACAACGACGAGTGCGATCTCAACCCGAATACCCTTAGTTAGAGGGTAAGTCTTCAACTCGCCTGGGAATAGCCCAGCGTTCAAATCCCAAATGTAGGCCCAGAACTCTTTCAATCCCGCCCGACTGAAACAGTCAATGCCTATGACTGTAACGGTGGCACCAGCAAATGACATTAGACCCATCTGCGCGTATGGCCTGGTATGACGGCTAAAATAAAGGCCATAGCTAAGGACTGTGAAAGCGGCAATGAAGATAGCTTTGGCTGTTGTGGCAGTGAGTAAACCGCCCGATTTGACCGTTAATAACCACATTGCAAGGCAAAAGCCTCCTAAAAGACATCCCAAGCCTTCGGTAATCTCACGGAATATGGTGGCAGCTCCGCCAAGAACAACACCCGCCACAACGGCTGCGACAACGTACGCTCCTTCAATCGCATCAGAAACAGGCACGACCATGACATAGACGATGAGCACTGTAACGCTCAACGCTGAGAGGAAGGCTGCCGAGAAGAATGTATGAAGCCACACGTTTTTGATACCAACTAATGTGTACGTGGCACCGGTAATCAAAAGGAGAGCACCCGCAATTCCCCATCCTGGCGTGAGCCTAGGGCGTAGCGGCAGCTCACCATCTGACATTGCGCCTAGCAGAATCAATCGTGAGTCAGCACTCAACCAAGTAGCTATAGAAGGAGCCCAGGCATATATGTAACTGACTGGACATTTCCAACAAACTGTTATTCCCCGGGTTGTTCCCATTAATTGCCGAAGGAAAAGCCGTCGTCGTCGTAACCGTTATGAGCGTCGTCATAGCAGCCGTAGGATTTTGCGTCGACTTAGGGCCATCTGTTGTCTCGGTCGACGCCTCGTTCTCTCTTCCAGTCACTGGCGTTGTTGGCGCCGCTGTGACTGTGGACGCTACATCCTCCCGTCGCAACACCGGGTAAGCAGCCGTTGCAGCACTATGAAGATGAAGGATTGAGAAGATTAAAGCCCAGAAGCAACCCCACCAATTAGTCATGGTAGCGGTTGGGCATGCGTGGTGACCCTTTAGCAAATGCGTTAGAAGCTTGGGGTATATAAAGGAAGCCTTTGATATTTGCAAATGTAAGGCCTCAACACTTGTGACAAGGCATGGTAAAAGGGGCTATTCAATGCTGGCGAGTCCCAGTCATCGAACTCAGCGGGCCATCCGAGTTGGCAGCAATATGGCAGGTCACCTATTTTAGTAAAGCCACGGCTCTTCTAGTCCGATCCAGGCGAGAGGGAGTTCCTGGCGTAAACCGGCGCGGCGCCACTGATTTACCGCAGAAAGGGAGGGTAAGGTGAAAAGAGAAAGACGTAAGACAGCGATGGGGAAAGATTGGGTGCCGCCTCCTGATCGGTAGCCCAGAGCTGTATTATCGCCTGTAGTGCGACCGACTGGGGTTGCCCGAGCGCGTCAGCGGACAAGTATAAAGCTGAAGCCCAGATTATCGAAGCGAGTGAAGGTATAGACCAAAGCAAGCAACCGTGTCCTGCGTTCGTTCATGCGAAGAGAGTGTGGCCATGCAGGGTTCATGCGAATGAACGGAAGATGGCATGAAACCGTACGATGTTTTGTCCCAACGTCAAGGCCGAGCAAACCCACGAAGGCCACAAAACGTGGGAGGATGTGCAACAAAAGGAGCTGCGCTACACTCAACTCAACCACCACCATCACGACCACCACCACGACCGCCACCGCCAGCAGCGGCGGCCGCTGAGAACCTATAGCAACACGGCATATAGCCAGGCAAGGGCCGCCTTGGCAGCGCTTCGGCCGTCGCGTTTCGCCTCTCACATTTTCAGTACTGGCGGTATATGGACGATGACGGCAAGCCGATGGGCAGCATGATGTGCTGTGCAATGTGGTTGGGCGGCGGGAAATTAGAAGAGGACGTTGGCAGGGCTCTATTGGACAGTAGGGCTGGGGCGGGTGGAAGCCGTCGATGGGCTGAATGCAGCAGCCACCTCAGGGTGCTACCTGCCTGCTACTGCGGTGCAAAAGTCTGCGTGCGGCAGTTGCAACTTGCAGTGGCTGCGTCACAGGTAAAGTTACTTTAGGCAGTTACCGGATGGGTGGGCTCGCCCCACTGCCCAACTAAGACCCCACATCGCGCGGCGCTGGAGGGCGCGACTGAGGCCCACTCCGTGGCCCCGCTTCCAGATTGGGCCCGATCGAACCAGCTGCGCGTCGTCCTTCTCCATCGAAACCCCGGTCAGCTATAAGCCGGCGCTGGCACACGCCACGGGGTGCACCACGGAACCATGCACATCTACGTTCGTAGTGTAGGTAACGTTCCTGGGGGGTGGCCAATCCGCGCCAGTGTGTACAAGAATGGACAGTTGGGTGTCCACGCAGGAGTCCACGTACTATACACGACAGGACCCGGGACCGTAGTGATGGCGATCGACTACGTTGGTGCCGGCGTGCCGCATTATTGGCAACACGCCGACTCCGACTCGCCATCTGGACGTGATAGCATTAACCAGTATAGGAAGTACAATATGCTGTAGTTTGGGCTTGGGGTTCTGCGACGCTGACAGGCTGCAGTGACCGAGAGCAAAGACAATCAGACTTGCAGGTAATTGATTGCATCTCCAATACCTATACTACTGACGATACCCCCCTGAAGATGCCTCCTGACAATTAATATTGGCAAATTTGCAGCTAATTATCAACTTCAAGTCAACTCTCTCGCACGCTCAAACGAGGCCCGGCTTGAAGCCTTGATGCGCAGGTACGTAATAAGAACAGCTGCAGCAATCCGAAAGAGCCCCCTATCTCGCATTGGTTTATTAACCCGAGCCATAGGTAACAGGTTGGCCCAACGCTCGCTGACTCTGCATCCACGCGACAGACAACGCACGCACGCCTCTGGGGCTGATCGTTTATTGCATTTACACATTAATGCCGTCGATTCCGAGGATGACAAGGCACGTATATGCATACTACCCAACTACGCAACATGCCTCCTATATATCAACTGTCTCCAATTTTACCTACCTACCGAGGCTGCCCTCACTTATTTACTGTTGGAGTACCCAACTTACGGCAGACAAGTATTGTCTTAACCCCGGCGTACTTCGTACCTCCCTCCATTTGCCAACCCTCTAGGCTATCCCCAGTCTCATGAACCACCTAACTGCAACTTTGACAGGAACCTATGGCAATCCAAGTATCTCTCCCGTCCGGAGGATGGTTCCGCGGGCAGGCAACCAGAATGCGGGGACCACGCAGCATTGCCATTATCTAGCGTAAACTGCTGTCGATCCGCCTCAATTCCAGGCATTCCAAATGTCAACTCCTCATTCCCCTTCCCCCCGATCCAGCCAAGCACTTGGAAAATTACGGATCGGTTCCCCATTACCTACGTGCATAGGAGGCGCCGTCCAGAGTGTCACACACTAACATGACGCGACGGCATCCCCACCCACCCAGTCCATCCCCATCCAGCTCCACGGGAGATGATATACATGGCATGGTGTGGTAACTACATGTGTGCTGTAGGCAGTCGGCATGCAGCAGCTATATGTGTATGCACGGTACTACCTGTCGACAACTGTAATCTGCAAATGTACTTCGCAGAATAGAGCAATAACGTCTATGGTCCGGCCCACCGCGCTGCTTGGCCGCCCAGGGGCACTGCTCTCCAATCCCTCGACCGCCGTTGACGTGTTCGTACAGGCAACCCGGCCGAGCAATGTGGTGGGCCGAACAACAGGGTAACGACGTTAATGACGCCTCTCGATTAGGTAGATTCTAGATTTACTGTTCCCGCTCCACCACCACGACGTTGTATCCCGCGTCAGGCACCTACACAAGACGGTGAACTTGACATACCAATCACAATTCTGCTATTTTCTGTCCCATCTCCTACTCTTTCCGAGCCATGCTACCTAACCCATGCATGTAACGTAAAGTCGTCTCGTTACCGCCGTAGCGGCCGGCAACGAGCCATTCATTGCGAGAAGTTAAACCACCCCCCCGGCTTGTTTCTCGCTTCTCGCTGCAAGACTCGGACACATCTTCCCCCATCTCGCGCTTTAATGTGACGTCTGTGTAGGTAACCTACTACGTATGTGGGTATGGAGGTATGCCTGGGTAGGCAGGTGGCCACAGAGGGGTGCGGACTACATACCTCAAGGACATCCTCAGAACTCGCCCATGGCAACAGTCAACGAGAATAATCACCGGAAAACCCCTCGTATAAAAGCCGCAGTGGAACGCCGGGTCGACACATAGTATACGCGCACAGAAGATCCCAAGGAAGGAAAAAAAAAATCAATGATCTCCCTCTTCCTCCCACATCCAGCAACAACGCACAAAAACAAAGTCCCTCAAGCTCAAAGAAAGAGAAATCCTTCCGCGTTGTATCACCGGCCACGAAAACGGGTCGTTGCATGCTGCTAGGTAAAAGGCTAGGTTTTTCTCTCGGTGCTTCTTTCACCACCGAGGGCGAGGCCGCCCCTCGTCTAACCATCGGTCTAGAGAATGTGGCGGTTTCTGTATTTTTCTGTTTTGAGGCCAGCCAGCTCCCAAGCCCTGCTCGCCCGATCGATACACATAGTCCAAGGCCGTTATTGCGATCGTCTTCTATTGGCATAGTAGGCAGGTAAGCAAGCAGGTCTCGGCAAGCAGCATCCATTTTGAGATCCCGACCGCCTCAACGTCTCATGACGAGCATTATGTATGAAACCGGTAAACCCAAGGAGTATGAAATCCTATTTTGTACCGCTGTACTTGCAATGTGGCGAATAATTCGTCAAAAGGACCGTCGCCGAGCGTAGGCGTATCGTAGCAGAGTATAAGACACCGGTCAAGGGCTTTTGCGTACCTACTTCCGTGAGTCTATGTAGCACTTTTGCCTGTGTCGTTCTCTAGATAGGCGGTCATTTGACAAAATTGAACTCATTTGACTTGTGTTCACCATTCGGATTATAGGCTCACCACACAGACGCCATACCTATCCATCCGAAACCATATTTCATACAGTCATAACAACGCTAATGAATACTCTGGCTAAGCCATAAAGTAATACAAGAAAAAAGAAAAAGGGAGAGAGGAAAAAAAAAAGACACGCGATACACGCGAAGTAACCGATAACCATGGTCTTCCCAGCCCACTTAAGCCGATTTAAGGTCTTGCAATACGCACAGCAGGGGATTCATCTCCGGGACACTCGCGTGGGTACACGGTCCGGGTTGCTTTTACCCTGGGCAAGTGGCTTGGTGTTCCGCAATGGCCGCTGGGCTTGTTCGGGCGCCGTCTTAGCTGTCCAGCGCAGCAGGGTCGATGCCGTCCTGAGTGGGAATGTTACTACGGCCGTAACTGCTTGTATTGGGAGCATGGTCACTGCGGTGACGTTCTCCAGCAGCCAGCCAACCAGCGTCCTTTGTGAATTACTATTCTTGGCCGCAATCGCGGCGAGGGCAATCGCATCGTTGAGCCGATATTCCATATGCTCAATCTTACAGTCGTTCTGATTAGCTAGAAGAGTGAGCCTCTTTTCGTATCGACGCATGGCGCGGCTAAGGGCTTCGAGCTCCGGCTGTGCACGTCTGCGGAATTCCCGTCCAACCGCGGACTCAACCATCGTCTGTGATATTTCTGGCTGGACAGAAGAACGCAAAGGGGATCCTTCAGACGTGCACCGCGCTTCCAGCTCATTGAAACGATCGTACAACGCCTTGACTTGATCGTTGGTGACGGGTTTTTGAGCATGCGGGTTCTGTGCGACGAGCGCCTGCACATGTAATGTACGGTTTTGGATCATCCGAATCAGATGCGAGACAGGGCGAACCTCAGCGGCGCAAAGAAATATTGTGAGATTGAAATCAGACACCAGGCCCTCAGAGGGCCGTGATAATTGGTTTCTGAGGGTATGCAACATATAAGCCCCCAGCATAGGGAAGATAAAGCACCAGGCTAGCGCAAGCATCTCATGCACGTAGAGCTCCTTGACAGCAGCTGCTTGTCGCTCTTCCCACGCGGCGTTCCGGCCAGTCGGTCTATCCTGCGCCTTCGCGTCAGTTCCGCTCCTTTTCCCCTTCTCCCGAGGAAGGGTCTTTTCGCCCTTCTCCTCGGTTTCGCTTTCACTCCGCCTCGCCTCAGTTTCCTTGCCTTTCCCCTTCTCCCCAGGAAGGTTCTCCAGTGCCGTGGAGGCGGAGACGGAGGTCGAGGACGAGGTCGACTCGTGGTCGCTGAAAACGGCACTTGACAGAAGCTCGTCTTGTGTGACACGGACCTGCTGCGCTGAATGATACCAATCCCATGGCTGTGTTACCGACCAGTGCAGAAAGACGGCCGCCAGGCTGAGGAGTATGAGATCTGTGAATAAGGCAGCGCCATTTTCGAAGAACACGCCGGCCACAGCAGGTAGCAAGGCAAGAGTAAGGGGGATGTGGACGAACGGCGACTTCCTGGGCTCCTCGGCACCCGATTTACTGGGATTCAGTAGTTCGTCTGCGCTCGTCTCGATGAAGTCGGAATAAGCCGAGCTGCGTCGGCGGAGGTTGGAAAAGGTGTGGCCGTTCCCGTCGTGGCGATGACGTAGCTGCGAGGGTTGGGCAAAAGTAGCTGCGCGTCGGAAGCCTAAGCCTGGTGGCGGCGGTGCATTGCTCGGAGCTGCAGGGTTGCGATCAAAGTTGGTAGTGGTAGCATCGACAGTTGTTGGCGAAGGCGAGGCCAAGTTGTCGTCGGCCATGACTGGTAGTAACGCCTAGATCAGAAACGCAGCTGCATTGGGCCGTATGTTTACTCTGATCCTCGAAGCTCTCAAAGCTCGGGGTATCCGCATATGAGAGCATGAAAGCCGGCGGACTATTACTCGCACGCATTTACCTTGGGTAGATTCGGGCATGCAGATGTGTCGTGTTATGTCATGCGACTCGTGCCGACGCTTCGGGACGAAGGGAGGGACCTGATATGCGCAAGGGGTGAAGGGGCGTGAGTCGGGACAAGGGGAGGCCTGATGATGATTTCATTAGACTGCCCAACAATGATGACGGATGACAACTGCCAGCGAGGAATGCAGCTGCCTCGGTATGCTTTGTAAGTACATAGTGTGCACACATTGCATACATTTCCATGGACATTGCATGCGGAGGTACACAAGTTAACGAAATAGTTCCACCTACCGGTACATACCGTAGTTATTGGAAAGTCGTGGTATTCGGTGGAGGCCGAGACTTCCAAGTGTTTCACTGCTTTCTTAGCTGTATATCTGAGAGTTTGGGGCTTGGGCGCGGCGTAATTTCTGTCTGGGAGCGGACATCGCGAAAATGTGATACCTTACACCCGGTATGGTCATTACGCGTGGCAAGTGTACTTAAGTACGTTGCCCATACTACCGGTATCAAACAGCTTCACATACCGGCGTCACGGCGCGTGTGAGTAGGCAAGCCGAAGATGACCCCCAAAATGGCGGCAATGGGGGCGGAGATTGAGCCCCGGGAAACGGTGCAGTGGGGTAACCGCAGACACAGTACAACACAGTGCTGCCCTCCCTGCTCGGCATTCCCGGAATTACGGTCCACACTGTACATCTGTACCTTTTAGCTACATATTACTATAGGCCGTACAAAGTATGTGTTGAGGCAAATGGCCTGTCGCAAACTGAGGTAGGCAGACATTCTGTACGTTTGTTATTTTATTTCTCTCTGGAATGCGAAGAACATCTTCTGATCATGCCACGGTACAGTATCTATGAAGATTTGTAATGACTATATTATGTAAGCCTGCGACAGAATCGTAGACAACCCCAAGTTGCACCTGTGCCACCCCGGTCTCTTGCTCTCCACTAATAGCATACCGCGAACAAATAGTTAAGAACCCGGCAGAGTCCATTCGAAAACCGTCAAGAATTTCAAGCCTGTCTAACGTGCACAGCCTGCGGAAACTGCGGTACTTTTAAACCTCGTCAGCGGCCCCGAATGCTGCAGCAACAACCGACAAGGCAGCTATTCGTATAACTAAGCAAACCGGGAAGAGGAAGAACGTCCACTGTTATGACGAGCTCTGGGTATTCGTTCAGCGGAAGTTGTGCAGAATTTGAATACTATTGGTAATTGCCAGGATCTTATGCATGACATCTGTCAGCATTGGTTTGTCACCTGGCAGTAATGCCGGCATTGGAGTGTCCGGCTTGGAACCTGAACAGTTCAGCCAATCCTTTCGTCCAATCTCCCCTGAACGCGAAGCTCATCGACGGCTTCCGTTGCTGTGCACCACAACGAAGCGGTCGGTCGCGCCACCATCACCTCCACGCCACCGGCGGAATACGATCAACACGACTGCGACTGCGACTGCGACTGCGACATAGAATCAATAACGAGAAAATAGATATCTTGCCGAGGAGAATTGCAACACAAGGAGCAAGAGAAGAGAAACGTCCAAATCCAGCCGTCGTGGCGGCGCTGGTTCGGTCTTCCCAACAACGGCTTCCCACGCTACAAGTCGCTCGACGGAACCCGCATCGTCCACCGTAGAGGGCCAGTCGGTGAAGCCAGATGATGTTGCCCCGAACTCTCAGCAACTAGAAAACCCGAACGATTCCAGTCACGATAGTGGCATTCGCCCCACATACTCGCTACGCCATCCCACGCATCAGAGCCCCCAAGGACCAATACCTGCCGATTCGGATCGCAATTACCTCGCCCCTCCTTTCCGGAGTCTCGCCGCCAGTTCTCATCACGAGAATCACTCGCCTCTAATTATAGGCCCTCCCGGTCGCCTTTGGAACCCCATCAATTCCACGCCGAGGTTGCCACCGCCCGTTTATACCCGGAATCGGCGCCCCTCGACGCCTCTGCCTCCCTCTATTCCAATAAATCATCCTACTCTCGATGACACGGGCATCCGGGGTGACCAAACTGGTATAGGCGCGGGCGACTATCCGCTCTTAACGCTTCCTGAACAGAGGCAAAGCCGGCATCCTACACCCACCCGCTCGAGCTTTCAGTTAGAAGGACGATTGAACGGGGGAAAGAGGATTAGCCTCCCGAGCTCAGTTCGCCATTCATTCGATATCAAGCAGGGATTTGATGTGCCATCGGAAGCAGACTCTCGACCCGGGCCATCACAACTCAAACCAAAGGATTTCCTTGTTAGCAGCCTCCGCAAAAGAGGCCAAAGTATTACGGATCAGGGTCGGCCTAGAGCTGTTAGCTTCGGCCTCGTGCAAATCCAACCAATAGAACAAGCTGGTCTCGGGATTGACAAAGGCAAGGCAGTAATGTCACAATTAAACGACGAAACTTCGGCGAAGGGTTTCTCTACTGACCTAGAGCGAGGAACCAATACTTTTGGCCAGCATCAAAATAGATCCAATATCTCTTTACCCGGCGGGGTCGGCTCAATTTTATCGTCCAGCAACTCGTCCATCATCGGGGATCCCGACCAGCCAGGTCTTGGCGATGAATGGGGCCCTCAGCACCCTTGCTTCCCACATCTGAACCCTTATGTGCCCATTAATTCTACTGAGTACAAAACAACCCGCATCATCAGAGTTCGAAGGGACTGGCTGGTTGCCGGTGATTTGGCGCCTACCTTCTCTAATATGTACCCGGAAATTCTTGATCCTGCCGGTGTATCAGAACAGGAATTCCGGCGAGTCATCGAGAAACTGAATCGCTCGCTCATTCCCATATTCAATCCATATCATTGGCGGAATATCTTGGACGGCGTGCTTGGACTGCTCTCTGGTTGGATATGGGAAGACGTCGGACTGACGAACGTTAAGACGAAACTCAAGGAGCTGGAGATTTGGATTGACAAATGGAACGCTGAGATGGAGAAAACAACAGGGTCAGAAGATAGCGCTACTGCCCCCAGAATCATATCCCTCAGGCGGACGGGCTACATGAGCGTAAGAGAATTCTGTTTCAAATCGTTACCGAGACCACTGAACTAATGTGCACCCAGCTCGATTTTCAGATCCCCAATCCTGAAGTTTCCGTCTCAACTAGCGAACCGGCTTCACGATCCGGTCCGGCTCCGGCTGAAATAACGGCTTTGGCCGTGTCATAACGATGTCATCTTGCCCTCTTCTTTCACCCTTTCCTTGCTCGGCTTGCGTGGCGTTTTAATTTCACATGGCCCCTTTCTAGAGGGCCGTATGATGAATTACGATGATACCCCCCAAATTGGTCCACTTGTATTTATTACATGGGACATAATTCTACCACAAACGGTGTACTCAGGCTCGCTGGTTGCTTTCCGTTACGGACATGTGGGTATGCGATGCTCTGATGGGTCTCACGATTTATCTGTATTCAAATTTAGAGACTTGTAGAGGCCTCATCTGTCCTCGGTTGGAGCGTGAGTTGGGAGGGCCGTACTGGGGAAGCATTCGTGGACCCTGTTTGTGCCTTCGCACCCAACGCAAATAGTAAAAACATTACCACTAGACCTACAGTGTAATCCAATAATAGGAGGATAGGAAGTCGGGGAAGCTGTTTTGGGGGTTGGCACTTTATTTGATGGGTTAGTTATGTCTGATGTAAGGAATATACTCATTAGTAACTATCATTGGGATGTATTGGGTAGCGAGATGTATGTGTTTGCGATGCTTGCTCTATGTACGTAGAATATCTAGATACATGCCTAAGGTATTAAACCGGGAGTTCCATTCCCACTGAGCTGTCATGTATCGTCTCAGCAGATCGTAAAGACATGTTAGATTTGGGCGAGCATAGTATAACTGTAGGAATAGGGAGGCGTTGCCTTGGATCATGTTTACAATGTAGTCCGTAATTGCATCCGTATTGTCTACGAAGTACGGGATCCATTGCTACACTACTGATTCGACCGCAGAAAAGATACAGTACCGTACATACCAGTACGCTCCCTATATATTCCGAATATTCCCCGCAGTCAAGGTCCGGTTGCTCCACCATGTATTCCGTGCTTCATCCGTCTGGAGGCATTTTGTAGGAGGCTCGCCAAGCCATGGCATTCAATACTACCGATACCGACACGCAATCTCATGATCAACTCACCCAATCCCTTGACGCCGAGCACCGCAATGCCGGTAGTGAAGTAATATCATGCCGTACGATACTTGGAGGATAATTCTTAGATCTAGAGATCGTGGTGCGACGCCCCCGCCTTGTCCTCGCGGCGGCGTTCAAAGTTTCCGGGTTGCTGCGGTAACACCGCGGGTTGCGACGGCACCGCAAGCAACAGCGCTTCAAGATGCGGTAACATGGCCATGGCAACCAGCTACAGCACCTCAACATGTAACAACACGGCAATCAGCAGCAACATCGCAGGCTGTTGACTGTGTCTCACTACCCCCACTTTCACGTTCAACTTTGCCTCCGCTTCCTCACGCTCAATGGGCCCAATCTCATGAATCGGAGCCGGCCGCTTATACAAAAGCCACGATATCCCCGCGCGCTTCATTATCTACGACATCACCGTCACAAGTCACAAGGCTTGGAAATGCTGCTCAGGCTTATATCTCGTGCGCGGATGAACTCCACGCAACATACGCCTACCACTGGCCGAGGACACTGTTCTCAGATCCCAACGATGACCAACGTGAGGTCAGGCTATCTTTACCTCCTGAGCAAACGCAGAATCTCGAATTTCTTCCATTAGAAGGGTGTCGGCTCTGCGAAGCCCAAACTCCTGAGCACGATGTGATGGCCGGGAGTAGGACGACGTCTCCATACCGGCCCCCAGAAAACTTCTGCCGCAATTATTCAGATCGGATTGAAAGTGGCCCTTGCCATTTGGGCTGCAGTGTGTGTGCCTTTCCAGGTGATCTCTGCCGTTACTGTCAATCTGACATGGCAACCCAATATTCGCCGGCATATCACCGTCTGGGCATTCGTTGAACTTCGTGCGAACGTCATTTAGTCAAAAGACGTCGATACTTTTAGTTTCGAAAAGGATATTACTGTCTTCACGACCCCCTAATCGAGTAAAAGATGAATAATCTTCAACATTTCCACGAGAGCCCCTGAACGGTCAACAAGCCCCCTGGCTACGGGACGAAAGCAGGCCTACCTATCCCTCGCAATTAGATACTACAGCCAAGGAATCAACATGACAAGCAGTCCGGGATGTTAGTGTACCTAAGCAGATGGATCAGCAAAAACATTGCGTAGTGGAATACCCCCAGGCCATAAACTCACACCGCCATCCAACAAAACTCAAGAAAGCAACTCCTTAGCCACCTCAGCCCTCCCAATAAACGCAATCCCCTCGCGCCGCCAAACATCATCCTCGACCCAGCAGCGCGTAGCATTCAGCACCATGTTCCGAGGCGAGCGAACATCATAAGCCGGCCAAGGCGGAAGCAACCCCCCCGCGGCGTTAGGATCCAAGCGGGAAACAAACGCCGCGTACGCCTCGCCGATGGCCCGCGCAAGCCGCGCATGGCTGTCGTATGCCGGCGACGGCCCTAGTAAGCCTGAGATGTTCTGGAAGCTGAACGCTACGTTGTCGAAGTGCTTCACGCCGTCCCAGACGTCGCCGTTCCACGGCCGCTGGTCAAAGCGGTAGCTGTAGACGTGCGCGCCCGCCGTCGCGTATAGCTCTGTCATGCGCCGGCGGCCCGCGATCATCACCAGGTCGCCCCCCAGCGCCGCGGCGCGCCGCCACTGCGCTCCCCGCGCGAGGTTGCGCGAGCAGTTCGTGATGGCGTGCGGCGGCTCGTGGCACGGATCGTCGGGGTACAGCGCCAGCAGCGCGCGCACGGTCGGCGGGGTGAGGGCATACCCGCGCCACGCAAAGATAGCGTCGAAGAGCTCCTCCTCCGTGTCGAGTTTCCCCGAGATCGCGAACCCTTCGTCCGTGTTGGTCCCCGTCAGCAGCGGCACCTTGACGAACTTGCCCTGCGGCATCAGCTGGCTCGGGTACGCCGTCAGGAAGTCACCGTCGAGCAGCGGGTTCCATACTGTCGTCGGCTGCGCGGCATACAGCGTTGCCGCGTCGACGGCGCGCAGGCACGATAGCTGGTCCGCAGCGTCGCCGCATCCGACGGTGCGCGTGAGGTTGTCTACCGCGCCAGAGTACCACGTCAGCGATTCGACCTGCGTGCCCGTCGGCCCGCCGCTCTCGAGGATCGCGCCGTGGAAGAGACCGTCGTCCCGCCCGTCGTACGCGAACAGGTGGTACGCGATGCTCTGCGCGCCCGCGCTCTCCCCCCACAGCACCACCCTGCGCGCGTCGCCGCCAAACGCGGCGATGTTCTCCTGGGTCCAACGAAATGCCAACCGCTGGTCCAGCAAGCCCGCGTTGCTCGACCCCTCCGCGAGCACCTGCGGCGTCTGGAGGAAACCCCATTGCCCTAACCGGTAGTTCATGCTGACGGCAAGGAAGGGCTGGTTGACCTCCTGGCCCACCCGCACGATGCCCGAGAGGTTATACTGCGGGTCCGCCGTGCTGCCCGTCGACAGGCCGCCGCCGAAAACCCATACGATGACGGGGAGGGACTTCTCGGGCATCCCGGCCGGCCGGACCACGTTGATGGTCAGGCAGTCTTCCGAGATTGTGAAGTTCTGCCCGTATTGCATGCAGCTGTAGCCGTACTCGGTGGCGTTCCGGACGCCCGGGAAGGATTCGTTGATGGATTGCGGCCATCGATACCGGAGTTGGCCCACGGGGGGCTGCGCGTACGGCATGCCTAGGAAGACGTCCTGGTTCCAGTCTGCAAGGTAGCGGCCCTCGTACGTCCCGTTGATGGTCTTCGCCGTCGGAGCTTGCTTCGTAGACGACGCGGCGGCTAGGGTGGCCATTCCGGCGAACGAGGCCGGGGAAAGTCGCATTTTGCTAGGCCTTGACTTACCTGTCTAGGGCAATTCTGGGATTTGTGTCTCGGATTCATTCTTGGGTAGTCACTCAATAAGACCGAGAGTATCGCTATAAAATAAACAAATAAAAGGATCCGATACAGTGGACTGCGAAAAGCCAACAGGATCTCCTGATTGGAGGAATAATGGGAATGTCAATATTGTTTCTATGCCGAAGCTAAGGTCCAGATCTGCGGAGAATGGGATCTGCGGGGTAGCACGAGGCGCAGAGCTCCGGGGTAGTAAGGTCTAGCAAAAGAAAAGAAAGATCGAGAGATCTTGGGAATGGCTAACGAGAAACGTCGGGGCTGGTTGCTTTGCTTGTGCCTCCGGGGACGAGCTCGGATCCTAAGCGGAACGACGCCATCTCCGATCACTACTAATACACTATCTGAAGGGGGTATCATAATTGCTACTCTAGAGATGTCTACAAGTTCTTCTCCTTTGCTGGCCTCACGCTCTGTGGGTTGTGGAACAAGTCATTGGGATCGTATATTGTCTTGATGGACTCCAGTCGTGCCAAGTTTGGACCCCAGTACGACTCCTGAGGGTTTGCCAAGGTCGGGTCAACGTATCCGGGATAGGTTGTCAAGGTCTGGGTCTCCGAGGCTTGGATCATATCGATGACACCGGTCAAAAAGTCCTTCGTAGCCTGCGGCAGAGGTGGGAGGCCGACGCCGTAGCCTTGGCAAAACATGATCTTGTCTCGGTGTGAGTAGGCGGTGGCATCCATGGGGATATCGCTGATTGCGCCTCCCGTAGCGTCGAAGATCAGAAACCACAAGAGCGTGCCGTGGTTCGCGTTGTCGAGATATCGCATCACATCCGTGATTGTGTCCTCTGAGAGAAGCTCGTCAGGTTTAAACGCCACGCTGCGCGCTGTGAAAGCACTATGAAGGTCCGAGAGGTACAGGGCCGCATTCTCAGCCTGGTCGGTGATGACAGCAAGCCAATCATCGATGACAACCGACAGATTTCCTCCAGTTGGGATTCTTTGTGGGATGCCGGATTCGTTCCATTCGTCTTCCGTGCCGTAGAAAGTGGCCGTAATAACGGCTCCAAGTTGGTGGGCAACGAACTCAGTACCGAATCTTCGGTCGAGATTTGGGTCGGCGACGAGATCCTGCCATTGTTTGAAAACGGGCACCATGTCGACATGCTTTCCGAAAGAGAGAGAGTAGGAATACTGCACCACGCTCCCAGGTTCGGGGTGTGTCCTCATGACAAACTCGGTGACGATGCCAAAGCCGGCGCCAGCCCCCTTCAATGCCTAGTTGGAGTGAGCTTGGGAATCCAGGAGACTTGGCCTGTTAGCAGCCGGACTTACGAAGAAAAGGTCACTGTTTTGGGTCTCATTTGCACGCTTGACGGACCCATCCGCAGTCACGACCTCAACCTCTATAACATGATCCAGACAGGATCCCCACATGCGAGATGAGGGACCCAGTCCACCCTATGATAGTTCTTGTCAGCATTGTCTGATAATCCCCCCGGGCGCGCGCAGCCCATGGCAGCATACTTACAATAGTCGCGTGGCCACCGATGCCGACCCCGGGACATGTTCCGTGAGATATGGCGCGTTTCCCATTGTCGTGTAGCCGCTGAGTTACATCGGCAAGCTTGGTCCCTCCGCCTATGGTTGCATGCCAGGTCGCGGTGTCCATGGAGAAGGTTTGCAGGTTCAGGAGGTCGATGACCAGCTCTCCGTTGTCACCGCCCAGACCTGTAAACATGCATTAGATCGATACCGACAACAACCCCCAAGTGCCAAGTGCCAGACTTCAAGACCTCCATACCGTAGTTCCTAAGGCGCGTCATTAGCCGTCAAGGCCGTCGCGGTCGAGGGGATATCACTTACGCGTAAGAATGGCCGCCTGACTTTGGCTGAACCTTGACATTGTTGGCGACAGCACACTTGACGAACCCGGATACATCGTCGGCTGTGGCTGGACGGGTTACGGCTATCGGGGAGACGGGAAGATCAAGGTTGTATGGGCTGGCCCATGAGATCTTATAGAGTGGGTCATTAGGATAGGCAACGCAGTTGCTACGGCCGTTGCAGACGGCGTTCAGACAAGTTGCCAGGGGAGTGCTCGGGGATTGCCCCATACTGGCGGATGTTATAAATCACAAGGCGCCGTGGTGCAGAGTGCAGGGGATAAATAGTGGTGATGAAGTTTTTAGTAGATGATGTAAGAAAATAGGTGTGAATTAAGTATTTTATTCACTAGGGGTAGTCTGAATCGGGTTGTCAATGAAGATATTCGCGACAGTCTTGGAATAGGTAGGAAAAGGGCAAAAGGGCAAATGCTAGGTCCAGTGTTCTAACAACGAAAGGGGCAGGTTACCAGAAGGTACCTGGAGTAGCGTGTCAGTGTGGGTAGGAGGTGGTATCAAGAAGTGAGAACGAAGGAAGAGCCACGATGAATTATCAAATCTCCTTTGGTCCAGCCCGGTTCGGTTAAGTAGGAAAACACAACCGGGTAGGGACCTGCATCACGTTACATACCGTCACCGTCACCATCGCTGTGAATGGAGGCAATAGTTGATGAATGTGATCACCGACGTCCTACCTGCGACCAACCTATAATCCGTACATAATATAGGCTTCACGCCCCTGTCCGCCTCAGCTGGTCGGACAGCGCACACAAGGTCATGCCGGGGATGCAAACCATGGCGGTCTCTGCTCATCGCTCAGCCGATCCGCTACGGGACGCGCCATCTTCTGTGGTGTAGCGCGTGGTGTAGCGTGTGGCGTAGGGACGAGCGCACCATTTTAGCAGAGTAACCACTGTAGATAGGTAGTGTACTTAAGCCTTGAGGACGCTGGCGTCACTGCAGTGTACGAAGTAGAGACCTGAATGAGGACGGGCGCAAAAGATTGGAAGGAATATGCCGAGATTGGCAGCAGGAGGTTACCAAAGGTCTGGTAGGCAATGCATCTCCAGGCGGGCACGGATGGCTTAGGGCACGTGGGGAGCTTGCCATTGCCAGCTTGCCCGGATTACTGCTGAAGCCGCAGCGCATGATTCGCTCATGCCAGCTCACTGAGGGCCGTCCGCACTGGGCCGTCAACTGCGGTCGGCCACTCCGCCGCCTAGCTGGCCACCGGCCAACTGGAAGGGTCGCGGACATTCGCTAGATTCCACTTCTGGCCGAGTACCGTTGGTGGCCTATCAGGGGTTGGGCGGTGTAGTGTACTCTAGATAGGCACGGACCCGTGGACCTGTAAGGAGGCGCCTACCGTGGTTGCACTACCCACACTGGCGTGTTCTATTGCAGATGCTGTGTCCAGTGTGTCTGCCCGCACCAATTGCCCGGTACGTCCGTAGATTAGGTCGGGGTACAACACCTCGTCACAGCTGCTTCACTTTCACGCACCATTGTTATCGACTGGATGTCAGTCGTTGTGCATCCAGAGACTCCATGATATGGTGCGTTGCGTACCCAGATAGTGTGGCCAAACAAAAGAGCATTGACACTTGCGCGGGATTAGAATTTCGTGTGTGCTGGCGTCCGGCAACTCATGTTGGCCTGCTACACTACGGACTATTACCTACCTGATAATAGTCTTGGCAGGTCCTGGCCTTGGCCACGCACAACACCCAGCGTCGTATTCGTATTTCGTGATGTCGATCCTGGGGTAACGCAGATCTACCTACCTACCTAACCGCCACAGCTAGCGCCATCACCTTTTTGTTCAGCCTAACATACCTAACTACCTATCGCTCAGCCAGCTGACTTTTAACACGCACATCATCAGGAGATCACAAGGGCGCTGTGCCCTCGGGTGGCCGAGCAGTCCGGTAGACCGGGCAATGGCATCAAATTGCAGCCTAGATGTCAGCGGCCAGAGGTCCAGGAACTGGGTGGCTACTCGGGCAACGAAATCGGGACAATCTCCCATATATGTAGGAATGACCTGCTGTCGCATCCAGGAGACTGGGCTGGTTACCAGCACGTCCTGGGATTTGAACGGAAAAGAATGAAAGGGGGAGAAAAGTCGACTTTCTATGAGGGCGACGACGCGATCGAGAAGGCCTGGATACAGTGGACCCGAATTGAAGTTTACGAACCAACGACTATATACGATAGGTAATTGTCGATGTCCTCTACCTATCTATCCCTACCTATTACGTCGCAACGCGACGACTATCCTTTTATACGAGGCACACCTCCTTGCCTACCGACCGACGACAACAACAACCAAGACATCGCCGATGGACGAAAATAACACCGATCGACGTGACCGACGCGCAGGACAGTCCTATGCATTCTGCTTCCGTGATGTGGCTTCCTTCATGCGCACATATTTGTCTATTTACCGTCCTCCGGCTGCTCGATAGCGATCCTAGCTGAGGTGATGCATTCAAGTCTGCGATGCACAACGGGCGCACCGACGGCGACAGTCATGATGGTGTACAACGCCCTTGAGCTTCAGCAAGACGACGCGGCCCATTGGACTACTACTGCATTGCGTTGGAGAGCTAATTACGTAGTAAAGCGGTGCGATTGAATCACTTCGCGAGTCGTTGTGCAGCCGAGGAAAACTAATCGCAGTTGCCCAGGTGGTATCCAAATGACCCCATCTCCGGTGAGCTCTATCTAGACAGCAGATAGATAATATAACGGGTGGCCCCTTAGCACTGTCCGGACGCCCCACCGCTCAGCTCCCACTCCGACTGGTCCACTGCCACACGGGCTCACCCTCACATGACCAAGCGCCAATGGGACTCAACTCCAACTCACGGGGAAATGACTAGTGTAGGTACCTGCCTCGGCGGTTAGGTAATTGCTTGTGCAATGTGCGGGGTTGGTTCATCGCGGGGCCGGACGCGGCATCGGGAGTCGTTCGCCGTGTGACACAAGCGGGTGCCGTGGGCCCGTGTGCCTCATGTGCCTGCCAGAGTACCTAGCTCCAAACACATATTGCCGTCTTTCGCGGCTAGTCTTCCCGCCAAAGCTTTTGGCCAAACTCTCTTTCCTAGCTGCACACTAGCGACAACCACCACGTATCCACAGAGACGCCCTCTCGGTGCGCCTACGTTCGCCCTGCAAGTATTCCCCTGGTAAGTATCGCTCGGTAATTCCAGAATAAAACCCAGAGATGTTCAGACGATTGATTCGGCCGGCCACAGCCCAGAGAACTCGCGTAGCCCTCAGGCCGGCTCTCTTCACTTCGAGGCGTACCATGTATACCGCATCATTCGCCTTCTTCGAGGCGCTATGGCAAGCGGGCGTGTCGCACTGCTTCGTCAACCTGGGGTCTGACCACCCCAGCATCATCGAGGCCATGGTCAAGGGCCAGCAGGAAAACAAGGGCAGCTTCCCCCGTGTCATCACGTGCCCTAACGAGGTACGTTGATAACACAAATGGATCGATGCGCGGGCAACCGGAGACAAAGGATCGTAACTTGCCCTGACCAGCTCTACTAGATGGTTGCCATGTCCATGGCCGATGGCTACGCGCGCTTGACCGGTAAACCCCAATGTGTTATTGTTCACGTCGACGTGGGAACCCAAGGGCTCGGCGCGGCTGTGCACAATGCGAGTACAGGTCGGGCGCCCGTCTTTGTCTTTGCCGGGCTGAGCCCTTTTACGATCGAGGGAGAGATGCGTGGATCGCGGACCGAGTATATCCACTGGATCCAGGATGTGCCTGATCAAAAGCAGATCATCAGCCAATATTGCCGCTATACAGGCGAGATTAAGACGGGCGCGAATGTCAAACAGATAGTCAATCGCGCCTTGCAGTTTGCCAAGAGCGATCCTCAAGGTCCGGTCTACCTAGCCGGCGCAAGAGAGGTCATGGAGCAGGATATTGAACCATATTCGCTCGACCAGAGTCTCTGGGAACCGGTCGAGCTGGGTGGACTACCCCCCAAGGCCTCCAAGGCCATTGCAGAAGCTCTCCTGGGTGCCGAAAAACCGTTGCTTATCACGGGCTTCACCGGCCGCAATCACAAGACCCCGGCTGCACTTGTCGAGTTGGCGAATACCATAAAGGGGCTACGTGTACTGGACACGGGCGGTAGCGATATGTGTTTCCCCGCCTCGCACCCTGGCTGGCTCGGCCTTCGATTTGGCAGAGACGACGCGATCAAAGAGGCAGACGCCATTCTCATTTTGAACTGCGATGTGCCCTGGATTCCAGCCCTATGCAAGCCCAAGGAAGGCATCCCGGTTTTTCATATCGATGTTGATCCACTCAAGAATATGATGCCCGTCGCCTACGTGCCTGCTCAGCGCCGGTATCGTGCCGACGCGCTTGTTTCTATCGAACAAATTACCGCGGATGCTAGGAAGCTTGCAGCTCAAATAGAAGTGGAGACCAGCAATAGGAAATGGGATGCCTTAAAGGCTTCCTATCAAGCGCGGTTGGCAACCATCGCGGAGACCGCCGTCCCGACCGCAGATGGTTCGTTTGGAACAGGACATTTGTGCAAGACGCTGCGGAAACTCTGCCCGGATGATACGATTTGGGCCGTCGAAGCTGTCACCACTACATTCTTCGTTCACGATGCTCTGCAGCCGGAACTACCTGGCTCATGGATTAACTGTGGCGGAGGCGGCCTGGGTTGGTCCGGCGGCGGCGCCTTGGGCATTAAGCTAGCGTCGATCGCGCAGCATGGTGGCAAGGGTAAATTCGTGGTGCAAATTGTGGGCGACGGCACATTCCTGTTTTCGGTGCCGGGCAGCGTCTACTGGATATCGAAGCGGTATCAGATCCCAGTGCTGACCATCGTGCTAAACAACAAGGGTTGGTCCATCAATCGGTATTGATTTCCTAGCGCTAACCAAGAGAACTAGGTTGGAACGCACCACGGAGATCCATGTTGCTCGTTCATCCGGACGGCGCAGGCTCTAAGGCAACAAATGAGGAGATCAACATATCATTCGACCCGGTTCCTGATTACTCTGGGATCGCGAAGGCAGCAGCTGGAGGAGATCTCTTCGCTGCAAAAGTCGAGAAGGCAGATGTCTTGGAAGAGACGCTCAAAAAGGCCATAGCGGCCGTTGAAGGTGGTCAATCTGCCGTCATAGGTACGCTGAATATGGATTCGTATCCCGCTTCTCCTTTCTCCTTTACCTATCTTGCTGGGGGCACGAATACATACCAATTCGGGCGAGGAGAGATTCCCATTTTTCCATGTCCCCCTTTTGCACGTATGAATCAAATACTGACCGTTTGGCATTGCAGACTGCAAAATCGCTCCCGACTGCTGATCTGACGGCAAACCTATCGAGTACTTAGGCTGGATGGATGTCTTCCCGGATGGTGTTGTTACAATACGTAACTCAGAACCTGAATGATTAAACGTGAACGCTCGGATTTCCGAGGAAGTTTTCGAGCGCCCTAATTTGCCTTTGCTCTTCGATTCTTGTGAAAGATATGTAGTCCGACTCTACGGCGTTACCCCGGAATCTGCCTAGGTTACAGTTTTGTGGTATTTATTCGTCCGTATACCGCGTGGATTGGCGACGAAGAAAGGGTTGCAACTTGCAACCTGGAAGGGTGGCCATGTACCACCTATGATCTTCCTAATCTAAGGTACGTGTTACACGGGATCCAGGCACGAATGCCAAGGGCAGTTGTACGTCCGCAGGGCTAAACGTGTTGCCCGACGCTGCCCGACGGTAGGTACGATACCCTACACTACGCTTCTTGGCCTACCGTATTGGTCAGCCATCCAGGAGCACCACTCTCCCATTCGATACCCTGGCGGGGTGTTCGAGCAGGTCAGCTGGCCGAGCAACGCGGTTGGCCGAACTTCTGGGTCGAACAATGGGGCCATGGACGTGAAGTTTTTAGTGGGGCCGCGTCGGGTGACCGTGGGGGCCCCTGATGCTGCGGATAAGCCCTTGTCTTCCCCACGTGCATGCATGCAGCGGGGCAACTCTTCAAGCAAGTCGCCGAACAAGTGGACGGTCGAATCGTCGTGGCCAGATCGTGTCAAGTTGTCGTTTCTTTTTCCTGGTTTTTCTTTTTCACTTTGGTCATCTGCTCAGTTTGACATCCATCTCGGAATGCTTCAAAGTAGGGCAATGCGTGCCTATATTGACAACTAACAGCAACCACCAGGTACGCGTAAATACCCCGCTATCGGTGCAAGTGCAGTAAAGAGCGTATACTTATACGAAGTACATTAGTCAAGGTATTCAAGCCAAAAGAACGGGCTGGACTTGACCCCTCCTCCTCATTCATTCATGGCGCATTCATCTTCCTCTCTCTTCATATCTCCCTCTTTATATCCCACTCGATCATCACCCTATCCATCCATGATATCCAGATTCATATCTCTATATTCTCGATCCCTATATTGGTCCTGCGCAAGTCTCATATTCTAGGTATGCACTTGGATACCTGATCTGAGTGCCATTTCCGATCGAGCCATCTCATCCTCCCATTCGTCACGTTGGCCTCAGAGAACCCGTTATAGTCCGGTCGTGCCTGAATTACCGACTCCTCGGACGCTATCCTCGTCCTACCATCACGGCTGGGTGCCCAGTCTCGCAATACTGTGCCAAATTCTACCCCGGCTTTGCGTATTACTCCATCCATTGCGACCTCGAAATGATGTATCACTACACCGAGTCGAGTCTAAGCCGAACGATATCCCTTCATATGTGAAGGGTTTTGCATCCAACCCGAGCAGCCATTCCACACGCTGCCTGATCTTACACGAGAGCAAGTCGCATTTGTGATGCTTTGAACAGCACGGTTCCATCCACGGGGTATAGACTCTTCATTCATCAGAACGCGCATTACGGCAAATCATCGTTCTAGATATTTGTTCATTGGGACTTCCGGCAACCAGAGGAGTACAACAGGCGAAAGAGGCGGTGAAATCATGCCAGAAGCTGATAGAAACGAGCAGGATGTCCTCCAGGTCGATGGGGACGTTTCAGACATCACACCAAGCCTACCGCCGCCTCCAATTCCCTCGACCGATCCGAAATTGATCTTTCAGGCGCGAACGCCTCCACCACTTCATGCTCTCCCTACCGAGTCTTCGTTCGACCTATTCAAAATACCACCCTCGGCCGCCCTCAAATTGCTTTGCGCTGGAATGGAGTCTCTGGTCTCCATCACAGGAGACGTCCCGCCAACGCCACCGCCTGCCCGTCCTCCCGTGCCTAACATGAGTGGTATGCAAGAGGAAAAGGCTGCAATTGTGCGATCGCATTCTGAAAAGAATCTTGCGCGCCTTCAACAACAGCCGCAGCAACAACAGTCTACCAGTGAACCTCAAGTAAGAGGACCGGGAAAACCCCAGGGATTCTTCGACGGTCTACAGTTCCAGCCCGTTGATGGTGTTCAGCTTCAAGCGCCACACGCGCCGCCACCTCAACATGTAACGCCTCAGCCATATGTCATCATTGGCGAACATTCGCAACCCCTGAATTTGCAACACAGCGCTATCACACGCAAATTCTACAGCAAGACACCTCCGCCCATCAGCATCCGGGACTACCTGATGCGCGTCCACCGGTTTTGCCCCATGTCAACGGCTGTCTATCTGGCCACGTCTTTGTATATATTCCGGGTGGCCGTCGAAGAACGTGCCATTCCCGTGACGAGGCGGAACTGCCACCGGCTGGTGCTCGCGGGCCTGAGAGTGGCTATGAAAGCCTTAGAAGACCTCAGCTACCCCCATGGCAAGATCGCCAAGGTTGGCGGGGTGAGTGAGGTTGAATTAGCCAGGCTGGAGATCAGTTTTTGTTTTCTAGTTGGGTTCGAGCTGGTCGTGAACGAGGAAGCTCTGCGAGACCATTGGCAAATGTTGAAACAGTATTCGAACCACAAGAATCCCGTGTCTGGCGATGGTGTTACCGGGACAATACCGAATCTGAAGCTCGATATCCGGCGCAAGAAGGACTTGGAGTTGGGGACTTGAAGATCAAAGACAACCAAGGGTTACGGTTACGATATAACATGATGCCCCAGATCCATTCCCGAATTCAGAAGAGAAACGATGAACTGGCTATGAGTAGGTCACGCATTCTCAAAACGGCACCGATATCGCCCTTGTGGGATGGGAACGAGAATGACCAGTATTCCACATGGGGAAAGCTCTCGAGAGATGATGAGGCTATTGCTGCTGTTGATTTGAGGTTTCGCTGTCGACTGAGAAAGAGGCATATGAGAAAGGGGCGAACGAGGGTCCCACGATGGGCTCCTCTACAGACACGTTGGAAGAAGCGAAGGTTCACAGAAGTATTGAGGTAATGAGGGTGGCTTTCCACTCTTGAGCAGGGGATGCGTTGTTGGCTTAGCGGCGGTGTTATGGTCGCCGTTAACTATTATGTCCTTATGATACCCCCACTTCCACAGTCATTCATATCGGTAGCCTGAGGTCCTTTCTTTTGCGGCGGATCCTGGAGGAGACATCCGGTTACTACGCAGGTGTCCGACGGTTTCCCTGGACCGTTAGGTGTATTGTGGAAGTTGTCGCGTCTGTTTTTATGTACTTAGTAGATGAGTACGGACCGCACATATACCACATTATGCACGTAATGTGCATTATTTACTTGACCAACACGAGTCGCACGAGTCACAGCAGGTCGCTCAGCGAGCGATTTGTACATAATGTCTGTACCTCGGCTGTAGTTACCTATCATTGTGCAATTGACGATGTTCAATTGCAACGGTCTCAGACTCTGGACTTACAGTGTCGCTGCTATCACAAAATATCCACGCTCGAACACCTGCTGGACCCTTTCGCGCCCGATTACTTCTACAAGTAGACGCCGGCGTCCGGCGAGCTTCCTCCGTTCTGCCCCCGCATCGGCGTCAGCTATATCTACCCCGCCTTCGCCGTTCATTGCCTCCCGCCGCACCATGACCTTGATAACTCACCAAAGACGACCTCCAACCACCATGGCCGACATTGACGTCGAGACTGTGCTGCGGGGCAAGTACCCTGCCAAAGCACATGCGAGGCGCGTTGTTGAATACATACGATCCAAGGTCCCTGATGCCACCGGCGTGATTTTCCTCGAGGGCCGAGGCTTCAGTCTTCAAGAAGACAGCGATGAACCGTCCCATTTCCGGTGAGTTTCTAGAGGTGCCGTGGCATAGGCAAATACCGGAGAATAAGAAGCATATCTGACGGGAAGGCAGACAACGGAGACCCTTCATGTACCTGACAGGCGTCGATTTAGCGGATTGCGCCTTTCTCTACGAGATAGAAACGTCTCAGTCCACTCTCTTCATCCCGCCCGTCGACCCCGAGAGCGTCATGTGGTCCGGCCTTCCCTTGTCGACTGAAGAGGCCCTAGCCAAGTACGACGTCGATGCCGTGCTGCCTACCACCGAGTTGAACCCCATGCTGGCGAAATTGGGTGCCGCCAAAGACAATTCTACGGTGTTCGCAATCCCCGAGCGTATCTCTGATAGCGTGACGTTTCTTGAGTTTGGCAACAAGAACTTCTCTATACTCGCCGAGGCTATCGACGAATGCCGCGTTGTGAAAGACGACTACGAGATTGCCCTAATCAAGAAGGCAAATCAAGTCAGCAGCGCTGCTCATAGGGCTGTCTTAGAGAACGTACGCAGGGCGGCGAAGGAGTACGAGCTCCAGGGTGTTTTCGTTGGCAATTGTATAAGACAAGGTGCCAAGGAGCAGGCCTATCCGTGTATCGTGGCCAGCGGCAGATCGGCTTCTACTCTCCATTATGTCCACAATGACGCGGACATAACCGGCAAGGACTTGATACTCCTTGACGCTGGCGCTGAGTGGGTGACATACGGTGCTGATATCGTAAGGCATTATAATCTCGCCTCAAGTTGTGCTGTTCGGTGCGCACACACGTCGAAGAACACTAACCTAGGAAATAGACCAGAACATTCCCTATATCGGGGCGCTTTACTGAGAAATCACGAGCTATCTACGATATTGTCTTGGAGATGCAGAACAAGTGCATTGCGATGCTCAAAGAGGGCGTCCGATGGGATGATGTCCACGTGCGAGCACACGAAATAGCCATTGACGGCTTACTATCTCTTGGTATCTTGAAAGGCGACCGCAAAGAGATCCTCGAAGCTCGCACTAGCACAGCATTCTTGCCGCATGGACTGGGCCATTACTTGGGAATGGACACGCATGATACCGGCGGCCATGCTAACTACTCGGATCCGGACCCGTTGTTTAGGTACCTGCGGGTGAGAAGAAACCTGCCAGCGGGCAGCATCATCACCGTGGAGCCTGGTGTATGCAAAGTCAACTTATTATCCGGGCCTAGAAGCTGAGAGGGCTGACATCAAGGCAGATTTACTTTTCCGAGTTCCTTATCCGCCCATATCTCAAGGACCCCAAGCATTCTAAGTACATCGATGAGAATGTGCTCGATACTTACTGGGATGTTGGTGGCGTAAGGTGAGATAACTTTGAACTTTGTTTTGGAGCCGCCTAATTTTGACGTCGTGAATGGATCGAATTAACATTTTGCCCACCCAGAATCGAGGATAACATTTTGATTACGAAAGATGGCTGTGTCAACCTGACAGGCGCAGTTAAGGATCCAGACGAGATTGAAAAGATCATCCTGGGAAGCCAGAATTAGGCTCTAGCCACCATTCTATGAACAGAAACCCGCTCTACGTGTATGTATGTGTGAGAGAGACAAGATGAGCACAAATATAATTTTTGTAAGTACCTTGTCAAACCTGAGAAAGAATCGAGGAGCAAAGCCCACCGGTATCTACCTTTTTTTTTTCAGGTCGACTATGGGTATCTAATTCACGACATCGGCCAAAGACTGAGATGAGATCCATGTCATAAGAACGTTATCATAAACACATTGAGCGGTATCATCTGATCTACTAACTATCCAATTCGTTCCTTTTTCATATGCGTGCCTCCGGCCTAGAAAAGAACCTGATTATCATGGCCGAGACTTCGAGAGCGGAGACCGCCGCTTCCGACCACCGACGCCCCGGGCGCCCCGGAAACTCCTCTTCACCATCTCGGAGGCCGAAACCGCAGCCGACTGGGGCCACGGCTTGCCCGGCCGATGCGTGTTAACGTCATACGTAAGGTTCGAAGGCGTGACGGTGAACTGTATAGTCGAGTTCCCTTCCCGGAACGTGCTCCGCTGGGTTCCATTGGTGCGGTACGCGGCGGTGACGCGCTTCGAGCCGGTCTCAAGGTCGAGGCCGCGGATGGCGCGCTCGAAGTACTGCAGCGACGCCAACGGCTGGTAGAAGGGCACCTCGTGCCCTGAGTCGTAGAAGCGCGTGAAGGAGAACTTGCCGGCCTGCTTCACCTGCCCGTGCACGAGCCCGTCGCTCGTCTTCAGGTCCGTGTACCCGGCGCTCTCGAAACCGGGCGCCCCGACGGCCGCCGCGACGACCTCGCTGCCGAGCCAGTTGCAGTTGTAGTCGGCGTCGCCTGCGTACAGCGCTACGGTGTTGATGCCGTCCTGGCGCAGAAGGGCTTGCAGCGCCTCGATCGTGCCGTCCTCGCGCCCGTCGTCGCCTGTGTCGTCGAAGGCCTCGCCCACTACGTTGTTGCCTGTGAAGTTCGTGTAGGCGCCTATGGCGGCTTGCACCTCGGGCGTGTTCAGGTATGCGTTGTAGAAGCCGTACGGGAACGGGTCGGGGACCAGCTCGCGCATGTCGTATTCGTCGCGGCCCAGGAGGTCGTCGTAGACGGATTCAACCAGGTTGGCGCAGAAGTTGTCGGCGTTGCGGCACTGGGTTTGAGATTAGTTGTTTGCTCGTTTTTCGTGCGTGTGCTTATGATGGCGCCCTCTTCTTTTTCTTTTTACTTACGATTGCGTTGTCGCCGGTGTTCTTGCAGTTGATCAGCCTGTCAAGACAGTTGCCCTTCCCGTACACGTTGTTGTAGAACATGCTCGCGCTCGCCTCGTCGAAGGGGGCGTAGTCGTACGTGTTGCCGGGGGAGACGGTGAAGTTGTAGTCTTTGGGTCGCGGTCAGTCACGTGGTCTAGGATGAAGGGGTGGATGGTTGGAAGATATTGTGAATCTTCCTGCGAGGGAATACGACTTACATGCTGGGTAGTGGATGAGCGGGTCGTACCTTTTCGGAGATCGTTAGTCGGACTACTTCTGCTTTTCCTATTCTCGGAGCGCGACTCACCAGCCATTTCCGATCATTACCGACTCGAGCTGAATCTTGATGGCCCCCTTGGGGAGATTCGCGTTCTGCTCCTCGATGTACTGGTTGAAGATGGGCCCGTAGTGTCCACCGTAGCTCTCGGTGGCGAAGTGGAATCCGTTGCGCGAGTACTGCGGGAACGCGCCCATGAAGCCCTGCAGCGTCTTCCAGAAGTTGGGCGCCGCGGCGGCCGTCGAGTTCGCCGTGAGGGTGATGTTCGGGTACGAGTAGGTGCCGCAGGAGCCCTCGGGCGCGTACGAGGGGCACTCGGCGCTGGGCAGGGTGATGACGCCGGAGTCGACGGCGTAGGCATCAACGGGGATCGAGTAGGAGAAGCCGACCTGGCTGGGCTGGTCGATGAAGATGATGTTGCTGGCGTTGGACCACGAGTACGGGTTGTTGAAGACGGTGCCGTCGGGCGCGACGCGGCAGGGCCCGAGCTCCTCGAACAGGCCGATCATGGAGCTCGAGCCGGGCCCGCCGTTGATCCAGACGGTCAGCGGCGCCTCGGTCGGGTCCTCGTTGCGCGCCTCGAAGAACCAGAAGAAGATGTGCTCGTCGGTGCTCACGTCGGCGTAGCCCGAGTAGCTCTTCACGTCCGGGTCCTGCTCGCAGATTCCCGTGGGCACCTGCTTGTAGCGCACGGGGATGCCGGCGTGGCCCATGACCCGCTTCAGATCCGTGGGCGGCTTGACGAACTGCGCCGCGGCGGGGCCCACGAAGGCCGCGAGCGCCAAGAGGCCTCGTGAGAGCGAGGCCATTGTTTTACAAGCGAGGATTTTGCACTCGGTCTCGGCCTTTTCTCCTTGTTTGGCTCTTAACTGCCGGTTTCACGGGCGCGGGTACGGGGTGGGAGAGGAGAGGGAAAGGGAAACAAACACGTCGGCAGGGGGCGAGGGTTTTATTTGCTCTTTTTTTCTTTATAGGGTATAGAGGTTACGACATTTCTCACTGGTTATGCGCGCTATGGCGCCACCTACCTATTAGGTAGAGACCATTTCCGACTACCTACTTCGTACGTAACTCCCTACATAATGTATGGCCTGTGCGGTGTATCTCGGGGTCGAAGATAGGCACGGGTCCGTCCAGGGGTGAGGATAATGATATCCTGGATCTTGCCCCTCCGGATATCAGCGTGGCCGGTCTCCTGCTGCTTATCATTTGAACTGAGTTTGGGTTAGTTAAGTGGGAGGTGGGAGAGATAGCCACGGCCCGTTGGTTATTGTAATTTGTTAGCGCCAGGGAATTGGGCAATGGGAACTAGTAAACAAAGGGGGGCCGCTATCTCCATCCATCGCCTTCAATCTCGACTTTCCGTTCGCGTACCTTGTTTCCGGTTGGCTTCATCTTGATGCGAGGGTGTGCACCACACACACACACACAAATCTCAACGCGGAAAAGGCGCCTTTATGCTTTTTGTCTCACGCAGACTCGAATGTATTATCTGACTCGCCCGCGAAGTTTCGAACCGGTGCAGGACTGAGTCGTTGGTAATTATTGTATCTAGATAGTGTAGTGTACCTGCGCGTCGTGCCGTGGCCCGCCATCCGTGGGCTCCCGGCTAGCCCGAACCAGCTGCTAGGCCGATCACCCGCAACGTTGCCCGAATAGGCAGGCGAGCGGCGAGCAGCTAATCTAGCCAGGTCCTTATCGCGTGACCTGCCCGGCTTGTTTCGGCGTGCGGTGCGGACTTAATGTATCTAGTTACCGGGCAACTTGTCGATCAGGCAACGCGCCTCGTTACTCGCATAGAAATACATTATAACGTTGTTGTGGTTTTGTTTTGTTTACTTCTTCGCTTGGCTACTCTGCTTGTTGATGTTATGGCCTTGGATGCAGATGCACCAGATCATCGAGGCTTTAATTATAGGGCAACGACTACATTATACTATCTAGATAGAGGATCCATCCGTGGAAACCCTCTTCGCTGAATCGCTGCGCTAAGGGAGGTTCTACGGGTGGATCCCCTAGCAGTTAACTTTAGGGATCCCTAACTGTAGAGGGAGGGAGTAAAGTGTCAACTGAGTTTTGAACCTAGCTTCGGTTACTGCTGCGTAGTGTTGACAATCATGGTTCTCCATAAGCGTATTTACTGTTCGTCCGCCCACAGCATTGCGCGGCATGACGCCGTCGTTGTGTTCTAGAAGACCCGGCTGCAATTAATTTCATGGAGTTAAGACTACTCTTTGCCCTGATGGAACCCTTGAATTCGCAATATTAGTTATACGGACTACAGCCCGGTGAACTTTCCGGCACACTTCAGCAATCTTGGACAGCCTATAGAAAAATCCCCGATCCGATCTGAAGTTAAAGCAATAAGTTTCAAATTCTCTTCACTCCCGTCGACAATGAAACCCCGGCTGCAGCAAAAGCACCAAACGTGTTTGTTTTCTATCTATTGTTCGACGCTGTCAAAATATCCTGACAACCCAAGATTAGGCGGCCAAGTAACGTGGCGGGCCGAACAATAGAGTTCAAAATACGCAACATGACTCAGACATCTAGAACCGTGGGCGTGGTTTAACGTTGCTAAAAAGAAACAACCACACCCACAACCACGCCACCATCCCCCAAGGGGCCCATCGACTTTATTATTGACCCCTGTTGCCGTAATTGCAACCCTCCTTCCCCGTGTGGCACCCCTCCCTATCGGTAAATCAACTTCAATGCTGTAATGTCGTGTAGCATGTAGTGAACCCCTTCGGGCCGCAGATCTCAGATATTGAGAAGCCCGAGAAGGAAAACCACCGCTCCGATCAAGTGCCCGCTTGGTACCCTCAAGAGCCCAGCCCCGTCGTCGTCGTCTGCGTCGGCGAGGGCCGTAGACGTCGCTGCTCCGTTGGACTTCCAAGATGCCGTCGAAGTCCATACGGACGTGCTCGTCGTCGTGATCGTCACGACGGTCCCTGAGCTTGTGCTCGTGATCGTCACCGTCGATACACCCGCATTAGCAGACCACTTCGTCTTGCCGCTAGTCTTTGTGCTCGTTGACGTGATGGTCGTCACGGCACCCGCGGCGTTGGTGCTTGTGGTGGTGACTGTGGTCTTCGGCGCCGATGTTGTTGTTGTGGTTGTTGTCTTGCTGGCGTTTTTCTTGTTTGCTGTGGTCGTCGTCGTGATGGTAGTGGGGTTCTGTGTACCGGTAGCCGTCGTTGTGACGGTTGTCACGAATTCGCTGCCAGAGCTGGTACCGGTGATCGTTTTCGTGGAAGTCGAAGTACTCCTGGTCTTGGTATTTGTGATGGTTTCGGTAATCGTCGTGACACTCTCGGTACTCGTGGTCGTGAAACTGCTTGTGGCCGACTCTGACACAGTTATGGTGACCGTCGTGCTGAATGTGCTTGATGGGGAGGAACTTGTTACGGTGGAAGTAACAGCTGGAAATATGCTCTTAGTTTCCATGACGGTTTCTGACTGTTAAGGGGCTGACATACTTTGTGTGCTAGTCTGGCTACTACTAACTGTCACTGTACTTGTCAACGTTACCGTGCTTGGAGTGACTGTCGATGTCTGTGTATTTGTAAATGTGGATTCCGTAATTGTCGATGTCTGTGTAAACGTGGTTGGCGTAATCGTCGATGTCTGTGTAACCGTGGTTGGCGTAATTGTCGATGTCTGGGTAACAGTTGATGTGACTGTCGAGCTTATCTGGCTCGTGAGAGTTGTCGAAAACGTAGACTGCAGGATACTGTCAGGACGCAGATGCAATGGATGGATCCAAGCTGACTTACCGTCGAGAATGAGGACAGGGTTGAGAAGATCTAGACAGTACAATGTCAATGAATCGTAAACTTCATGTTGACAAGAGCAAATGTACGAGCTTACGGTTTCTGTTTCTGTTTCTGTTTCTGTTTCCGTCTCCGTCTCTATCTCTGTCTCTGTCTCTGAGATAAAAGAGGTAACGGTGCTGCTAACGGTGAATGTATCCGTTTCAAAAACGGATTCTGTGAAGGAGACTGTAACAAACTAGACTGTGTTAATGCGGGTTGTCTCGCGTAATAGATGCCTCACTCGATATAGCTTACAACTGTGGAAGTACGTCTAATGCCAGAGAGGTTAGCATGGAGGCTTCTCAACGCGTACACATCCCCCTTCCACTTGTCAAGGTCGTCATGTGCAAGTGGTTAGAGGAAAACGGGATGGGAAACTTCTTACGTCACGGATTCAGTGAACTCCGAGAAAAATGTCGACGAGAACGTCGCATCCTATTGAAAAACCCTCGTCAAAATCGGAGAACCACTCGAAACAGTACACCTGAGATTTGGGCACCCTTCTGGCCTTGAAACTCATTCCAAAGCCGTGATCTCAGGGGCTTGATGGATATACGTACTACAACAACGCAGATATTAGCATGGTTCTTCGAAAGCCGGCTGCAAAATTGATGGAAAGGGGCGTATCTCATGTTTGGCGACCGTTTACTAACCAATTTCCCTCCAGGATGTGTATGTCATAGTTATTGTCGACGGGTCACATTGTGGTTCTGCACCGACATCGTTTCCAGGACCCTGTTGCTAATTGTGAGTCTCGTTGCTATCACTGTTGCTATGTCCTATGCTACTAGAAGGGGCGGAAAATGACCACTTACCGGTCTTCCAAAACCTCCATGTCCCCCATGGTGTATGGGATCTAAATTGTGACCGTTTGGGTCCCCTACGATATCAATGTTAGAAGGGCTGTGGTCTTCATAATGGGAGGCGTCATGATCGTCATGCTCACCATGCCCGCCATGCCCGCCATGTCCGCCACCCCCATGAGGATTGCCAGGATCGCCATGTCCGCCATGTCCGCCATGTCCACCAGAGGGGGGACCGAGTCCCCCGTGAGGGTTGGCGCCTGGAAAGTGCTGCCAGCCATTACCTCCACCATGTCCAAACTGAGCTGCTACTACTGCCCAAAGGAGCGATGGAATCGCTCTCCGCAAGTACCTCATAATAATCGAACTTCATGCAGCTCGCTCAACTTGAAAAAGGGCAGCGCGTTAACGCATCGGCGCCGCCGCGATGAAACCCGTCAGAGAAAAGCGAGCGAGTTACCGGAACTTTGAGAGTCGCAGCACCAAAAAAGATATGACGGAGAAGAGTAAGCTTCGTATGCTCAACCTAACTAAGCTTTCATCCTATATACGATGATAACCAGAGGCCAACTTTGGTAGTCTATCTCTGCTGAGGGAGTATGGCGGGGGGAGGGAAGGGGGATATTTGTTAAAGGATACCTGGTAAGCATTTAGGCATAAACCGGCTTCAACCGCGTGCCTCGTCACCGGCATACACTGAGATCGACGCTCACTTCCATCTCTAGGCTACTGACCAGCCTGTGATGGCGCAGTCATAGCGGTGATAATGCAATAGAAAAGTATGTTGCAGTCTTAGCAATATGTAAATCGGGCACAAAGGGGTGAAATACCAACGGAAGCAGCATCAATCCCCCTTTGGGAGCTTCTCAAAGGCGGAGAGCGCGTGTCTAGCCGCCGGCTCAGGGATAAGCTAGTCATACGAGGACCTTTACATGGTGGCGCCGTGAATCTGGGCTGCATTTTATGCCGGGGAGGGATGGGAACCAGCTTGATCCAGTAGAGCGGGCGCAGGTTCGACGCGTGTCAACAAATGTCAAGGGAGTCTCCCAAGCTCTCGCTCTTTAGTTTCCTGTTTTACGCATTGGGACTTGGGCAATATTCCTGCATGGTACTCAGCAATCCGTGACCTGGGGATATCGGAGGCGACATAGGAGTCCCCAGACTGGCTACAAAAATATATGGCACGCTCGCTCATATGAACTGTGATCGATTCAACTCCAGCCGGCGTGGGAATCTTTGGGCGGTTGAGCTCTTATTTCTTGGGATTGCACGTGCGTCTGTTTCCGCGGACAGCGGTAACCATACCACCCGCCTCCACCCCCGGTACACCGCAGAGACAAACCCGGTAGGTGACAAATGATTCGGCGTGATCACGGCCAAATTCCAAACTCAGATCTCACGGACCCGGGTCCGGCTTCCTTAGTACCGCTGCCTTAGCAAATCACACATCACGTCAGAGTGTATGAAATTTGCGAAGGCAGGAAAAACTGAGTCTGGATCAAACATCAAATTCGTATATAGCTCGCTGGTCGAAAGAGGGAGAGAGACGGAGGGAGGGAAAAGGAAAAAGAATAGGTGAGATATACGTGAGTGATCTCTCGGGCCATAACATCCGTGGACATATGAGCTACCTAGGATGTCGCAACCCAGGTTCGGTGTCCTTCACATTGCCCCTCTGCCTACTCGCTCTAGTAAGTCATGGATTGAATAGCAAGATGAGATATCAGCAGGATGACATTGTCGAACTTGTAGTGAACGATCTGTCGTCGCTTATTTAGACCCGAAATAACGGCGGCTATGTAGAAGCTCGGAACAACTATGTCTGCATGCATTACTCTGTTTGCTCACTCGCTCCCTCGCTAGGTATGATTTAAACAAGACGTCAAGGATATACGTTCGCCTAAATCGTATATCGTGAGCTGAGCTATGCCCCTGGGGAAGTTAAGTTCCAGGTATTGATGTAGCGTCAGTGGATGTCTACTGTATAGCCATCATAGGTAACATGTCGTTTCGTCTTCGTGAACTCGAACCGCCGATACAGTGGAATTACGGAGCTCCGTGTAATACGAATCCGAGAGAGAGCAACGGTATCAAACCCAACAAGCGAGAGCTGGGCCAGCTGGCCGCTAAGGTGCCAGATGACATGACCGGGAATACCCCAAGAGCATCGGTGATCTGACACATCATCGGTTGCATACCGCGTATGATCTGATCACATGAGCTTGGGGAGCCTCTTCGCTATCCTTCTTCACGCTTGAGCGCGCTCCAGTATGGCAGTCTTAAAGATTCTCCAAATCCCGGCCGTTCATGGGCCGGTTGCCGGGTCATATTCGTATGGTTCCTTTGCCATGGTGCCGGGAAAGCGGAGTTGATCCCAATCGCCGAAACACGTGAGCCCAACAGCCGTTCACCCAAGCAGTCGTAATGCAGGGCGCGGCTTGGGTGTGTCATTATAAACTTGAAAGCTGCATTGACGCGCTTGGTTCTTTCAAAATTGGCGAGTATGTTATCGTTATAACCCGGTAGGTGCTTCGGAATGCGCAGAGTAAATGCCAAGAAGAATATAGTAATTAATTACCACAGTTCGGCGAAACGCTTGGATGGGCGTCTCAATCTCTCCACACCATCGTTGCTGCAAACCCGTCTTGTTCCACTATTCGTCGAAATAAAAGCGCGCGTTGAATCTTCAATTGGCTGATAGCAAACTGGTATGCTTGATGAACTACGGGAAAACCCTGAGATTCAGCGTTCCAGTGCATGTAGGCGACCTGATGTCCAGTCGAGACCCCTATGATCCATGTCGTCATGTCTACCCGGGGTCGAGCTTTACCACGACGCGTAATCAATGCAGCATATAACTATCAATTGATAGACCGGACGGATGGTGAAATCGGCAATCGACGGCGTCGCAATTGTAAAATGACAGGCGAGCAGACTATGAAATCTCGACAGGTAGCACGGTCGTCAGTAGCTGGACCCTAAGTCAACTGCATTCATCGAAACGCTGGCGACGGTCAGGATCCAGGCCATCCACACAGCCACCAACGTATGCGGAAGCACAACCGGGATGTGGTTTTGATAAGGTTGTGAGCGAATGGGGCCCTTTGCGAAAAGGGAGAATCGCCTAGCCTAGTCGGTTGCATATCCCAAGTTCCAACACAGAGCATAGTCCCATCCGTACATCTGCCGAGATGCTACCAGCCAGTTGAATCTGGGCTCCTAGAGGAAGCCTTTAAGGTTCTAGACGACGATCGATTCCGCTATGCTGGTGCACTGCGTTCTGTCCTTCGCGATAGAACGTGTGAACTAGAACGTGACTTTGGGCGAGATCCCCAGTTTCCATACGCTCTGTGGATACAGATCATTTGAGCATCTCTGATAGTGGCGTTCATCCTAGGACGTGTTGAATCCGACGAACCTCACTGATCTGTTGCTTTGTTACTGGTACTTCGACACATGGTACATGTACGCAAGAACTGCAGTTTCACAAGTCATGGGGCGCTTATATGAATGCCAATCCGACCAAGAACTGCTCCAAATCGTGCGACGGGGATGCATTCTCAGGCGCAAGAGGCGCAAAACGCGAACATGCGGTTACAATGTGCAGTTCAGGGAACGATGGCACCCTGAGAGCAGCCGCGAACATGGAGCCCGGGAGCCATGGTAATATCTTGGTGAACAGTTAGCTCCAGTAGGAGCTCTTACTAGGTAGTACATGTCGGGGTTTGTGTCAAGTGCTGTAGTGCCAATTCGCCAATGAAATATGGCCAGACCAGTAATAGTAATTTGTTGTTGTCTCGCGATGGAAGAGTCGCCGCGCAAAATCGAACACTTGGCACGATCGGCACAACGCGTCTGCTGAGTCATCGTGGCGGTGCAGCAGCCTCACTTAGGTATTATTCTGCCGTTGGACTGGCCCACTTAATTTTGGCTTCATTCGCTCACCGAATTTGCTATCTAGCAGTCTCCCTTCTAGCACTGACTTTCTATAAGATCACCATCTACACTAACATTGCGGCCTCATTCGCCGTGATAAGATACCCTTTGCTGGGCGCCAAGTGAGCCACGCGCTCACCGACATAGAAACACCAACCGCCACTGAGAGCATGCAAGTCCTGCGTCATGAAGTAGTCGTGGATGCGAATCTTCAACCCTTCACTGTGAAGGGTCTTTACAACAAAGCTGAGAACACTCTACCGGCGATGGCACCATCCAACACAAAGGAATTTGTCTAGTACTAGAGCCACTCAAATTGAGCGCTAGTGTAAGCGTTCACTTTACAAATTGCATCGATTGAGGCGCCGTGCTCCAAAGCCTGGTAAGGCGCGGGCGAATCACGTCATATAGTATATTGCAACTCCTGGCCTGACACAGAAAACGGTTACCACGCTAACCTTCATGACGAAGTTCAAGCTCCTGGTAAGGAGGGACTACGAGCGGACGGGCTTGATTCTAGATGCATTGCAGGCTTCATGTTGATGACTTCATGTGGAAACTCGCGCGTGATGGTGTTAGGGAACCTGAAGACATTCTCTCCTGAGATTTCAAAGCTGCTCCGCGCTCAGATGGCTTTGAATACCAAAACTCCGTAGGAGGCAGGCGTAGCGGCTGTTCCACGGCTCTTGGTAGCGTTTCTGTGGGCTTCGCTTTCCGCTAGTACGATGAGGCTTGCTCAATAAACCAGGTTCCGTTTTTTCTGCAAAAGGGTCAGTCGATGTTCAAACGCAGCGAGTTGCCAATTACTATAACAACCTTGTCGGGATAAAAGTTTAGGTACTATCTCCATACGGAAAAGCACAGCCTGTTCCGGCCACTAACCAAATCTCTTGTTTCGATACTCAGCTGAGTCTCCTTGGCCTCGTGGGAGGGCCAATATGTTGGCGGGGCCAAGTTCGGGGCTGGCTTAAAGAAATCTCGTACGATTTATACCGATAAATTACCGAGAAGTCTTGCAGCCTTGCTGGTGGACAGCTCAGTTGGAGTTGGTCTACTGCGTCTGCCATGGTGAGTTCGTTATATCGTTATCATCAACCTCGATCGACCTGATTTGAAAAGTTTAGCTAAGCAATACCTAGATGGTAGGTGGCACAAAAAGAGGAGTCGATAATTATTTCTAGTCTTATGATCCCTCCTTACTACGCTCTTGGTGGCACTACCTGACTTGTTATCAACGACAGGCCACCAAGTGTGGTTGCAAGCGATCCCGTGCCGATAATGTGGTCAGTCCTTGTTTCCTGCACTACGGAACTACGTCATACATGACCGGCGTACGGAGTAGATAGGATTTGAAGAGCTTACACCAGGTAGGTGGCGACTAGGCGACGTTAAACACACTGCTGAGGGCGAAAGGCGGTGGTCCGTATTCAACCGAACAAGTGCGACTCCGTATGCGACCGTAACTCGACTGACTTTCCTGTTTTACCGCCACATCTAGTGCCACAACTACGTCAAGGAACACGTCCCGTGCGGTGTACCAGTCTTGGATTCTATCTAGAACTTCCAGATTTTAGGTATACCAACTCCTCAGCATTTGAGTGTCATAGATATGTTATCTTACCTCGTCATCCAATGATAACATCAACATTCAGGTAAGTGTGGTATCACCTCGGAAAGAAACTTTCTTTGGTTCCGTTCCAGCACCGGCGTCTCGATACGTCCGATGGCTAAAGGCCCAAGGGGTCTTCCAATTCTTGGGGCTAACCAATTACTCGTCTCTGGGGAGGAATTAAAGGGATGGTTCATCCAGCACCAAACTTCTAGAATCTATGCACACAATAGGTAGTTTGGTTGAAAAAGCAGATACTGCAGAATATTGGATAGCCGGTCCCGTCAAAGCATACAGCCATATGCATACAGTATGCAGTTTGGTCGAATATGGCTATTTTGGCAGGTCATTCCAGGCCATTCTCTGAGAGATGGACTCCTTGGAGACATTAGCTCGAGCGGAAGTACCTAGGTTAACGATATGTCACTGTCGGTGCAACACTAAGAAAGGCCAGGTTCGCCGCTGGAGATGATGGTGTACTCAGTGCATTTGAATAACTTCAATGAATAGTACCTACTCTTCTATTCCCCTTCGGACAGCTTCTTTCTTCTTGTGGATACACTCCACAAGTCACTTCGGAGATGTTCTGAATTGTTGGGTGGGTAGACCATTCCATAGCCAGGTTATCTCTAACCGCCGTAGTACATCATTTCCCAGCCTTTGGGACGTCTGTGCGAGGCGACTACTATGTAGCGAATAACCGAAGACATGGCTATCAGGCAGAATAATCACACAACATTCCATCTGTACACAGTTCGTCTGCACGACCGCAGAGTGCCCATCCCAAACGAATTATACCTACATGACTCGCGGAGGCCTGAGGCAAGGCTAGAAGGAGTGTTGTGCCAACATATCCTGTACTGTGATCCCAAGTCTCCCCAAGAGAAACAACGACGGCGTTCTAAATTTACGCGCTTATTAAAGACGTAGTAGGGCCAAGAACCATGGTTGCCACAGGTTCCACTGGCTTTTGCCCTAGTACGCCGCCGTACCCGAGACGAGTTGGAGTCTCGGAGGTTGCACAACGCCTGTCGACGGGCGCAGGCAGAATTGCGTCGCAGAAGAGGGAGAGGCAATGCAATGCTTCAAGAGAGATAGGCAGCACAGCACCCCGACAGGGTGGCGGGGATTGTTGCAGCCGCTAACCACCACTATGCGTCTGGAATACCGATTAGTGTTACTATTGAAGGAATGGGCATATTGACATGACAGAACCTCCCGGGATTCGGCTTGTTTGGTATGTCACGTTTCCAACAATCTGAACGGCGAGTTTGAACTGAGCCGCCCAGCTGGTAAAATGTCTCTGAATCCCTTGGCATGATGGCGAAGGAATAGGTCGGGAACGAAATCCACGGCTGTTGTGGCACCCCGCTCATGCTGCGAGTCCACACCCAGTACGGCAAGGTGAACGAACGTATTTCTGTGTGATAGGTACCGCTACAGCGTGCCGCCGGTGTAACTGCATGCAGATGGTGATAATTCCAGGGGAATGAGAGAAGGCAAGAAAAGCCAGCGCGGCACATCGCGGCACACTAGATTGTGTGGTATCTTGTTCCTGGATAGTGGCGATCTGGATTATGTAGGTTATCTTCTTCGGCTCTGTGTACGGACGTTGACTGCCTCGCAAGAGGCCCATTGTTAGTGATTGCTTCTACCGAAAGTGCTCCCGCCAAATTGGAGCTCATGAACCAAAGATAAGTACCGGTATGCGATAGGTATGTATGTAAAATTGACATACATGCCTACCGGTATCATCACCGGGAACTTTGAGGAAGAGTTGGAGTGAGGGAGTCCTCCCGAGCAATCGGCGACGATCTCTATTTGCCCAAACATGGGCCCCACTTCTGCTAGCGCTGACGAATCCTCTAAGAAATGTGGGTACTTCTAGTGGCCGATCGTGAACCAACACCCGATCTACATTGGAGAGCCCGATGGCAGGCCCCGGCCGACATTCCTACGCTACAGATGCCTGTAATTAAAAGAACAATTCTAGCCTCGACATCAACTTGCCAACGGTTATAGCGGCATCGATTCATTAGCGAAGAAACAGCCAAGCCCAGCAAGAAGACGGGGAGATACAATGCCTTCTGGGGTCAATTACTAACCAACCTAGCGCCGTATTACCCATCATTCAAGTTGTATTCCGTAATTACTAAGGCATAAACCACTACCACTATTCCCTACCTCATATTACTTGAAGTTACCTATGTGCTGAGGCATGCCGTTGACTTACTATGCCATTCTCTCCCCACTGATCACAAACAGATCCGGTGCCCGGAGTCCTATCAAGTAGTTTATATCAATCTGGGTAAATTAAGCACGGACGGCCCAGCACGGTCAAGCGGCGATCATTCGGTCTTCGTGATGTTTTGTCCGACTAATATTCCCATGCCTGCGTACACTACAGAATTGTACGGTTTGTTCCTGGATTCGTGGCTATGTACAGTACCTAGACAGTCACCTTGACGGCCTATATGTAGAGCGTAACGTCATTGCTTACGGCACTCTTCGTGCGCAAGCAAATTAGCCAAGCAAGGCCGGGGCAGAGCCGGGGGCCCCAATTCCGGTGCTCATTGTTAGAGCCTTCACACACACTCGAGTAAAGCTCAAATAAATACAACTCCGCCTACAAATACAGTACAAGCGCCGCTCAGTTTGCTGAGTTGTGTGAGCATACCTTCACGTTACTGGCGTATATAGGTAGTGTAGTGGACAGGAACTAGGGCAGAACGGTGCGATGAACCTACAGTAGGCATGACGTCACTGACATTTACCGGGGCCCGTGCCGGAGTTGGTGTCGCTTGGCTTCATAGATCTAGGTACGGAGCGCCTATTCGATATTCTTACTGCAGCTTATGTATGTAGGTAGAATCGCAGTTCCAGGCGACATGTTACATGACATACCTATAGTCATCCTACTCATCATAATCGTTGAGTCATCATTTGCGATAAGAGTGCCCAGTGAGATCCTCGAGGCTTACAACGGTGGTGATCACGATAGGTACTGCCGTACTGGTAGACCAGGTACCTAAAGTACCAGTACCTACCTAGGTATCTATGGGTCCAGCCTTATCAGGCCCGGTAAGTGGCAACGTGCGGGCTCTACTTTAGCGACACCACCTGCAGTGTGCACACAAGCGCCAGTGTTGAATGTACATAGTACTGTACATTGCCTGCGTCCAGATATACGGTGCGAATGCCTCATCCACACTTACCGGTACGGTACGTGGACGTTGGTTTCACCCCGCCGATAAGTTCGCGAGACAGGAGTTCAGGAGTTCAGCGCTGCATTGACGCAAAATAAACAACCTCATTGTTTGTTTAAGAGTACAGACAACCAAATAGCTAAAATAACCCTGCTCTTCCAGAGCCGGCGAGGAATTCGACTGACACAATCCATCCCAAGTTCTATTTTATTCTATCAATCTTGTTCGGTTGCACACAGTACACCATCAGTGACCGAGGTCTCAAGAGTTCCAATTGTTGTGCGAGTCCCATTTTCACACACTATCCATGACCTCTCTTGGTATGCAATACCATTGGTGCTGCCTAGGAGATGATACAGGCTACAGATAGTCGAGATGCTTAATCATTTGCTCATCTCATGCATCAACCCGCCACAGAAGATTTTTCAATTGCTGCACCATCCGAGTTCTAGCCTTCCTCCTGTGCTTTGCCCCTCCCCCATTACGCAGTGGTCTCAGGAAGCGCGACACAGCCGAGGACGAGATCGCCGGGTACCAATTTAAAACGCTGCAAGGAAGAGGGAGAGGGTGGGGAGAGGGTGGCGGCGGAGAGGACCACTCGGTCAGGATGGGTCGAGGGGAAACCACTTTTCTTTTAAGGAAAATTTGACGGAGAAGATTCGGAAACAGGAGTTACTTTCGTACATATGCGACGCCGGTGAGAGGGTGCAGAGCAGGCGACTGTCGGATCGATAGCACCACATCCTCGCTAACCCTCCATCAGCGAGAGAGGGTGTCGCGTCGTTTGGTCGGGCCCCTTTTCTCGGGGCCAATCAGCTTTCGGGGGTCCGTTGGTTGTTGGAACGCTTTGAGTCCTGACAAAGCTCCCAACTTGAACTGCTTGGTCCGGCCTCTGACATGTCCGTCGGCGATGGCAAGTCAGTGAGAGTCTCCATGCGTGAGGGAGGGCCGCTATCGGAATGTCGTAATATGTATGAAGTATGTATCAACATCTCGAATCTCGAAGTGATTCGCCACTGGCATCATTTGCTTATCACCACGCTGGGTTAATATAGATCATCTCGTATTTTGCGGTAGCGGTAAAATTCTGGCGCTGTCGCTAAGCAGATCTGATACTACGTAGCAGGTATCTAGTTATGTGATTCCAAGATGCCGGAAGACTTGATCCTGGGTGGTATTGACGACTTGATGGGGGGTAGGGCTCTTTTATACCTTCTTTTATAGCTGGGATAACCAGACTTTGCGGACCAGGATCGCCAGGCCTAGATTTGTATCATTGTCGAACTTGCCAAACGTGCAGCAGATCATCGTTGTCCACGGCTTACACCAAACTACTGTACGCTAGGCCCGCTGCCTACACTGCACTTTATGTATTAGATATAGAACCGCGATTTGTTGACCGTGAACTACCTACACTAGATAGTGTGCACTTCCTAATCTGACAAGTCAAGGAGACACACTGCTCAACCCGATTTCGTTCTGGACTCCTTCTCTGGCGTAAACCGATGCAGGCATCAGAGACGGAGAGTTACCGTTAAAGCGGCTGTGCATGTCATGTCAGGCCTCGAAGGGAAAGACAGAGACTCATGCAGACCATATATCTGATTGGTGAGTGCCGGGTATATTGCGCCGTTTCTGTGTACGTACGGACTGTGTTTAACCTACAACACCAGCGCGTGCGCGGTGCAGTGCGCTAATGCATGCTTCAAGTTCCGTGATGCCGAACTACTAACCGAATGCAGGCTAGATAAATACCGATTTAATGTACCTAGACTAGATTCTAGCGTAGAAAGCTCTACACTAGGTATCTATAGGCCAGAACAAGCAGAGACTTACTAATGGGCAGGGCACCTCGTTCTTAACAAACTCTGGCTTTCACAATCGTTCCACTCGGTCCCTTTGATGGTGCATAAGATCGCTGCATTCATGCCGAAATTGAGTGTTGCTGAAATGCTGGGGGCCTCTTCCCTTGACGCGCGTTTGCGATGACAGACGGCTTGTCGGCTGCTCATATCAAAGGACCAAACAATCACGATCGGGATACCTAATAGAATAGTGCCGACAACCTGGATCTCTTTAAGTACGAAGTTCTTTGCTGAGTGCGAATCCGTACCTAGGTCACACATTACACCACTTACCGTGGCCGCACTACGGCGATTCAGGCTAACTTCGGGCCACGCGGGAACATCGTGGTGGCGGCATCAATCCCGCTCCCAGTTTTTAAGCTTATACTATGTACACTACAGAGACAACCAGTAGGAGGTATGTGCGGCATATCCCGCTTCAGCATCACGGGTTTTGCACCAGATGCCAGTCAAGAAACTAGTCCCTCTTCTCGGCTCGGAGTGGCATGATGCGATGTGCGGTGCCGCAAGCTTTGTCACTTGTACCAGTATTATGACTTCCTAGCCACTGGTCGGCCGTTGTCTCGGCCTGCTTCGGATTTAGGTACCTAGGTAGTTGTTGATAAAGTGGCTAACGGCGCCGGCATGCGGTTTGCTGTAAGTGAAGTGGGTACTTGCAATGCCATGTCGATGGGTGTGGTGGGTGGACTTCATCATTGGTCGAAAGAGAAATGCACGTTGGAAACGAATGCACCTCCAAGAAATCACAACTGAAGATTCGCGGGTCTAACCTAGCGGTTTTCACTAGGTCCCCTTTGGTTTTTGCAAGTACTTCGTACACGATCACGATGTACATGTCTGGCTATCTGGATATGTATCGGCTTCATTTTCAACTTAAAAGATGCAATGAAGATACCGATTTGTTAAAACCAGTTAACCGCACTATAATTACGTCCGTACGCTTGGCGACATTACGTAGTGTGTGGACCATGGCTAAGCTATTATTAGGTATTGCCTGGGGTGGACTCAGAGCGGGGGAGAAACAAGCCTTTCCCCGACTTCTGCTGGCCCGGACGCCACCATACCACTATATAGTACGATGTGGTGTGATGTTTTCTTCTCTCCTGGCGGCTACTCATCATGGCGATAAATGACTGTTTGCATGTACTGTAGAAAGCGGCGCGAGATGGCGTTACACAACCCTGTCCATAATCCCAAGTTCTAACTCGTGGCCGAATTGTGGGTAGACTGGCTCGAGATAACAGTTACCGGCGGATGAGGTCAAGATAGAGGTGCTTTAAGGTTGCCTCATTGAGACGCGCCGAGAAGTTTCAAGATAACAGAAGTACATGATGCATATTGCACGTTAGATGGAGTAACGCGCCCGATTACAGAATACACACCTACTAGATACTGTGTGTGCGTGCGAAGTATCCCAACGGAGTCCGGGCTTGGTGAAGAGTGCCTACACTATTATTGTCCATCTACAGCAAGTAGGTCTTTGTGTGTATGGACCGCATGCAGCCCTCTCAGTACTGCGTGCAGCGTTCCTATCTGAAGTAATTCGCTTCAAGCCGTGTCGCATTATCGACATCATTAACCGGCGTTTACCAGAAAGCCTAAGCATCCATCTAGTCCTTCGCTGAATTCCGTCGGCGCGGACGATCACTATTCACCGGTACGCATGGAGATCGCGTCGTGCCGTGTTGCATGAGCGTAGTAGCAGAGTCGATAACCAGCAGACCTCGAGTGGAGTTACTAGCTACGGACGTACATACATAGCATTAGTAAAAGTAATCCGTTATAATGAGAGATATCTAATGGAAATAGCAAAAGTATATGCATCTCCAGATAGTTACCGTGCGGGACATGAGACACACCGGTTATATTATACTAACATATACATTGCGCACGATACTTTCTGGCGATAAGCCGGTCCTATTCCGGCTTTTCATGTTCGAAATCGGTATGCTTTGGGAGGACCTACTTGGTAGGCAGGTAACTACATGGAACAGAAGAGGATACAATAGGTACATCGGGCAGATAGCCAGGAGTGAAGTTGAAATTGTCCGAAGTCTGGTGGAGTTGGAACCGAGTTAGAGAGCTGTCAGCGTTATCAAAACTTCAGAAGGAACTCTACGGGCTGACTTACACAACTGCTTAGCTTATTGATGTCAAAATGCACCTATACACTACCTACATTCTGTATTACGTTGGGCAATTGTCTTTCTAGAGTGTTCTCGTCGCCCCGGGGTCTGGGTCAGCATACAAGCTCATTACATAACGTAGGACCTGAAATATTGTCGCCCCAAGCACAGTTCCCATCTACGCCTATCTAGTCTAGACCATTTGGGTGCTATAAAGACTCTGTATTCAGTGGATCCTGCGTGATCCACCAGTGCACATTTGCCCCTAAGAGCTGGTTGACTCGCCCGCCCAGGCCCATTAACTTGCATGCGCTAGCTGTGAGGGTGGTTGCACCACAGACAGTCGATGGTAAGTGGCTTAGGTACAAATGTCTAGCAGGCGAGGTACCTGTACTTGCACCCGGAGTTCTCCCCAGGTCGGTTGCCCACTGCAAATGCACTGACTACAGCCTGTAGCTTTCGCCTCAATCTCCATATCCGTGTAGCTCACATTCGATGCTTGCAGTCATTACATAGTAGCTCGCCTCCTCCCCCATCCTGCCCTATCATCCTCTCAACAAACTGGCTTCGTTGGCCACCGAACCCGTTCGAATCGTCGCCTTCGGAACCACGTCCCTTTGGGGAGCGTTTTCATTGGATTTGCACGGATCGACAATTGGATCGGATCGAATCAAATCGGTCCTGCCGACTCGACTTGCCTTTTCACTTTTATATCTAGGTCCAAAATGCCAGTCTTTCAGCCTCAATAGCTTGCGCATTGCATATGGTAAGCCGCTATTCTTGAATTTCTTCTCCAGATTTTCCATAGTGCGTCACACCTCTGGCAAAAATGTGAGAGGCAGAGCCGCAGAGCATTCGTTGACCGAGTCGAGACAAAGAAAAGTGTTGGCTACCGCATCTCCTGCTAACTCCCACCGGACCGTTTCGTCCATCCCCGGCCTGCAAGTGTGCTTCTTTCTGACAGGAGGCGAATAGATAAGGAATCGTCACCTTTGTGCGCATGTATCCGGCCTACCTAGCATTGTCAGATTTTTCAACCCACGGTCCTCTGAGGCCAGGCTCTGGCCGTGCGTTGTTCCACTCAACATTGTGGTTTGGCTGAACCCGTCTTATCTTGACACAACGAAACTCTGGTAATTTCGGCTGCTCCGATTCTTGGGACCTCGACCTCGACTTTGGGCTTTGTTAGAAGCTATCCTTTACTGTGTCGACTTTTCACCTCTCACCTTCTGTGTGGTTGCACCAGGTAGGCCGTATCGTCGGAGAGATTATTTGCATTGTTGCTGGAATATTGCCATTGCATTCAATCTCAGAACGACTGTATGGTACCTCTGCTCCTCGTTGGTTTTTTAATCGCGTTTTTCTCAAGTCGATACTCAGACGATTTGTTCGGCCTCGTTCTTATGTAAGTGTACTTGTTTACGTTTTCCCGCTCAGTCAGGTGCTTCGGGTACGCATTTATCTCTATTCCTGGGACCTGGATCTCTATTCACGACGTCCGAGACATGAGCGACTTCAGGAACCACGTGGGGACTGGGTATTCTGGGGCTCTGGGATATCGGTCGGGAAATTTGAGACGTCATTCCAGGCGCCGTCGCCTGTGGCAACCCCACGAACTTCGTGAAATTATCTTTTATGTTTGCTTCTCATGCCGCATTCCTATTGAAATCCCTGGTCGGCCGTCTGATCCACCGGTCTCGTCATAAATCCTCACGATGCCCACCAATGGCACCTGCTATTGTTGTCTACCTATGCAGAAAACATTCAGGATAGCAATTGGTTGACGGGTTTGCTTTGAAGCTAGCACGCCAATTGAACAGCCGGGCAACGGGCGCGCAATAGCTACCTTCTATTCTACCAGTTCCATTGTTCATCGCCGTCATATCATGGAATTCCATGTTGAACGCAAACATGCTAATGGATCTACCCTCCTTCATAGGTTCCTACATAAACCCAAACGCCATTGGCAGGTATAATACGGCTCCCAGCAGTTTACCTCGATCTGAGCCGTGGTACAAAGTCTTGCGGACGATAATATTTCCCTGCCTGCATCGTGCAAAGTCTATTGCCCCTAAAGCAGATAGTCTTATCTTCGCCGATTTGCGCTTTGTTGCCGTTCTGCCCCCACCGCCTTGTGTTGTCCGGCAACCCAGATCTTTGGGAATGCCTTACACGCCTCCTACCCACCTGTCACCCTCTTCCTCAGTTTCCCCTTCATCGGACGCCAGCCGAAGACAGTCTTTCAATTCAAGCACGAGTCCTCAATCAAGGCCGGCGCTTCCCCGATCAACCGCTTACCTCACAAAACATCGCCGCTCTACCTCAGCCCCTGCGTCTGCCGAGGCACATACTTTCGATTATGGATTGACTCCAGATACAATACCCCTCGATACCTCAAATAGTGTGAAGGATATGGCACCCACCAATCTCTCCACTGTTCAGCAATCGCGACCCCTAGATGCCAATTTTCAAGCAATGCCTCTTGAGGCTGTTATCTCACCACCGGAGTCATCTAGCGAGGATGAAGATGTGGCGGGGCTACAAGACCAAGACCGAGCGCGAGAAATAAAAGAGCTGAAAGAAGCCGTCAGTGTCATACCGCAATTTCGGGATAGTTCGCCGGATAGGACTTCACCTGGTGATCTATTGCTGCTTCCGTCCACAGTTGGCCAGCATACGAAATCAACGACTGGCGCGGCCGGTCTTGGTATATCTCATTCGAGATCGCACACTCATCCCGACATTTATTATGTCCCCCGAGGCTCCGACGTTTTGTCAGGTACTTCAGAAGAGAACTCCGAACAGGATGACCTAATTAAGAAACCACCAATGGTACGGAAGAAATCTGGCGAATTGGTACGACCGGCGCTACGACCGGCATCTCTACGACGCCCTTCAAGTATGCCAGGCACTCCGACATTCACCAAAGCTGTGCATTTCGATTCCCACCTGGAACATGTTCGGCATTTTCTCCAAGTTGACAAGCCGCTTGCCGTTAGCGCGGGTTCTTCGCCTGCTGAGACCTATGATAGCGATGCAGAGGATCCGTTCAAATTTGCCAACAAGATAGGAATGCGCTCCTCGTCGCGTGAATGGGAAATTGTGACGAACAACTTTCCGGCCGAAACACCTATCAGGAAAAGTCTGCCTGTCAGACTGGAAAGAGTATGGATGTCATCGGACCAAAAATCGTTGATGGGGTCTGTTTCTGTCGCCAACTTAGCATTTCAAAAGTCCGTTGTCTGCAGATTTACTTTTGATCACTGGAAAACGACATCAGAAGTAGGTGCGGAGTACCATCACGAAATCCGGCAGAGGGATGCGGGTATTGGTCATGACCGGTTCCAGTTTGGCATAAAATTGTCCGACATAGCCGATCTTAAGGCCAAAACCCTTTACCTATGTGTCCGATATAACGTTAACGGGCTCGAGTATTGGGATAACAATGACAACACCAATTTTCGGGTCAACTTTCACACAAAACCCCAACCCCAGGTTAGCAAGAAAGGCTCACACGGAGCGTCCTCAAGTCCAGTTAATGGGTTGCCTCGTAGCAGTCGCCAAACAAATCCTTCGGCAACGTTGCGACCACAGCCCATCCCTAACGGTACATTGGATGAGTTCGGCCAAACTTCGAATTTAGCCAACATTGATCAGCCCATTCACAAGTTTCTCGACAAAACAGAACCATCCGGTTTGCGTCTTAAGAGCTCCAAGTCAACGACAAGTCTTCCTAATGACAACTTGCCTGGTCAGCTGTCGACCCCGGGTAGTACTGCATTCGCAAACCGGTACGATTTTGGTGCCTCGCTCAGCGCAGCTAAGCAAGCTCAGAAAACCTCAACCTCCAGTACTCAGCAGGATGAAGGCTTGTACATGAAGGCACACCAGAGAAGCGCTTCCAATTCGCCAGTATCTCCCTTGTTTCGATCGCAGAGTAATGTGACTCGGATCGACTCGCCTACGGGTGAGCAGCCCGCTGAGCCATCCGCCTATACTACTGCTCCCTCGAGTCCCGGACCGGCTTCTCCTGCCTCGGCTAGCATTTCTTCCGCCTCGTATGAGGAGATTCTCAACAAGTATTGCTTTGTATGTCCATTGAACACTCACCTTATAACCCGTGAATCATGAACATTCCCTGTTCCTAGCTCCATCTTTTTCAATACGGCTAATAGCTCTGTCACTGTAGTTCAACAGCTCCAAGCACCCTAATACCCATCTAAATGATGGTGTTCCACGAAATTGTCGATACGATAGCGCCGGTGAGGGTTCGACACCGGACTCTACTACTTCCGATCCTGGCCCGAGTGGGAGTTATGGCATAATAAATAGAACATACCGTGGAGTCTTGCATAGCATTCCGATCCGAAACCCGAGCTTCTATCTCTACAACGCGCAGCATAACGCGCATACCTTAACTACAACTACATTACCGGCTGAATTGGCCCGTCAGTCTCCTGAGGTATCCGAAAAATCGCCCAACTCCTCCGATGTGACTACGTCTACAGGCGCTCACCTGGCGACACCCAGTACGACTTCACACGGAACAGTCTCTAACCGCGCCCAGTACCTTCGTGTGCCGCGCATACAACAAGATCGCTCCCCGTTCACAACAAATTCTCATTCAGCCAGAGCAATAAGTTGTTAAAATACTCTCAACTTCTCAAGGGTCCCAGCTAGTCCCAGCAAGACGGTCATTCTCGACTGGTAGTACCAGGTCAAACCCTTTATTTAAGTTTTCCCCACTACATCGTCTCGTCTCTTACGACATTTTCCCTTTCCAGGTATGTCAGGACAAGGCGTGTCGAACCGCGCATTTCGGTGTTGTGGGAATTTGATTATGAGCGATACTGTCACACCAGTATATGAACAGGCCGGGAAATACAGAGTTTCCGCTGGCCAAAAGAAGGAGTGGGATTCCATATGGCTCAATGGCGAGCAAACTATCGGGCAATAGCACATGGGTAATATTTCCTTTGTATTTGTCCCGTTGTTCGGCAATCATGCTTCGAAGCTCCGGCCCTCGGCCCTTCACATTGGGTCCGTGACGCGTGGTCTTGACGGATTGGCCGCCCATGACTCATGAGTTTTCGGCTGTCTCCATGGTGTGGGTTGAGCTGCCGGACGTCAAGGTTCATGTTCAGGGGCACGTGCTAAACGCATTCGGCCAAGCATAAGAAGAGCCCGGCGAACGTGGCGAGAGGAGCACTCAAGGCTGACTATTATAAGGTTCGTCTTAAGATGCACGTGTCAAACGAATTCGGTATTTCGGGCGAGTTGATAGAAGGGCCGGGGAGTATAGGCTTTTTCTGATTCCTGCCGAATCTTCACGCGAAACAAAATACTGTACGGAGCGGAACCACCGGGGATAGCAAAATGATTTTCACGAGATAGAGCGGGCTTGGGTACGACAGGAAAACTTAAGCGTTTAGGAAAAAAAAAATATTATTATTATATGTAATCCGTGTGTATGTGTATGTTTGACAGTATTATGATATCCAGTTATACGTGTGTCCGTACATTATTATACGGTACCTAGAAAGTAGGTACGGCATTATTCTTTGATTTGTTGGTTGAATTGCGAAGCTCTGGTTATGTCCCGGATTATCCATGGCAGTGAAGCCGCGAAGCCGCGACTCAATTGACCAACCAACCCCCTCTCAATTCCCCCAACAAAGGGTGCTTCGGTTTCACCGGCATCCGGAGTTGAAGATAAGCTCGCTACTATGTAGATAACTACCTACTGATTTCGTCATTGCCGTCAGGCCGTAAAGGCCCCCGACGGGGTTTACTAGGCGGGACGGTCTAGTGTCGGGAATGAGAGAGTTCTGTCCGGACTCCGGTATTGCCTAACCGTTTGGAATCTTCTCCGGGAATTCTGGCGGGTGCTTCTCGCCTTGTTTTGAGTTTGGGGCGGGGGGTCCGATTGCTTCTTTTTGGCTTGGCATGACTGGTTACATACTTACTCCCATATCGGCCCAAGAGGCTGTTTGTTTGCTGTGAGAGAGGGAAGTTGGCTTATCTCCATCGAGGCTGCGGGGAGCAAAGTGGAATCTTTGACTCAAGACCGCGAGGTTAGTGAGATTCGATTGACAGGAATGAGAAGGACGAAAGATCACGGCATGCTTGCTATGAGGGGAGGCGTACTCGTGGGCATCTAGAGACTTTCCGTCCGCACATGTCTATTGAAAGAATTTATGGTAATAAGAGCAATTAGCCAACTATTTACAAAGCCTCTGTGTTCTGCTCTTACAACGCCAGGCATATTAAAGTTTTATCCATCATCTTTCAGACACGTACACGCTCACGCTCACGCTCTTGCTTTTGAATTGTGCTTTTGCACTATTATATACAGGATTAGGCCACGGGTTCGAAGCCTGGGGGCGGGTGCGCGCCATCTGCGGTGGAAACCGTGTCACGGTAGTAGACGGGTGCAGAGTTGCTTTTCCAGGCATTCTTGATGCTGGGGAGCACAGTCCGGCCGGCGTGGTTTTTTTCCAAGAGGGGACCGGGGTACCCCGCGACACTGCCAGCCTCATTGAAGACGCCGGCGTACGACGAGTTGAAGAGCCAGCTGGACAACGGGGTGTCGGCGTCCCATTCACGTACAACATCTTTCGTCTTATCAGCCACAACCTTAAAGACGTTGGCGCCGGCGTCCCAGCGGCCTAGGGTGTGGAGATTCCAATTGGCGGTGACGGTAGCGATCTCACTGTAGTGATTGTAAAAGTGGTCATCGACAGTTCCCTCGAGGTGCTTGGGTACGGCGTCGCCCAGTAAGATAGCTAGGACTCTGTTTTGGGCGGTGTCGGTCTCGTTCTCGTCGAAAGTGACCAGGACAAGTGTGTCTTTCATGAACCGTTTGTCCTCGAGCAGAGGTTCAAGGAAGCCACGCGTGAATTTTCCAGCAACAGTGACGCTGGTGTCGTGGCCATCGTTCGTCATGTTGGGAGTGATGAACATCCACTGAGGCAGTTTGTTGTTGTGAAGATCCTCGTAAAACAGAGTAAAGTTCTTGATGTAAGGCAGACGGTTAATCTCACCGCCAACGGAGTTGTATATGGCGCCCGGGTTGTGTTTGCGAACATAGTTATTGGCGCCGGTCTGGTGGTTTATCCAATCGAAGCCTTGGTAGCCGCTAAAAACCAGGAATTCCTGGTAAAAGCTCCACGAGATGTGCTCATATTCGAGGAGATCGATAACGGTAGAGATGTTCCTCTCAACCTGGTGGAAGTCATCATTATCCATGCCAAAGTTGTCGCCGCCGATACAGGCAACGTAGTTTGGCTCCGAGGGATGCGTGACGGCATGATAGTTGCTCAGAGTGATTCCCTTCTTGGCAAGCCAGCTGAGGTTTGCTGTGTACCAAATTAGTTGGTGAGCAGCCAAATGGGTGGTACCTCGGGGGGTAGGGTTTGGGACATACGATCATTAAGGGCCATGTCATAGTCGGTGTTTTCAAGCCATATGATTGCAATACGGTCAAATGCCTTGCCGTGGACATGGCTGGTAGAACTCTCGGTCAGTGCCGTGGCGGCAGCGGCAGCAACGGAAGCGGTATCGGTAGCCGTGTACAGGTTCTCGACCTGAGCAGCAACGCTGCCGGCAAGCAACACGGATGAGATGACGGAACGCATCTTGACGGACAGCAACTTGCAACTCGCAACTCGTTCAAACAACGGCCTACGGAAGTAGACTCAAGAAAGAGCGTTGAAAAAAGAGAGAGGGCGCTGAGTGCACATGCACCTCTTTCGATGGAGGGGCACTGATCGACGGGGCTTTTATCATGAAATGAACAAGCGGCCCGAAGTGAACTGGCGGATCATGGATTCCGTAAGCGACGGCAGCAAGGGGGGGAGCGCATGGCTGAGGATGAAGCCATCATTGGCGGATGCCGAGAGAAGTTGCCCCATTGCATTAGCGCAAGACATACTTCATCCGGACTATTCATCTCCATCATCGAGCGTCAGCAAGGCTCGGCTAGGATCAACGGCGTCATGGAATTTCTTTCTAGTGGCAAGTTAACTAGTAAACCAGTATGGAGTGTACACCAGGAAGACTGTACCGTAGAGTCTACATGGTAGCTAGCCAGCAGTTCCTGCTAGTGCAGCCTGACAGGGCAGATCATAGTGTAGATGGAGCCTGGAGGCAACAGTCTAGAAAACCATTAACCATGGGACGGTTTCTGTAGTCCGTAGTCCATAGTAGGTGCCGAACATAGGTAGATCGGCAGAATATGCAATGCCTTGCTCTTCGGTGGCCGCAGATTAAGACCTTCCTTCTTGAGAAGCTGGGCGTTGGAGTTGCTCCATGGGGAGGTGATTACAATCTACCGGTACACTACGCGAGGTAGGTAGCAGCTGTTGCTACTTAGGTATTGCTGTTGCTGGTGACAGGTGTTGGTGTTGGTGTTGGTGGACGAGCAGCGGTGGCGTTCACGGTTGCATGGATGGTGGAGAGATGCGTGGGCGTTGGCGATGGAAGCACAGCTGCAGCAGACGGTGGCCACTGGCCGGAGCACGGACAGCTGCAGGCTGCAAGTGGAGCCCCGCGCACACGGCGAGTATGACCGAATGCGGTTAGCGCTATCAGGAAGCTGGGAGTCGGGACCTCCGACCAGCTGGGAGTCCCAGTCTCCAGGTGGGATTTCTGGGACCAGCACCCGCAGTGCACCCGACCCGAGGTCCACCCGAGCCTAACCCCGCTACCCCAACTGAACCCACCGAATACCTAGTGAACCTAGGTAGTGCACCTAGGTAACTGGCTCGCTGGCTCGCTGGCTCGCTGGCTCACGTTCTCACGGAAAGCTCACTGGAAATTACCTAGCTCGCCTCTAACGCAGGTCGCCGAAACATCTCTCCTACACGGGTTTAGCGCGCCACGCAGCCCCACCAATTGCATATCGTTGATATCCCGCCCCGTTCCAAGCTTCTGCTATATGCCGGCATTGCGATTGGCTGCTGCCCTTGTTTTCTCACGACCTGCCGATTCTGGTCTGCGACTCACCACATGTCAATTGCGGCCACGCGGATTGGTCGGTTCCTCCTCCCTTCAAGAACTGCGCCGGCGCCGGCGCCTTCTGGCCAACTACGGAATGTATTTCGCTTCATTTCCAGTATCCCCGTAGTGTTATAACTAAGGTGGCGGTAGCCGGTGTTGTTTGCCAACTTCGCCGCCGGGCAGCCCGTACCTGAGCTCCTGTCTCTCTTGCACAATCTCGCTGCCATCATCCAATAATAGATACACGAATGCTGCAACGGCATACATACCTAGCAGCTATCTCCTAAGCATACACTTCTTAGCAATTTATATTCCTCATTATATCCCCGCACATTCTCCGGTGAGCCCGACGGTCAAGAGACGATGGATGTGCACGTCGGCGATTATTCTGCTGTGCCGACGATGTCGACTGCCCCAACTGATGCTTCATCGGTCCAAGATGGCAGCACAGCTCCTGATTGCATGGCTTCTGCTGCCCACCCTCCCCTATCGCGCTTCCTCGCCAACTTCACCTTGGGCTTCGCAGACGGGCTTACCGTTCCATTCGCCTTGACTGCTGGCCTCTCATCACTGGGCCAGACCAACACCGTCATCTATGCGGGCCTGGCAGAGATATGTGCCGGTTGCATTAGCATGGGCATTGGTGGCTATCTGGCCGCGAAGGGCGAGGAAAAGCGCGACGCAGCAGATGGTCTGCGTGGCCTGAGCGATGACAAAGGGGATATTGACGAGGAGAAGACTGCGTCATCCGAGCCTCTCTGTCAGAACTCAAAAGTGGAGGATTACCTGGCTCCACTCCAGCTACCGTCGAGCTTGCTTCAGAGCGTCACGGCTCATATTGAGTCATCGCCGGAGATTATAGAACGGATACACGACAGTTTACGTCTTGCCAGAAGTGAACCGACATTAGAGCCTGTTACGGCCTCCCCGTTCCTCTGCGGGCTCACTGTCGCTCTCGGATACCTACTAGGGGGTCTCATACCACTTGCTCCCTACTTCTTCGTCAACAGCGTGGCCATTGGTCTATCATGGAGCTTTGGTCTATGCATTGTAACTCTATTTATCTTCGGGTTTGCCAAGGAGTATGCGTTGCTCATAAATTCGATGGCCCCAAGCGGTGGTTTGAGAACATTGAGGCGTCGGCTACTCAAATGGGATTTGATCAAGCTTGGCGTACGCGAGGGTGTCATAATGGCCGCCTTGGGGGGCGTTGCGGCCCTCACAGCCGTTTTGTGTGTCAAGCTCTTTGAAAAGGTTGTATAAAAGTCATTAGTTGTAGCTGCTCTAACTATTCCCTAATTGATACCAGGTTGTTATCTGGAAGGCTTGTTGTCACCATCTCTCCTACGTCTTAATTTGCCTTGTCCTCTTGCGAACGCAGCAAACTATTTGGTCGTCGGGGGCGGCCCGCCGCCGCCAACGACGGGTTGTGGCAATGGCGGCGGTGGCGGCGGCGGTGGCAGTGGCGGCCCTCCATGGAACTGAAAAGGGTGTCCGCCGCCTCTTCCCATCATCAAGAGAGGGCCGCCATGGCCGACCGGTATTGCCATACCAGCTCCATGACTCGGCGCTACGCCAATGCCGGGAGGTGGACCCATACCAGCTCCAGGCGGCGGGCCCATATTAGCTCCGGCCGGCGGGCCCATATTAACTCCAAGCGGCGGGCCCGTACCCCCAGATAGGGGTCCAACCCGCGGCCCTGCAACAGCGGGAGGCTTACCCGGTATAGGCGGCGCTGGCTGTCCTTTCTTCTCCCGGTTTACTTCAACGACAACCGAGCTGGTGCTACCTCCTGGAAATGAGTCGTCAGAAGCATCGGAACTGCTTGAGCTGCTCCCAATTCGCGGGCGTCCTGGCCTGATTCGACGGCTGGGGCCTCTCTTGCGTCTTCTGCCTGCGGAAAGTTGTATTAGCTATTCATACCTTCACGGGATAGCTCCACCGGTGGGTTACCTCTTCGACAGCAGAACCATACGATCAACAGGAATACCACCGCAGCCCCGACCCCGCTGAGAATGGCCCCGATGTAATTCGAACTCGGGTTCGACGATTCAGAAGCCGGTACAACGGTAACCGGGACATATGTGGCGGGTGGAATACCGTTTCCAAGCGTCAATGTTTCGATCAGTGTTGAGCTTGGCCTTTGGATCGTTAGGGTGCGGATGTCGTCCTGGGAGTTTCTTTGCTTCTCCATCAAGGTTGACTGATTGCTATTCATATTCGAATGGAATGGTATCTTCTGTTCGGCTTAGGAAGAAAAGGACCTGGGACTGAATATCTAGGTGTTTGTTTTATCGTTTTGTTTACTCGGAGTACAAAAATAGGATTTCAAGTTTCCTACTGTCATGTCCCGTCCGTCGGAGACACCAGTACATATCTATTGCATTCCGTCTAACCTTCAAAAGGTTTCGTTCGTGGACATGCAGACGTCGGCCCTCTGCCAAACCCATACCTTCCACCCGTTCAGCGAATTTTGTCTTCAAGTACGGCCCCCTCCTATTCCTCGCAAAGTAAGGTTTCACATTCTAGCCGCCCTCGTGGTTGCCTCGTTCTGCGCGTCACGTCCCTGATTGCTCTTGGTCAAAGACCGGGAACCTCTGCAAAATTCCGGCCCGTGTAAGTTGGTCTCCGTAGTTCGTGAGTGGTGTTCGACCAACCACAGCAAGGGGTAATGGGAAACGGGTCTTGCAACTAGCCTGCCTACCGCAGGGGGTCTGCAAACATCCGTCTAAAAGGGGGTTTGTGCCACCTTCGTCTTCAGCTCATGCGGTCTTGGACTTTTCACCACTGTCCGCATCCTCCTGGCATTCTCTGAGGCTCTGATACTGCTCCACACCATCGAGGAACATCCTGTCTGATATCGTAACCAGGCTGCTAGTCAATCGTTTGCCGGGCCAGCAGGTATTTGCGTTCACTCTGTCCGAAAATGCGCATGCCTCATTGTACCAGCGACAACAACAGGAGATATTTTTCTTTTCATAATTATCGGTGCCCGAGCCCCGGGTGTCAAATTCCCTTGAAAACCTCCCCCCCGTCTGAATGACACGCCCAATTCCAGCGCTTCCTTTCTGCGACTGTTCGTTTACAAGGCTTGAAGCCGACCCTTACTAGCTACCCCGGAAGCTCGGGATAGCCCGACTATAACCGGAATCCGCGGCGCAAAGTCCAAGTGTATCTCCTTGCGACATCTCTAGACTTTTCTTTCTGCTATCCTTCTCACAGTCTCTCCTTGGTACACACATACCTCATCTCGGCATTAGCAGTTCACGCCTAGATAGTGCATACACTACCAATCCAACAATGCGTCAGTCATGTCGGAGCCGCCTCGCAGTCGAGGTCGAAGATGTGCCGCGCCGATACCATACGAGTAGCCACAACCCATCTCCGTGCCCAAAGTAATGCCGTTCCCAGCCCATGCGGCAGTGCGGACGTTGCCGGCGTCCTGGTCGATCTGCGCCGCGCGGCAGTACACGGGCCTGCGGCGTTGGTGTGGCGTTACTGCTGGGAAGAGGCGCTTGCTAATTTCGTGATACCCTTAGGGACTCTTCCATTGTTTGTGCTCGCCGCGGCGCAGCGAGTGGCACTTATGGTGCGTTGGGAGGTTCAGTCGTGCAGGCTTCTTGGGGCCTAATGGTAATCTGGTTGGGTGTCTTGTGATTAGGGGGAGGGTTGTGGTACATTCTATTTAGCCGCGGATGTGATGCCTGGGCATTTCGTAGTGTGTGTTGGCATTGTACTTGCCAGCGGGATTGGTGGTGAATCATGATTGCCCGTGGGCTGGAACTGATGATCTTGTCGGGTTGCTGAGGTCAAGGGCTTGGCGTTCTTTGGACTTGTATTGTCGGGAGTGAGAGGATTCACATTGAAGTACCGTTAGTCGAGGCGAGACGGGGAAGCATTTTAGGCCAAGGCTGTGTATTTCCTTTTGTATTGGAATATGCGATGCCGGCGTACACTTTAGCTAGCCTGGAGTCGTCGTCGGTATTGGGATTTGGCCGTCTACTTTTCACTCGACTTACTTTAGACACTTTGTGCTTTGGTAGCTAGTCGGATGCTCGCGGCTTGCTAAATACTAAAATATGAATCAACTGGCTTGTTATTGTTACTATTTTTGCATGCGGACACACTGAGGGTTGCTTTTATTTGCGGTTCACGGTGGCTGGTTTGCTAAAGCTACTGACGTTGTGATAAAGCAGGGCCAGTCCATTTCTCGGGGATGGATCTTCACGTATCAGTCAATACAAATGACGCTGAATTTCAAGCACAGGGCTGCGAGCTTTGCTGATTAAATAGCTGACTGGGTATAGTTATCATGATATTATGATGTTGTCCATGTTATGGTGTGGCCAGCACACCATCATCAGGTGACATTGAGTTAATCTGATCCGTCTAAAACTCCTAAAAACGCCAACGCCAACTGTCGTTTCTAACAAAACGCTCATTCTATTTTGTATCCGTGACTTTCTTATACGGCACGTCGATGCCAAACTCATGCAGTCGGGGTCGTGCGGTGCGGTCCGTTCCAGACTCCGGAGGCAATGCTCACCGGGTGGCGTTTAATGGAGGTACTTCCACGCCCATTCTACTCATCTCGTAAACGCTGCATTGCGTGCATTGATCTCGTAGTCTGTGGTATTGGTAGGCGCGGTTACAACGGCACCGAAGGCAGGGGCCATGATGATTGTTCTTCTTCACGCGGATGACCTTGTCCGCTGGACAACCACAGGAATACAGAATACTGAAATGCCAACAGCGATTTTCGTCCGGTACGGTTACCGTGATGCCGTCGACAGTCACCTCGCGGCTGCGGAATATGGTGGGTTGTTGCGCGCTCATGGCTCGGTATTAGCAGGGGCGGTTTTTCTCGTGTTCGATAGAAATGGGGTTATGTTATTGGATGCGATATTGCCAGCGATGCGGGATAAGTGAAGCAGGTAGAATTTGCTGCAGTAGTGAAAAGATAATCTGTGGTGGTATGTTGGTGGAAGAGGAGGGTGATATATATATACACTTATCTGTCTCGTGGGCGTTCCTTTTTGCCTTTCGCAATGACTTGGTCAATGCGCTCCGATGGGCGCAAACAATAATGATTCTGATGCGAACAAAGAGAAAGTAATAGGCTTGCGCCTTAACTCCTTGGTCTTATCCATTTTTGGTTGTCAGGCTGCTTTGTCAGTGTGTTGAATGAAATGAAAAATGCCGAATTAAGGCTGTGACGGAAGACGTGCAGTGATTCTGCCTTGGGATCGTGGTCCTCGCTGAGGCTCCAGAGCGCGCCAGAACTTTGCTTCGTCATGAGGGAGGTTGTCTGCCCGTGCTGCCATAATCAGGTAAGTATGGCTACATACTTATATCATGTTGGTCCTACTACCTAATAAGTGTAATTGAGAATGATGAGATCCTTGGAATCGACAGTACATTTTCATTCTGCACGAGGTCTCAGATGTGACGCGATTGACAGTGCGGATAGTATATTTCGGGGGTACATACCTAGTAATTAAGGTGGCCTCTGCACTGTGACTCGTCTACATATGTAGTTAACACATGAGCTCGATAAAAGCATAAGTAACGAGATACGTGCCTGATGCTTCTACCGAGGATTCTGTGGTGAATTCAGCTGCGCATCAATAGTTACCTAGGACATCACTGGATATTGTTGGAGCATTTCAAGGGGTTAAGTGGTATTGCGCTAGCTACCTATTAATGTGCGCTTGTGACTCGCTGATGTGGGAAAGATGCGGCGGTACAGATAATATGTGAAAGTCGATAACTAACATGTCTGTGTCGTAGGGTTTGTTTTTGGGGGTGTGCCGCGCCTTTATCTGTGGGATCTGGACGACAACAGCCATACGACCCACCGTAAACCGCCGTTGTTGATCAACACTTTGAAATCGGTCTTCCGTACGGACGTACTTCATCGCCGGGTGTCAAGGCCGGGTCGGGCCCCGGCGATCCTAAAGAAGGAAGAACTAGAAGGATTCGTCGCTAAGGCTGTTGCGTCCGTAGTGTACCTACCGGTACCTACAAGGTACCTACAGTACCTCTCACTGAGGCACCGAGGCACTGAGGCTGACGTAAAGAGCCGCTAATTTAGCGTCACGTCGTCACCACCTAATACAGTGTGTATACTGTACAGAAATGCACCGTGGACAAACGGCTGACTGTGGCTGCACAAGCCCCAGCAAAGGAGCAATCCGAATCTCTGCCATCCACTAGGATTACCAGTACAACCCACGATCAGGCAACAGCATTACCTACCTGGTCCAATCTCCTGCGTTTGCATTATCCTCACCACCTCGCCATCTTAGTCCTCGCACCCTATGATATACACTACGCGTCTGCATCCTGCCCATGATTGATCGCTCCACTCAATCTCTGACCACATTTCCAGGCACCAGAATTACTTACCGAGGATCGCTCTCTTCTCAAGGCAGCGGTATTATTCCCAGCGGCCTCATAGTCCAACTCGCTGCCGCTCGCTCCGTCATGTTCTTGTAGCAAGCCCCTGTGTTTCTCTTCGTTCTCAACGCGTTTCCACGTTGCTTCCATTTTGATTGCCAGTATCAAAACACCGGTTCAAGGATTGCCTACTATCAATATCTCATTATGTCCCTGTAATCATCCGAAGAAAACCTTGAATCCTTTTCCATTTTCAAGTATCCCTTCGGTTGTTCCCTGTGGTCTGGTTGTGACCCGCTACAATGGAGTCCTACCTACCTAGGGGTAGGATGCCCCTAGGTGTTCATCGTCGACTTAGTAGGCTCTATAACGACACCAAGAAGTCGTCTGATTTTGTCCAGGAGCCTGTGCAGGCTCCCGATGACCCCGAGATCAAAGCCCTGCATCGTAAACTACGCATTCAAAAGGACAGGCTGGTCAGCTGGGGATTAGAATGGTCCGACCCGAACCAGGCTGCAGAAATCGATGAGTCTCTCAATGAAGCTGGTCTGTCCGATCTTGTTGGGAGCATCATGGCCACGATCAAGGATATATTGGCTGAAGCAGAGCCTCTTTGGCTCGCTTCAAAACGACCTGCTGGAAATGAGAAGTCAACTGGGAAAGCTTCTGGAGATAGGAAAACTCCGTTGATAGTTTGGGATAAGAGTCGGTTCGAGGATCTCGTCAAGGACCTAACAGCCTCGATCGATACTCTCTGTGATCTGTCCCGTACTCGCTCGTCTGCAGCTATGGCTGCTAGTACCTCGAGAAAGCTATCCGATTCAAAGTCATCCGCCGAAGATCTGCGGCCTTATGGTTCCACGCGGATACAGACACCCCAACAGATTGATCCTCGATCCCTCTCGAGCCTCGTGTCAATCCGGGCACCGCCTTTCCCCGCGAGCATTCTCCCAAAGGATCGTCCGCAGGATATTTTCTTCATGGGCAAGGAAGCCTTCGCTGAACTAACAAAGCAGCCTGTTCGACGGCCATGGACTCCGCTTTTAGTTGAGTACGCGGAGTTTGACCCAATCTATTCTGCGACAGGAATTATGCCTGAAATGACCCGGTTCGAAAAGCTGAGTGCGGGACTCCAGAAAGAGTCATCGCGACCTCCGGGCTCGTGGATTGGATTGCCTCTTCTTCTGGGTTATTACGAGGACATAGAACGTTCCAGGCTGGCTCTGATATACTCTTTCCCCCCCACGTTCAACGCTGTGACTTTTGACAATCTGACACAGCAGCCTACCGACAATTTGTGTACACTGAGTAACTTGCTCAGTCGACCAAATTTTGAACCCACCCTGGAAGCTAAATTTCGTCTTGCTTTCAATTTAGTAAACACTGTTTTCGACATGCATTTCAGGGGCATCACGCATGGTAACCTTCATGCGTCGACAATCTCTTTCACCAGTATAGGGGAAAATCACTCTGGAATGTCTGGGGCGAATGAAGTAGATATCAGGCGTCCTCTCATTTCATCTTTCGATGTCTTTCCCAATCCGCCCTCAGCTAGCCATTTGCCCTCTACTTTCCTCTTGCATCGTCATCCACTTGATCCCCGAACCACCAGTCAGTCACCGCTGGCCGCCAACAGTGATACCAAAACTCTGGATCTATATTCGCTTGCCATGATACTCGTCTCGATCGGTCTTTGGACCACATTGGAAAATCTCGTCCCCAACTCGAACTCACCAAGTGTCCCAGAGTCAGTCCTTGGTCAAGTTGCCATTCGATGCGGCACACCGTATATGAGGGCGGTGCAAATATGCTGGAATGCTGTCGAACATGAACTTTCACGACCTGGTAGTGGCGATGAAATTATCAAGCAAATGCAAGCCAAAGCAAGTGGCTACTTAGAAGCATGCTGTATCTTGGATGGCGTCAGTGGGCTCAATGATCGTATTGGCGATGACTTCTTCCATACGTCTTCTTCCCCAAGTGCACAGTTTAGGACTTCCACTGCCTTGGTGCCAGGCCCTTCCTTAGCTTTCCCGAAGTACCAAACTTACGATATTCCTACACGCCAACGGCTTAATTTTCAAAAGAATACCCCAGCCCGCTCGTTGCCAGGTCCTTCGGAAACCGCCCCAAAGGCTCAAAGTTATGACAAGAAGGACGTATCTCTTCAGGAGCGGCCACCGATCGTTCGCAAACCGCTCCCTACCGAGAATAAGGATATTACCGAGCGGCCACCATCTGTTTCGATAGTTCGTAGGCCACTCCCCGAAGGTAGTGATATTTCTGATCTTCTCGTAATTGTCATGTGCTGATTTATGCCAAGCTCCATCAGTCAAAAATACGCCAGAGAAGCCGAAAGAAACGCAGCCTAAACTTCGGCTTTACCCCCAAATTGCATTGCCCGCCGATATCGTGGAACAATGGAATGAAATATTGATGCCGCAGATTAACCTAGCTCTAAAACACTTCTATCGCAAGAACCCTGAATCGGTGGAGATCTCACTCGAGTCTGTTGGAGAATCTCCTCAAAGTGCCACGCCTACTGTGCTGGTTGTTTGCACGTCAGTGAGCAAAGTGCGTGCCATCTTGAATAAGAAGCTGGGTATTCTTTTTGATGGGACGACCTTGGGGATCTCGCTCAAGGTATGCCGGGGATCTGTAGTGCGATCACGGAAAGGACCCCCGTGGGGTATGCAAAAGGGTGATAGATTTGACGCGTCAAGTCAACATGTTGACGATGACGAACTTGAGACTGAAGCAAACACCGCAGCGAACCCTGATTACCAAAAAAAGCCGAAAAATGGCGCCAGCATTGGAGCATGGATCGGGACTAAGCATCTTCCACCGGTTAGTTTGGGTGGCGTTATCATTGTGAACGACAAGCCCTACGGCATGACCGTACATCATATGTTGGACGATCCGGATCGTCCCTGTCAAGCATCTAATGAAGCCGAAGGGGGTTTAGGAAATGCAACGCGTGCGAATTTAACTACAATTCGAAGCAATGCAGCGGGGGAAAAAGAGACTTACTCCGAATATAGCAGCGACAGCTTTGCTTGCGAGTTCTCTGACGCAGAATCCGACTATTCCGTTACGGATTTCGCTAGCGATGAGGAAGACGACGACGAATATGAAGAATTTAGCGTGCCAGGCGACATGCCTGGGGTAGAACCAGGCTGTGAAGATGGTACGTAAAGTTTGGGATTCATGACAAATCCTTCACCCTGTTCCAGTGTCGATGGCGATCGCTTCAAGATTGCGGAGTCGCAGAGTCAGAGTTCTAAGAGATGGCAATCCACTGATCGATATCTTCAGAGTATATCGTGACACAGCCTGCCCTTGACGATGTCCCCGCCGGGTTCTATCCCTCATCCGAGACAGAAGACGAGGTAGGCTTCTCGATTTAGTCGCTTTGCCCCCCATACCCTTGGTAGAGAAAGTTCCTGGTCGGATTACGCATGCTGACTTTCCACAGGATCATCTCGATACGTACAGCGTTGGCAAAGTCTACGCCTCCTCCGGAATTCGAAGGAGGACCGAGAATCAGGTCATCCACGAGATAGACTGGGCTCTATTTGAATTCCACGACGAGAGACTGCCGGATCAGAATCTCTTTCCCCAAATAACAGCCGCGGGTAGCCCAAGCACTGCGCCGGGCGCCTTTCAGCCGGTGGAGGTAGCTCCTGCAAAATCCTTGCCTGGACTAGATGTCCAATGTTTGGCTCGCACGAGTGGTTCTCAGGTATGACCGAGATTATATACTCCTGTTCCTCGCATTCTACTGCGCACTAGTTGACCATTCTAGTCTGGTCGGATTTTACCTGCACTTACAACCGTCAAATTGTCCGGACGAAAGTCCCCGAGTCACTCGTACGAAGTTAGTGGAAAAATACCCGGACTGATCTCTCTTCCCAATCAAGGAGGCCGCGGTGCATCTATTGGTATACCAGGAGACTCGGGAGCTTGGATCGTTGACAGTCTCCACGGCCGTCTTTGCGGTCACATCTTGGCATGGAGCGAACGTAAGCAAGTAGCCTATATATGTCCTATGGACGTCCTTCTCCTGGATATTGCCGAGACATTGCAGGCTACCAATGTGCGGCTGCCTAACGGAAAACCCATCGTTGCGGTTGCCGAACATAGAGCTGATGATGACGCGGAGAAGACTTCAGGGTCAAGTTTCAGCGTCAAACACAATAACCTAGACGCAGAAAGTCCTCTCCAAGCGTCAAAGACCGGCGGGCCGGAAGTTGTTGCCGCTACAGTCATCGAGGACCTACCGAGGCAGTTCCGGTCACCCACAGGCGGGGAACGATTTTCGTCCAACATGGACATGCTGGTGACGGAGATGGACAAAGTCCTAAGTTAGTTTGACCGAAGTCCAATAAAGCATGAGAATGATGAGCCTTTTATTGATTGTTAGTCGTGGAGTCAGTGGGAGACAGAACCAAGGGTATGAAAGGCTATAATTAAGGGGAGTTGGGACAATACACACATTCCGATACATACATTCCGGGGCGTTTACCATATATAAGTTCCTCGCCTTTTCAGCCTGCCGCGGTTATTATCTGGGTCACCCGATCAAATGGCCCCAGTGCGCAGAGCTCTAAATCACTTTCATCAGTGCGCAATTCAGCATCACCCGTCGGGAGCGCCGGTCACTCTAATCGCCACGAGCATGGTTCTTCGTGCTAAGTAAGCTGTAACACCGGTTCCGATTCAATGCGTGAGGCAGCGGAATGCATGAGGCAGCGGCAGTTTCCGACCGTTCGGCATCACGACTGCCGCCGGACGCGACTCAATTCATACCAAGGAAGCCCGACATGTCCTCTCTCTATCTATGCCGGGGAAGCTCATCCGCCCCCGTTCAGGCGATGTAAAAGAACCCAAGTGTCAAGAGGAACGAATATACCAACATAAAAAGAGTGAAGCAGTTTGATTTTCGTTGCGGCTTGGCTTGTTTCGTCCCAAGATCCCGGAGCCGGGATCCCGCACAAGTCTTTCACAAGGTGAACCCTCACCAGTAATAAAACGCCGCTTGTTTCTTTGGCAACGAATTCACATGCAGTTCTTTCGAGGATTGGAAAACGGAAACGGACATTATCAAGAAGGGGAAAGGAAGGGTCAGTCAGCGATCGCTCAGTCATAGAGGGTAGATAGATAGTATCTTCTCAAACGCGTTTCCATAGGTACGAAATAACAGCTTAGGCCGGCCGGGGGATTCGGCTCGGCACGTTCCTGCGTAGTATTTATCTGTCCGTAGGACATTATTACGCTCAAACTCGGGTGGAAATCTAAATACCCCTGCAATTCAGGTCCCTGTAAATAATGCAGAAAGTGCCCGTATTGGTCAGTCAATTATAGGTAAGTGGGTCCTCCGTAGGGCAGATTATTACCACTTCAACAACACCAAAAGATAGGGATCCAGGAAAAATTTTTGGACCACTCCAAAAACAACTGGCTGTCCCCGGAGCTTGCGGAGGGCCGTACTGCCAGTTTTTTTTGGAGTGGTCCAAAAATTTTACATTAGCTACCTATGTAGGTACCTAAATAGTAGTGTCAACAAGGTTACATTGATGAGATGGCTGTTGGGCGGATGTTGTCAAGCGCGAATACCACAGCTTATATAATCATCACGGAATTCGTGAAGTAATCTAGAGACGGATAGAGGTTGAGCAATCGTTTCAACATTTCATTGCACCACTATAGCCCTCTGAGTTAAGATTGTGCCGCCTTCATTTATATACCGAAGCTTCCAATTGATGCAGTCATTTATTCCAATAAATTTAACTGCTGAATTTGCTGTTCTCTCGAGTAGAGGACTCCCGTGCATATGCAAACTGTGACGTATGTACATGGGGTACTCGAAAGCAGACATGTAGCAGAATTTCAGTGCTTCATGTTCGTTGATGGGTGCTCTATAGCCCGCGTTTCAAGACGAGCCATGCTACTTTCAAATCCTTCTCATATTACAAAAACCCCCAATTACGCCATGAAGGCGAGTCCGGCCAGTACCATGAAGCCAGTAGTCAGAAGAGCGCCGAAGCCGCCTGTCGCAACAGTGTGTAGCGAAGGTGCAGCATTTGGAGTCTTAGTTGGCGACGCGGGATTACTGGTGGTGGGAGCACTGGTGCCGTTACTGACAAGGGCACTCAGTTGCGCGTCGTTCGTGTACGTAGCGGTAATCTTAGAGTCATTGAAGCAGTTTGAAGGAGTATCGACAGTACCACTGACAATATTAACAGCCGCGCACTAAGATGGATACTGTCAGCTAAGCCAAGAACTCTCCATTTACTTATTCACTTTACGGGATGCGGCTCTGTTGTCGGTTGCTGGGTAAAGCAAGGTGGTGCGGGTGTTTAAACAAGTTCAACTGCCATCTCACCTGGTACAAAAGACCGTCTGGACCATTGGCTACAACGCTGAGTATGGCCTTCTGGCCAACGAATTGCGGCGGGATAGTAACGCCCTGGGCGCAGAATTCACCAGCTCCAGTTTGTTGGACAATTCCGTGGTAGATCTGGGTCCAATTGCCCCCAGCGGTGAGATCGGTGGTGATACGGTACAGCCAGTCGGTTTGCGGGTGTGTAGACGTGGAACCGATAGCGTCGCCGCCGGCGTGAAAGTCGTTAAAGGCAAGGTTGTTAATTTGCGCGGGCTGGTAGCCGCCACATGGGGCATTGCCTTCGGTCTCTTCCATCAACGGGCCCACGGTCTGAGGGTCCTGGACGGTGAAGTGGGCGCTGGCGCCTGCAGCCAGAAGCAGGGCGGCGATATTGGATTGCAACATCCTTAACGCGTGGACAGCGACAGATGAGTGCTATGGCGTAAGTGTATGGGATCAGAGGAGCTGATGGCTCGAAGTGGAAGTGAAAGTGGAAGTGGAAGCAGAGGTGGAAGCGGGAGTGGAAATGGAAGCGGGAGTGGAAATGGAAGCGGTTGGTGGTGAGAACGCGCAAGAAAGTCGAGAAAGAAAACAGTTGCTTGCACTTATACGATGTGTAGGTAACTAATAAGTGTCAGTAGAAGGCGGGAGGTAACAATAGCAACGGCGGGATGTACGAGGTACCTGGCAAATAAGTACTGTATACGGCGTGCGCTAGACAAAGTCCCGAAGACCCGCTGGTTATCAGCAAGCTAGCGCTAGATTCCGGCGACGATGCGTGCCGGCTGGTAGTAAACAGATGTCCCGAGTACTTGGCATGTTGGCATTTCAATGTACCCAGCGTGCACCTCCCTGACAAGGTTCGGACAATCGCGACTTGTCGATGAGAAACGGCTCCTTCCTCCCGGTTCTACTACGTGCATGCCCCGGACAACGAGCCCCAGGGCGGTTACTACCTATAGCAACTCGTGCGGTAAGTACCGGTAGCCGTGTGCGGTAGCCATGCCGTATGTGAGCAAGATTCTCTCACGCAGCCCCAGTTGCAAAAAAGTCCAGAACGGCAAGAACTTCTTTTAGTGCCAGGCGAAGCCAGAAAGGGAATATGTACCTGCCTATTTATTGCCTTTGCTTCCCTTCCATCGTGCGGATCAGTTGCACACGACGTACAAAGTAATTGTTGTACCTTTGCGATACTATAACTCTTGCTTTCGCTGCAGACACTCAAAAGCTGTGTGGTGTATGTACAGGTATTCACCTTGTGGATGGTGTATCCGTAGAAGACAATTCCACAGACGCCGGTAGCGCAAGTGACGCCCGCGCATGTGAGATGCGACCCTGGAAGCTGCTCGGTGTGGAGACGACTGCGGGTCCTCTTCAGAACGGCAGAACGGCAGAACGGCAGAAGGAGCGATGTGACTGGCCACATGCTAGGCCAGGCTTCCGCTTTGAGGCTATTTGAGCAAATTGTGGACCGAAGCAGTTAGCGCTGCGTGGCTACCGCATACCGCTGCATTCTTGCATTCTTGCATTCTTGCTCACCCGTCAACGACGATGAATCTCCCAGCATCCTTCTCACGCCGGCTACCGCGAAGATAAGTCGATCTCACTCTGAATGATCGCGCTGGCTTACAGCATGAACGTCGTCTCATCCGTGCTGTGGTGCAAATGGATTGCTACAAGACGGGCACATAATATTACCCAGCAATGGTACATCTCACTCACACCGATCCGATGGTCTTGGGCGAGTAAGCACAACATGTCTTTTATTACGTCTGTATTCAAGTCGCGACGGCATCTTGAGAGAGAATCCCATTTATACTGATGCGCTGCACTACCTACACTAGATAGACTGCGCGCACGCGGCACGCCTGTGGTGACCTCGGGCATCTATAATAAGTAATACGGACACGGCAAATCGCATGATCGCATCTACGAAGTACTTAATGAATAAGTAATACAGAGGTAGCGCCAAGTGGTGGTTTGGGTGAGTCCCACTTCTCTCCATGACCGCGTGGTGACATTGTGAGCAAGTTTCTGCCCTAAGAGTTTAGTTTAGTAACGGCCTCACAGCAATGCCGCAATAGCCTGTCTACAATGTAATTATGGCCTTTGTGTGAAGAAAGTACTCCGTGCCCGTGCTAATTCAACGTCTTCCTACCGAGCAGTGCTGTTATACGCATCTTCACCTCTACAACTCTTCGCTCTCATTACACAATCGTCAATTCCATTGTCGCGCGAAACCTGCGCTCCCACGTCTTTCATCACTCGTCTTTCGCCTCCATAAACCCACCTCTGGAAATAAAAAGACGTCAAACGCGGTGTCATTGGAGCATAGCTTACGCACTCAGACCGGTTACGTTTCTCCCAACCCAACTCTCCCTCCGTAGACAAGAATCTAACTTGGTACTGTGCAGATTCCTGATCGGTCGCTGCCTTCATGCGCAGCACCTGAATTTTCCGTATTGCTGTAGCGTTAACTTACACAAGATGGGCCGGAGACACGATTCTCGCTCCATGGACTCCATGTCCATGGATACCATGTTCACTCCCGCCAACAAGGCATTAGCCCGGGAGTTCTGGTATATCATCGCGGCCGTTGTCGTCTTATTGGCATTCATCCGCGGCATCAACGCGGTTCAGGATGTCATCAAGTGAGTTATTGGCCTTATGAGGGGTTCGAAACCCGTCCGATCTCCTCCAGTACTGACAGTGCCCTGGTAGACTTCGCAGATCACGACAGGTTTCGATCCAATATCCTACAAGACCGTCGAATCCATTGATGCAAGCATGGGCGACAATGACAGCTGTAGGACGGGAAATGAATTACCCCCAGCTCTACATTCCCACGCGATATCTATCCTGGATGACCCCTCCTCCTCTCGGTCGTGTCCTTGTTCTGCTTGCGTATTGGGCTGTTATTATCTACATGATGGTTCACGATGCCATAATCAAGGACGCCAATTTCTGGGAACGAATCGGTTTCCGTAATGCCTGGGTTACTGTCACTCAGGTCCCGCTGCTTTATCTCCTTGCGACCAAGACTAACATGATTGGACTCATTATTGGCATGAGCCATGAGCGCTTAAACTGGCTGCATAGATGGGTTGCTCGGACCATGTTCGTGACGGCCACTGTGCACGGTTTTCATTTTTGGTCTGAATGGGTGTATTATGACATGGTGGAGATGGAGCTGGAAACGATGCCAGTCATGGTACCGTACGGTTTCGCGGCATGGGGTATCTTGCTGTGGATGACGATCACCTCTTTCAAGCCATTCCGATCCATGGCTTATGAAGTCTTCGTCATTCAGCACGTCTTATCCGCCGTTATTTTCTTGTACGTGATATATGTCCACGTTCCCGGCTACGCCCTATATAATGTCTGGCTAGCCATCGCTTTTATTTGCTTTGACCGAGCCTGCCGCTTAGCCATGCTAGCCTGGCAGAACTTCAAGTTTGTGCCAAAGAAGACATGCTGCAAGGGTGGCCAGCGCCTCGGCCACCAGACACATATTACAGCTGTCGGAGACTCAATGACAGTCCTCACAATCACCGGTGTGCACTTTGAATGGTCCGCGGGACAGCACCTTTACTTATGGATTCCTCGAATCGGGTTGCTGGAAACACACCCTTATACCATCGCCACGTCTCATCCGTTACCTGGCACTTGCACTTGCAACAGCATTCAACTGGTTGTGCGATCACACAATGGATTTTCGAAGAGACTGAATCAATTCGCACGCAAGGCTGATGCGCTAGGCAAGAAGGAGACGGTGACGGCTTTTGTAGTTGGACCCTATGGCCTACCTCCACGATGGGACGTTTTCGAGACCTTGATTCTTATCTCAGCATCGACAGGAACCTCATACACACTACCGATTCTCGAGAGTCTTCTGGACTCGAACGAAGCAACATGTACCAAGCGTATTGACTTCTTATTGGCGACAAGACAAGGTGAAGAAGCCGGCTTCTATCGCGAGCGACTACGTGAGGCTATCGACAAGGCGCAGTCGGCAGGTATTGAACTAAGAGTCCACATTGCCGTCACAGGCGATGGGCAGTTGGAAGCGCTAGAATCTGCAAACACAGATATATCCGCAGCCTCGGGTACTTATTTGGAGAAGAAGATGCTCGTCGAGGAGGAAGAACTAAATAGCATCGAGCCAACTTCTACTGGTAGGCCGACGCCACGGAAGCGGCTGTCACAGAGTAGCCTTGACTCGCACATATTCCATTCAGCGACCAGACCTGATGTCTCCAGTTTCATCAGAGAGGCAGTCGAAGCAACTGGAGGCGAGACCGGCGTGGCAGTGTGCGGTGGACCATCTCTGGTAGCGAAAGTTAGGATGAGCGTGGCAAAGCTGAGCGACGAACGAGCAGTACACAAGGGCACAGGAGCCCAAGGAATATATTTGCATGTTGAGGAATATGCCTTTTAGGTAGTTCTACTAGTTATTACGCCCATATTAAGTTGCACGGTTATACGCGTGGCATCGGCGGAGGATCTTGCACGTCGGGATGGGAACAGTTATGAGGAGTTAACAAGACCACACATTCTTTTGGCACAATTATACCCATATAGAGTGCAATGGAGGGGCGGGAGTTTGCGGTAGAAAGTACATGGAGAACATAAGGCGGTTGCCCTCGCGAGATGATGCCTTTTGGACGGCAATCATCCTCTGACCTCGAGGTCGTGCTTATGATGCCTTTCCTGATATTTGCATGAATAAGTAGTTTATCTAGCTAAGAGATAGAGGGGTTCCTCGGGCACTATGCACCTAACCCGTAGGGAGGGTCCACCAAAAAGTTGCATGCACGATCTCCCGTCCCGTCCCGCTGGCAGCTGGCAGGCAGATGAGAGCCACGAATTTTCAATGCTTGCCTACAATCGGCGCTCGTTGAGTCACTTGGCAACTGGTCCTGGGGAAAAAAGAGAATATAGCCCGACTACCTTATGGGAGCTTGGATCGCGCTCTAAGCGCCACAAAAGGCATTCTTTCGGCTGCAACTGCGACGGTTTGAGTGGTCGAGCACATGCCGGTGCCAGCCCGTGTCTTCCCATTCGCGTCTTCGTCTGTCCGGCGCATTGGGCCTTTGCGACGCAAGTTTTCTCTATCGCCATTACCCCACCATCTCTCCCGTGGACCTGGTTGTCTACCCCTCCATCCTTCTTCCCGCCGACTTCTCTCACCACCATTCAACCTCGAATTCATCCGCAAACCCTCCCTTTTCCACGCACGCACTTTCGCCATGACTGCCGACCCGGTCAACGAGCTCTCTGCCCAGCTGGAGAAGCTTGGTACCCTAGACAAGTTTCCCAACTGCTACCCTGACGTTAACCCTCAAGATCTGTACCGCGCACACATAACGTCCATCCTCCACGAAATCACCGGCGTCGATAACACCGTCATCTACAATGCGCTCCAGTGGACCTTGTCCCTGGACAAGGGCGACGTCGTCCTGGCTATCCCCGCCCTTCGGGTCAAGGGCAAACCTGCCGAGCTCGGGGAGCAGTGGCTAGAGAAAGTCCGTATTAGCCCTTGAAGCTATTCACTACCGGTTGTGCTGACACGTAGTTCGCAGTGGCCCGAGTCCCCGCTCGTCGAGAAGCCCATCCTCAACGGGCCCTTCATGCCCTTTTTCTTCAAGCCAGGCCCTCTTGCACAGGCTGTCATACCAACCGCACTGAAGCTAGGACGTGAGTTTGGCGCCAACAAGGCCAATGGCCTGAAAGACCCAAACGATCCCTCCAAAGGCCGGAAACGCATCCTGGTTGAATTCTCGAGTCCCAACGTGAGGCGCACCCTGAGTTCTCCAGTTGCGCTGCAATTGATATATTCGGCCAGGATTGCTAACTCAAGCGTAGATTGCTAAACCTTTCCACGCCGGCCACTTGCGAAGCACCATTATTGGAGGATTCCTGAGCAATCTTTATGCTACTTCGGGGTGGGATGTCGTCCGTGTCAACTACCTTGGAGACTGGGGAAAGCAATATGGTATCCTGGCTGTCGGCTATGAGAGATACGGTAACGAGGCGGCTCTTGCCGAGGATCCCATCAACCACCTCTTTGAAATTTACGTCAAGGTCAACAAAGAAATAGCCGAGGAGAAAGAGGAAAGTGAAAAATTGCAGAAAGACGGCAAGACAGCAGAGGCCCAGAAAATCATCGAAAACGGCACCGACGAGCAAGCCCGCCGATATTTCAAGCTGATGGTCGATGGCGATGAGAAAGCCCTTGCCTTGTGGAAGCAATTCCGCGATCTCAGCATCGACCGATATAAACAGACGTATGACCGACTGAACATCCGGTTCGACGAATATTCAGGCGAAAGTCAAGTTTCGGAAGACGCCATGAACGCGGCAGCCAAAAGGATGCTGGACATGGGTATCGCCGAAGAGTCTGACGGTGCCCTCATCGTTGACTTCGCCAAGCATGTACCAGGCAAAGCTGGTAAGGCGCTGGAGAAGCCTATCATCCGAAGGAAGGATGGCACCGCCCTCTATCTCACTCGAGACATCAGTGAACTGTTAAACCGCGAGGAAAAGTACCATTTTGACCACATGATATACGTCATAGCTTCCCAGCAGGATTTACACGTGAAGCAATTCTTCAAAATCGTTGAGCTGATGGGCTATAAAGACATCGCCGCCAAAGTACAGCACATCAACTTTGGTTTGGTCATGGGTATGAGCACTCGAAAAGGCACTGTCAAGTTCCTGAATGACATTCTCCGCGATGTCGGCGATTATATGCACGAGGTAATGAAGAAGAACCAGGACAAGTACCAGCAGGTTGAAGATCCCGACGCTGTTGCTGATATTCTCGGCATAAGCGCCGTCATGTGTCAAGATATGACCGGTAAGAGGTATGTGTTATGCTGAACTCAACTCTGGGAAACCCCCCACTGCTACTCGATGAGCTGGAAATTAAAATGTGTTTAGGATCAACAACTACCAGTTCGATATGGCTGTGATGACCTCATTCGAGGGCGACACGGGTCCTTATCTCCAATACGCCCATGCTCGATTATGTTCTATTACCCGAAAGGCTGGTCTCAGCGCTGAAGAGATTGCGTCCGCGGATCTATCCTTGCTCACAGAGTCCCACGCTGTGAATCTCATTCGGGTCCTGTCACAATGGCCAGACGTGGTACAAAACACGCTTCGTACACTGTAAGTGCTCGTGCGCCGTGCTTGGGTCGGGGCTTTTTACTGATGCCATATCCAGTGAGCCAACCACCGTCTTAACCTACCTCTTCAAGATGACCCACGCTTTAAGCTCAAGCTACGACCATCTCAGAATCGTCGGATCAGAGCCAGGCCTCATGAAAGCTCGCATGGCTTTATATGACGCAGCCCGAATTGTGCTCAACAACGGCATGCGCCTGCTTGGACTCACACCCGTAGAGAGGTAAGGCCCCGTGAATCTCGAAACGGATCAGCGCAATAAGAGGTAAAAAGACGCTCACCATCTCACAGAATGTAAAACGCTATACCATTACTTTCCCCACTCACAGCACGATATGCTACCTATGGGGGTCGCAGGACCATGGCCTTCTTGCTGAGGCTGGATCATGCATACGGATCATCTGTTGATCTCACGCTTGCTGAATCGCAAGTGCCCGCCGTAATCCACGCGGGGGCTGGGTCGGAACATTATGTACGAGAACGGCGGATGAACGTTTGGTAGTACGAAGATCCTGAACAGTGTAGTCGAATGGTGCCGAAAAGAGGGTACGGCAATCGGCAGCGAGAGCGTTCGTGTTAGACACATAGAAAAGTCGTGAGTCCGTCCCGGTTTCAAGCAATCGTGGACTGGGGCTGACCTCTTACAAATATCCATAACAAGTATGTTGGTGCAACGGCCATGACATGTGAAATGTACCCAACATTACCGTGTGATTTCAGGCACAGTCTTGCGCATATCGCTTTGCAAGCTATAAACTATACAAGTTCGCTTGCTTACCACGCTCCATCGTCTCTTTCTCCGGGGTTTGTATGATGCTTTTGTTTCAAAGATCTCACTCGTCACTAAAGATTGGCGTCATGATGTGATATCTTCCACTTCTTAATCTACGATTGCCTCGCCCAGGTGAATGGGAATCTCCGTCCGGTCCAATTCCAGGTGCCGGTCAGCGCTTCCGCGTGCAGATCTAGCCACACAATATATACTTCCTCAGCCCCGAAACGTGCAGGAGGTCAGGTTACTGCTACCGCCATAGTCTTGTGCGAGTTCCGTCTCATACGAATAGGCGTAAGCACGGGAAAGAGATATTTGAAATGGTTACCCTGACATACCAACTCAGAGAAGTCGTCTCCAGTACCTCCGCCGGCGTCACTTAATCATCGGCTTGTTGCCCTTTTCGTCTTTTGATCTCACATCTTGCTCGATATTAATCTATATCGAGGCAGCACGCCTGAAACATGACCTACACCCTCGAGCTCCCCAGGTTGTTATATTGACTTTCTCTGCTGCCACTGCATATAGATGTTGCATATACTCGTGTTGTGGATCGCCAGCTGCTCGCTAGCCACGAGTGAGGGAAGATGCCTTTATGATGGCCGTGACACGCAAGTGCGTGGCAATGGGATGAGACAAATCCCCTGCGAGTGGCCGCAGTGGTGCTACATTGGATGCACTTACTGACCCGACAACATACAGATGGACAGTGTCGGCCTTTCGCGGTTTTGGCTTCATCGGGGCTCCCTAAAGTCGCCTGTATCGTAACAGAAGACTAGGCAGCGCTCGCAACTGCGACCAAATTTCCATGGCGACGGGCATACCCCTGACATCCGAGGTTGCCGGGGTCATGACAGCCTGCTTGAAACTCGTCCTCTCTGGAACTCAAACTCAGTTTCTTTCCATCTGGAAACGTTCGGTTCTAATTACTCAAGCTATCGTCATACCATGTAAGGGGCTTACTGCGCAGAAACACCGTACCCTTGATGGCATGATGTGGTCCAGGTTGCCATGGGTTACTTTGTTCATGATATTGCGAGCCTCTCTTGACAAATTGGAGCGGGCACTTTGCTTCACGCTGCTGCGCTCACATTGCAGAAATACTGTGAGGTCAACTGCTGCAGAGATCTCACCTTTCCAATCCCGGTCCCTAACGCATGTCAAGGCATAACCCTGCTTTGTTCCGCAAACCCACGGGGCTTCGAGGCTTTGCGAGGAATTAACGTTTGCTATTTGACTAAGTCATAGTTGCGTCAGTTGGCCGGCCCCCCGGGCGACTGTTCAGAAGGGCAAAAACACATCCTGACTTATAAGGATCTTCCCCTGACCACCGGTTGCTGGTTTTGCTGACCGGCCTGACGCTCATTATCGTGTATCTCATCGCTGCACTCACATGTCCGCCTGAGTCAACTCACGAAGCGCTCACCATGGCAGTGATTCTTCTCCTGTCGTTCGTCGGTCTACTAGCAGCCTTTGTCCTCCGTATAAGGCACGTACGACGTACGCGGGCTAGGATACCTCCAGGTGTTCGACGTCTTCCGGGGCCCAAGAGTAAGTGGTCATACCGAAAACCTATCATGTACGTGTATGGTATGTTTACGACTGAAATCGGTAGGCTACCCGATCGTGGGCCGAGTACACGACGTACCGAAGGAGTCATCATGGATCAAATTCTATGAGTGGGGGAAAGAATACGGGCCGATATACCAGACAGAAATCTTCGGCACGGTTCATGTCTGGATCTCATCGGAACAAATTGCGCATGACCTCCTCTCACGACGAGCCGCCATATACTCAGACAGGCCTCAGATCCCCAATCTTCCGGATAACCGGACCAAAGGGGACTATCTGGCTTTGACAGGGTCCAACGGTATGCCCCTCGTTCGTTCCGCTTCGACGGGTTTTTATATGCTCACATGAGGTTCATACAGAAACGTGGAAACGCCAACGCAAATTAGCTCAACAACTGATGTCAGCTAATGCGTCGCTACATGATTACCCCAGGAGGGAGCGTGACCGGTTCCTCTATCTTCTGTCACAGGATGCGTCGCAATACCGAGAATACATCGAGCAGTTCACGTCTCGCACGGTAGCTCGACTGACGTGGGGAAATGCACATTCGGCACAGCGGCTCCGCGTCACGACGGCCGGCCTGCTCGACACGATCTCACCGGCAGGGGCGCTGCCGAATCTCATCTCGTGGCTGATGTACATCCCCACCTGCCTAAGCCCCTGGAAACAAAAGGAAAACGCGCGCCACGCCATGGAAGCACAGCTCCTGAAGGACAATATCCGGTATGCGCACGACCGCATCGCGGACGGGACGGCCGCGCCGAGCTTCTTCCACACGTTCTTGGAGAATACCCGGGAGAAGGCGGACGGGATCACGGAGTCCGAGGCTGCGTATGTCATCGGCCAGATGGCTATTGCCGGGGCCTTGACGATTGGTAGTCCTATCCAGAGCTTTCTGCTGGCTATGCTGCATTATCCCGAGTGGCAGAAGAAACTCCAGGGCGAGATCGACGAGGTTTGCAAGGGCGCGTGTCCGCAGTGGGAAGACCGGGAGCAGTTGCCGTTGCTGCGCGCTGTTGTGAAGGAGGTCATTCGGTGGCGGCCTCCTGTCCCTACAGGTATGGAAATACGAAAGTCCAATGATTTATGTGTTTATTTATCCGTGTATTCATCTTTGGAATGTCGGGCTAACTGAAATGCAGGAATTCCTCATGCCATTGAGAAAGACGATGTGTACAATGGTTATTTCATCCCCGCTGGTGCCACTATCCACGCGCTGGAATGGTAAGTAACCCGTACTCGACCCCCGAGGGACCTAGATACCACCGTTACGGGGATGCTAACTTGGAGATTCCAGGGCCATGACGCGAGACGAGAAGACATATCCCGATAGCGAGACGTTCAACCCTGCTCGCTGGCTCGAGCCGTCGTACCCGACGTACAAGGAGCCGCTGTCAGTCTACCCGAAGCTGAGCGGGTTCAGCCAATTCGGGTTCGGGCGGCGCACGTGTCAGGGGATCCCCCTCGTGGAGCAGGACCTGTATCTCGCGATGGGCGGGATGGCGTGGGCGTTCGACATCCGGAAGAAGAGGGCCGACGGCGGCCGTGGGGAGGAGATTCCCGTACACTGGAACGATTTCACGCCGTTGCTCATCGCGAAGCCGCGACCGTTTGAGTTCGATGCGATTGTGCGGGGGGAGGAGAAGAGGGCGCTTTTGAGGAGTATGTGGGAGAGGGAGAAAGGGGCTGATGATGCGGAGAACGAGGTTGTTCGGGAGACTAAGGGCCGGGGTGAGTTTGGGGATTTGGACGGGGATGTTGATGGGGATGGGTATGAGTATGCTTCTAGCGAACGGGGGAGCGAGAGCAGCTGTGGTGCGAACTCGGGTACGGAGTCGGAGTCTTTTACTTCGTCGGGGCAGTCGGATGCGGATTTGTTTGGGACGTTGGATTGATTCTGGCCTCCTATGTTGCGTTGCGTTGCGTTGCGTTGTGTTTTTTGTGTTTTGTTGTTGTCATCTCGTCTCATCTCATCTCATCTCATCTCATTCGTTTGGGAGTTGCGGATTCGGTCGGGTTTTATCTGCTCTTACGGCACATGAGGTATACTTATTTTTTGTAATCTATTTCAGGCATATATGATATTGGGAATAACAGAACCAATTAGGGTATTCAAATCTTTTACGTTGTGTGTAGTGTTTATTTTACTCCGGTGTTTTGGTGTATAATATGGTCCTGGCCGACTTGATTAAAACTCCCTGAGTCTTTGCTATTGCTACTACGTTAAAAGGAAATGTTATTCGCCTATCAGCTCTGTTACGTGGATTGCATCGAACCGACAGCTATGCTGGATATTCGTTTTAGTCGTTTTCAGTATTTCTGCTACATTCGTTGTTGGGGCTCTCAGCCGGACTCCATGTGCACCAAATAGCTAGTCGCAGCTTGAGTATCACTCACAGCTTAAGTAAATACACTACCAAATACCCAACTTGTTATGGTCCTAACTCAATTCCATTCCCTCGGGTCTATGGTGAGTCGGGGCCGTGATCTCAGTAATCGCACGGACACCATGAGGGCAAAGGTGTGCGCGTTCTTATGGTTTCGCCCCGTTGATGATGAGAGAGGCGCTGACCTGATCCGCGATTAGTTATATACATGCATGTAGATTATCACATGAGCGCGCGTTGTGTGTAAGTGTGTATGTGAGCGTCAGTCATCCCAATGTCGCGGCGAAGTATAATCGATGCGCTGACGTTATGTTGGTTTTTGCAAGTCTGTATGCCGCGGTTGATACATATATACACAGTCACATAGTTTAATTCCGTGAGTTCAAGGCGGAGTTAGGGAGATCTGTGAAAGAATCACATTGAGATTGAAATTCTTCATCGCCGGCGTTGAGGTCTGGTCTTCTCAGTACGCGCTGACTGAGAGGATTCAAGTGTGAACTGACTTCCTTGATTGCTACTTGGCTAGAGTACTAAGGAGTGGCAGGGAGACCTTCCCTATATATCTAGGTGCTAGGTAACTTGTTACATGAGGCCTGATTGATAATACTGAATAATCCAGCTCGGTCCTGGCTGAATAACAGGACCTGGGCAGCTTAGTACCAGCTGAATAATGGCGGCTTAGAAATAGCTGTTTGACAGGTCTCCCCCTTCTTTTCCTTTTTCCGCCCGCCTGCCGCTCGTTCCGTTTTCTTCATCTCCATCCCCTCCTTTTCCTCTCGCTTGTCTGGACCCTGCCTCCCTGTCCGCACGTGTCTGCCAACTACGCGTCCATGTTCTGCAGATCTGCTATGCCCGCATGTCTGCGATGCCCTTGCATGTGCGCCAGCATGTTTGTCGTATACTCAGCTCGGCTCTGACCCCGGATCCCTGGGCCCTCGCCACGTTTTCGCGAAAACTACTCTTTGTGGCGGAATGAGCACAGTACCGAACGCACCTGTTAATAGAGTACTTCGTTGCATAAGCAACTATAATGATCTGTTTGAGCGACGATGTGGTTATTGGTTGTTCTTCTCGAGTTATGTACATCGTTTAACTCGTAGAGAAAGCTCGTCGGAAGTTTATTCATGCTGGCCTACGTCGGAGCATTTTTCATGTGCTTCTGTTTCAATATTTGGTTTATACTTATTGTTTGTTTGAAATGAAATGTTACGATGGACGCGGTGTTCCGACCAGAATATTCCCGGTTGGTGTTCATGTTGTGTTTGACTGCAAACTCATGGTTGATATTGCCAACCTGGCGGCCCTTGTATGTCCTTTTCAGATGATGATGATGCTGATGATGTGTACTTAACAAATCACGGTTATATCGTATATGCTCTCGCTCAGCTAATATAAAATAGATGATGATTTCTTCAGCTTTCTGCGTGTCACCTTGCTGTAAGCCTGACCGTAACCGTACCCTTGAAGTGTTTGTCTCATTTGACGGTCTTAGCCGGAGTCTCCGGCGTGAGGGTTTTATTGATCTACGAACTATTGACATGATTCGCGGCAAAGATATATACGTTCCATCATAAGTAAATGATAAATGGCTCTCGACGTTGGATTGTATCTAAAATATAAGCTTTTGATGCAGTGGTAGCTCCAACACTGGACTTCACGATAACCATGGATTCCCGGTTATGCCGTCGAAGTACGAAGGATTCTTTCGGCGGGAGGCCGCATCATGTCACCTCGAATCTGTAGGATATCCCCCCTGGGATATCCGAAGACTTATCAAGAGAACAACTTTTGTATTGATTGAATGGTATGAAGATGAGGAAGAAGCTAGCTAGAATAGAGGGAGCTATGAAGATGAGAGGGTATGTGCATCCTCCACGGTATAATGATGTCTCACGCACTGTAGCGATAGCACTGTATGATAGCCATAGTGGCCTTCCTGTCCTCCATCCTATCCCGTGCCCTATCCTTGTGGTATGATCCCACAATCTGCCGGGGGCGAGAAAAGCCGACGTCCTCGTTGGTGTGATCACCAATAGTCAACGCTGCGGGGTTTTCGTGGCGTTGCGCGTGAGGATGGCGTTTGGGGATCGTTCTCGGTACTGGTGGCCGGAAGGATGGTGATTTCTTCGGTGTCATCCGTTTGGGCTGGCACGGTGTCCTTCGTTTGCGCTGGGATGGTGTTCTCGGTGATCTCGTTGCCTATGTTCTCGTCGACGTCCTTGTTTGGTTCGTCCTGATCAAAGAGTTGTAGAATATCCTCGTCGTAACGGTTGGGATCGTTTTCTTCGGTCAGGGATAGTCGGGCGTCTATGGATGTCACTTTGCTAGTCAGTTTGTCCAGTGAGTCTTGGAGATTTCGGATTTGATCTCCCATGGCTCTGATGGTCGCGTGCTGCGTGGATTCGATGACGCGTGTGACGATGCTAGAGACGGTTTCTTCGAGTCTAGTTTGGTTGAGGATGCCAGCGTTGGTGAGGGTCTCTCGGATGATTTCACGGACTCTTGCTTCGATGGGTCCGTTATCTAGTCCGTTCTTTAAGATGAATCGGACGTCCATCATTGTATTGTTGGCGACGACTTCCAGGGCTTTCTGGTATATATCATCTTCTGGTAGGTCGTATTCCTCGTATTCGGGCTCCTTGACGTCGCGGAGCTTCTGAAGGCGACTGGTGGCCTCGGCATTCTCTGAGACGAAGGGTGCGGTTTCGCTGACGTCTTCGTCTGAATCGCTATCCATGGCGTCTATGCGGGCTATCTTGGCCCTGGATTGTTTCTCGGTGGTGGGACGCTTGCGTTTGGATACGGCTGTGATCGGTCCCATTGCGGCGATGGTGGGTAGGCTAGTTGGTATGGTCATGGTTGGGATGACTTCTGCGTATCTGATTCCTCTGGCTTGGATGAATTTGAGCCAGCACTGAGGGATCTTTCGTTCAGTTGGATCTACAAGGATCCAGGCCGCTCCGGCTGATGTCAACTTAGTCCTGAGATTGGTCGGGAAGGTTCCGAAGCCGGCGTTGGCATCTCCCAGGATTCGTAGTGCCTCCCAAAGGTCCTCGTCGATGGGTAGGTTCGGGACGTCCATGTTATCGATCCATCTGATGTCATGTCCGTGCTTGGTCATGCTCGTCAACCAGTTGTTGGCTAGCTTCCAGGGTTTGGTGTTGGATTGCTTTTCCAGGGGCTTGCTGGTGCCGAGATGTCGCAGTACGTTGGCCTTGTTGGTCCAAGGTTTCATTGGGAACAACTTCAGTATGTTGGTCCAGTACTCGGGCATGTTGCTGAAGGTGGCTAGTGGCTTTTCATTGATACGTAGGCGGTTGTCCTCGATGAGATATCTGCGCTTGTCCTTCGTGGGCATCTGGGAGTCCCAGGATTCGTTGTCTAGCATGAGGCTGGGCAGGTAGCTTGTATCTTGTTGCAGGACATCGTTTTCGTTTTTGGTGATGTCCCCCGTGCCGCCGTAGTCGAACATTGGGTTCGGGAAGGTGGAAGTCGGCATTGTGGTTGTTGTGCACCCGTTGGCGCGGGGGGTGGTTGCGTGTGTTGCTTGGTTAGGTTGGAGGGTTATGGTTGCGGTTGTTGGGTGTGGGTGTGGTTGTGTGGTTGGGAGGTGGGGCGGTTGCTATGTGGGTTGGTAGACGCGTTTACGCGTTCGGGAGGGAGGTTGGTTTTTCGCGCCTTCCCTTTTTGTTGTTTGAGTTTAGTGACATCCCAGGTCGTTAGTGGTTGCTTTTAAGGACGTCCCAGGTCTCTGTAGGTTGCTTTTATTGACTTCCCAGGTCAGTAGTGGTTGCTTTTAAGGACGTCCCAGGTCGCTGTTGGTTGCTTTTATTGACTTCCCAGGTCTGTGATGGTTGAGTTTGTGGACGTCCCAGGTCCATAGGAGGATGAGTTTACCGACGTCCCTGTTGGTCGTTGGGTGTGTCTCTATTTGTTTTGGAATGCCTTGATGAGGTCTTCGGCGTGATGTCCCAGTTGCTTAGTTGATTGCCATTCATCGAATTCTGGGCCTAGATGGTCGTAGGATATCAGCCATTGTTGTCCCGCTTTGGTTTGGCGTGATCCGGTGATCCGACGTTGGTGGTCTTCTGTGCGGATTGGTCCTGCGTATGGTAGGTATCGGCCGAAGACGTCGAAGGCTATGGGTTCCAGGTGATCTAGCGATATGACGTCGTGGATCCTCCATGTTGGGGGAAACTGGAGTCTGTAGGCGGATCGTCCAATGCGTTCCGTGATTTTGAAGGGTCCTGCGTATTGATGTCCCAATTTTCGGCCTATCGTTGCTGAGCTGGGTATGGAGTATCCTTTGTGTAGGCGTAGTAGGACTCTATCGCCAACATTGAAAAATTTAGGCAAGTGATGTCGGTCGTATCTCGCCTTCATGCTCATCGATGCGAGGCACAGGGCATCGTGTGCTTCGATTCGTGCCAGTGGGAGATCGGCTATTTGTTTCCCATCCTTGTCGGTGATGATGTCTGATATGGAGACTGGGTTGAAGCCGCGTGTGATTTCGTGCGGGGATTGCTTTGTTGTGGATGACTTGGTGTTGTTGAACTCGAACTGCAATCTGGGTAGTGCTTGGGGCCATTTGGATGGATCTTCCATGGAGTGGATGTAATATCTCATTGCGGACTCGATCATTTGGTTGGTCCTTTCGCTTTGGCCGTCTGTGGATGGTTTGTATGCCGTTGCATATAGTAGGCGTGTACCAAGTCGTCGCCATATGGCTGCCCAGATGGCTGCTATGAATTTGGGGTCCCTGTCTGATATAATGATCTTAGGGATGCCCCATCCGACCAGGAGGAGCGCCGATATCAAGGCTGTTCCCCATTGTGAGGCTGTCCATTTTGTGTCTCCGGGGATCATGAGAATTTCCTTGGACATCTTGCATGTGGTGGACATCATGCAGTCGAAGCCTTCGATCGATTTGGGTAGGGCTACGATGAAGTCTATGGTGATGGTGTGATACGGACATGGTGGACCGATGATTGGTTGCAGGTTGCCGAATTTCTTGTGATGTCTCGTTCGGAAGACTGCACATTCTGGACATCCGTCCAGGTATCGTCGTAGTTCACGTCTGCCGTTGATGAGACAGTAGTGTAGCAGGTATTGGGATAGGCGTTCGTATCCGAGATGGTTGTGACCGTGGATTAGTTCGAAGATGTCTGCAAAGCAGGATTTGGGTATGCAGAGGCGGTTGGGGTTTTCCTCCGTGACTTTCCACAGTAGTCCTTGGCGGAGCTGGAATGGGATTTTGGCTCTGTCTTCGGGTTTGAGGGTGTGGTTTGCTTTTATGATGTCCAGTACTGTCTTCCATGGTGTGTCCTGGAGATATCCTTGCTGGATTTTAGCTTTGAATTCGGGGGCTATTTGGAGTAGGGTGCAGGGGGTGTTGGTCGTGACGTCGCCTTTTGGAATGGGTTCGTCTGCTGGTTCGATGGGGGGTAGTGTGATTCCTGTTACGGGTGTTGACATCATGGCTATGGCGTGTTCTCGTCTTTCTTTTGCGGATTTGGGTATCTCTTTCCATAGGTCGTCGTCTTCGTTGGGGAGGATTTCCAATTCGCCGGGGGCGTCTGGGTGATTGGTGATGTCCTTCCGAGGAAGTCTGGATAGGGCGTCTGGTATGACGTGCTGTTTTCCTGGCTTGTGGAGGATGGTGATGTCGAATTGACTTATGTATTCGAGGGCTCTTATTAGTCTTTTGTTTTTAACGGACATCGCTGTAGAGTTCACGATGTCGGTTTTCTGGGTATGGAGCCCGATGATTGCTTTGTGGTCTGTGAATACGTAGACGCCTGCGCTGCATGTGTCTATCCAGTGTCTCGCCTTTCGCAGGGCCCATACGAATCCTACGACTTCCATTTCGGTGGCCCAATACTTTTTCTCCGCGTTGCTTAGCGTTCGTGATTGGTACGCTATGGGCTGTATGGATGTCCTTGGGGGGTAGGATATCAATTTGCCTTCGGCGTCTAAGAGCTTAGTCATGGTTTGATCCGCTATGTGGTATATGGCTACGCCTATGCCGTGGCCCGAGACGTCAAAGTCTATGCAGAGGGGTTTTGAGGGGATGAAGAAGTGCAGTGTGGTGTGTCTGGCCAGGGCACTTTGGATTGCTTTGAATGCTGATGTCTCTTCGTCTGTAGGGTTGTCGATGAGCATTTTGGCTACCAGACGCTGTCTCACTGCTTTGGATCTCTTCTTGTCTCCGTGGGATGCCTTTGTGGCGGCTATCAGTGCGGTTTTTCGCTTCTCTAAGGGTTCCATTATTATTGCGAAGTATGGTATATTGTGGCGCATGTATCCCACCATTCCTATAAACGTCTCCAGATCCTTGAGACTCTTCGGGAATTGTAATTGGGATATCGCCTTTAGTCGTTCGGGGGCTGTGCTCAGTCCCAGTGAGTCCACCATTCGTCCCAGGACGACTGCGTTGGGGAATCCTACGAACGTTTTCGCTGGACCGATTCCGATATTGCGTTGGAGTAGCACTTCGAGGACGTCTCCGAGGTCCCTGATGTGATCCTCGAGGGTGTCCGACGCGACTATCAGGTCATCACAGTAGGCGTCTGCGGCATCTATGTGATGTAGTAGTCGATCCATTTGTCGCTGTACATAGGCGTTTGACCCCTTATATCCCATCATCAACACGGTGAACGTGTACTGCCCGTCTGGTGTGTTGACGGTAAACGCCCACCAGGAGCTTGGATGGATTCGCCATTGGTAGTAGAACGAGATTGCGTCCATGACTGTCACGTATTTTTTGTTTGCCATTTTGCCCAATATTTCTTCTTGGGACTTCCTTGGGTAGGCGTCCTGCAGCGCCATGCGATTTCCAACGCGGATGTCTACGACCATCCGTCCTTTTCGTTTCATGTCCATCATGGTTCGCCAGGCTACGAATACTGGGAAGGAAAAGGGTACGGGATTTAGCGTCTTGAAGACGCGTTTCTGTCCTTCCATGCCGCTTATTGTCTCTCTGATGATGGCCTTTTCTTCGTTTGTTTGATCGTAGGATCTTGACTTCTTTGGGATTTCCTTCTCCCAGCCGGGCTTGAGCTGCACCTTCATCCATTGATCTTCCGGGATGTCCACGAACCCTCGGTCTTTGAATACGTTCTCATAGTGGGATATCAGATTGTACAGCTGGTGTGCGGCGTCGGGGTTTGTGGGATCGTAGTATATTTATACCCCGGTGGGATGAGTGATTTTGTTTGGTGCTTCTGGGTCAGGTTTGGATTCTCCGTAGACGTTGCGCTTGGGTTGCTGGCAGTTGGATTCTTTCTTGGCTGGTCTTGCTGCGAGTTCTTCGGCGTTGGGTTCGACTACTTGGTATGCATTTGTGTTGACGTCCCATGACGATAGTGTTCCGATGGTGTGGTTTTGTGGGACTGTGATCGGGTGGGATGTCTCGTTTCGGACCAAGGCGAAGTTTGTGTCTGCATTGGCGAGGGCTGAGAAGCATGTGAAGTTGTTTTGCGGGGATGGCTCGAAGAGTAGGTCTTGCCCGTCCTTGGGGGCCGCGTGGGTAGTCTGGATCGTTGACATCGAGTGCGGCGGTATTGTGCAGAGGTGGGCTGTTTTGACCTTGGTGTTTTTGAGCTGTTTGCCCCTTTGTTTCATGGACATCGGTATGGTGATTCCTTCGCATGATTGGATGGTTGCGTGGCCCTTGGAGATGGAGATGTCAATTTTCTCGGGGCCTAGGATGTCCATGCCGAGTAGGAGTCTGGCTTGTAGATCCTTGACTAGGGTGACTTCTCGACGCCAGCTTGCCATCGCTGGTTTATCGTCTTTGTCCTTGCCCTTAAAATACATGGTCATTATGACGTATTCACCTGATGTGTGTAGGACGTCTCCTATGCCCTTGACGACTAGAGGGGTCGCTCGTCGTCTGATTGGTAGGTCGGGGTAGTCTCTTCTGATCCATTGTTCGTCTCCGAGTGTTCTGGAACATCCTGTATCTGCGCAGATGTCCACCTCGTGCATGGTGTTTAGGGACGTCGTTAGGAAGAATTTGAGGTATGTCCATGATCGGAGGCCGAAGCCGGTGCCGATGTCTGGCTTGGAGTCAACAGAGGACTTTATCAATCTGGGTTTGTATATTTTATCTGCTGGCGGTTGTGGTGGCGGGCTAGGCGCTCTATCTGCTAGGATGTTGGATATCGACAGTCTGGGGTCCGCGTGTTGGGAGATGTCTTGTGTCTCGGTGTCTGCGAAGAAGGCTGCATCCGGGCTAGCGTGGGAGGTGTGCTCGCTGGCTATGTGTTTGTGTAGACGATTGTTGCTAGGGAAGGTGTGGAAGCAACAGTGACATTGGAAGGACTGCTCGGACGTCACCACTGTGCCGAATTGCACGACTTCTTCCTGTTGGTCATGGTAGGGCTCGGGGGCATCGTAGGGTGTGTCCGGTCCTGGTCCGTAGGGGTCGTCGTGGATGTCCTCGATTGCGTCCTGTGGGATGTCATCTGTGTTCGGCTCGTGTTCGGAGAAGTTGACGAAGTCTTCTGGTGCGAATTCGTCGTTGTCCTCGTTGTAGTATGCGCGTGGCTGGTAGTTGTTCTTCCAGTGAGGCTGTTGGCTTTGGTTTGGCTGGGGTCTGTAGGTCCCTCTTCCGGATCCGCGATATCGCCCGTTATCTTGGAATCGTCCGTATGTGCCGCCTCGGAAGTTGTTGGGGTTTGGTTGGATTGGGCCATTATTCTGGGCTTGGTTATAGGATGTCAGCCAGCGTTGGTCCTGGGGCTTGGGTGCGTTGACGTCAGGTGGCGCCGGTGTGGTGGTGAGCCGGTTGCTGCCGTAAGGTGGGTTTGGGCGTGCTGTCTGTCCCTGGTCAGGTCGAGGCATGAATGGTGTTCTGCTCGGTCTGGCTTGTGGATATCGTCCTCGCTGGATTGGTTGTCCCCTTCCGTAGAATGCGGTTTGTTGGGTTGTGGGGCGTCTGGTTTGCGTGGACATCCATCTGTTGTGATATCGTTCTTGTGCCCTGTGGACTAGGACACTTTCTTGTTCGTCTATTTTGCCGAGGAAGTCGGACATAGATGTGTTGGGGGTGGGCTTGATGAGTTGACCCTGGATCTCGCTGTCAAATGATTCGAATGCCCATAGGAGTTGGGATTCGGTGGGGAGGTCACAGGATTTAGCGTCTGCTATGACTGCTTGGACGAACTGCCGTATGTTCTTGCCCTGGTAGATGTCATATAGGGTGAAGATGTGGGATGCCAGCGACTTGAGTGCGTCGGATTTGGTTTTCTTGAAGCGGTTTTCGATGGCGGTGGTCACTCTGTCGAGGTCTCCTTCGGATAGTGCGGTCCGTTCCAGGTCTGATAATTCTATCGAGTGCCAGTGTAGGGCGGTCCCTTGTAGACATAGGCCCCAGACGTCCTTGACCACTTGTTCGCCTCGTGATGTCGCTATATGCTTCAGTCTTTGCGTGAAGGCGAAGACGTCTGTGTATATGGTTGTCTTCCCGCTTGCGACGATCCCGTGTCCTTCGGGGTCTCTGGTGCCCGGGTTGAAGAAGCCCACTTCGTCCGGTTTCAGCGCCGGTGAGCCTGTGTTGGATCCTGCATTTCCATTTGCTCCTGGGTTGTGATTGTTTCCCATCTGTTGCATAGTGCTGGCTACCGCGCGGGCTACGATGTCTGCGAGGCGCTCGTCAGACATGTTGCTGCCGTTCCGGCCTGTGGCTTCGGATGTCATCTCGTTTGGACGTTGGTTGTCTTTCTTGCGAGATGATTCTGGCTGTGGATGTCCCGTTGGTGCGATGGAGACTGGGGAGGAATTGAATGGTGAGGATCGGTTTGAGTATTGGGCAGTTGGGGAGGGGGTTCTCTCGGTGTCTAGATTTTCTGCCTCTAATCGTATGATTGTTTCCTCTGCTTCCGATGAGGAGAGATCCTGGTTCTCGGTGTGACTTGGATGTCCTATTGGTGGGTTTTGAGCGGTGATGTCAAGTGAGGAAGGATCTCGATCCTCGGTCTGGCTTGATGGTCTTATTGGACGGCCTTGGGTGATGTCGTCCGCGGCTTCCTCACATATGGGCGTATAGTATGTGGATGAGTCACTCGACGACGTCTCTCCGGGCTGGGATGTCCCGAGATCTTGCTCACAGGATGTCTCGAGAGCGGGTCGTGTGACTGGTTTGGTTTCGGAATTCGGTCTGGGCTGTCCCGCGTGCCGAGCAGATCGTACGATGGCCTGTGCGTACTGTGCCTTCCACCTTTTGAGGAAGGCGAGGAAGGAGCGTTTGGATTCCACCCAATTGAGGGGGTATGGTTCTGGGTCCGAGAGAGCTTGAAGCTCGAATGGGTGGACGAAGAGGGATGCGAATCGGATATCGTCTGGGGATATCAATGTGGTGTGGGGATGTTTTGTGTGGAAGAAGCGAGTGAGTTGACGAGCTAGGAGGGCTGTTTGGTCGGTCGTTGGCATGAGAGGATATCCCGGTGTGGAGGACGGGATTGGAGATATCGTGATCGAGAGACCGGCGTATGGCTGGTGCTGTCACTGCGATCAGGATTGATGTCCGATTAAGGGACCAGCATGTGGATGGTGCCGTCGCTGTAGTCGGGCTGCGGAGGTTGATTGATCGTGCAAAGCTAGCTACCAATCTGTAGGATATCCCCCCTGGGATATCCGAAGACTTATCAAGAGAACAACTTTTGTATTGATTGAATGGTATGAAGATGAGGAAGAAGCTAGCTAGAATAGAGGGAGCTATGAAGATGAGAGGGTATGTGCATCCTCCACGGTATAATGATGTCTCACGCACTGTAGCGATAGCACTGTATGATAGCCATAGTGGCCTTCCTGTCCTCCATCCTATCCCGTGCCCTATCCTTGTGGTATGATCCCACAGACACGGCCTACCAAGCATGAACGTGCTTGTCCGACGGAGGTCAGATGCGCCAGCTACTGCGTTCACGGCGTAGATCCGACTTGACCAGGGGCTCACTCTCTCTGTTGCATCCAGCTGTAGAAGCGGCAGGGATGTTCACCGCGAGAATCGAGGGGTTTATCTTGTAATCTCGCATCATGCAGCCGGAAGAGCTACAGCATGATTAAGAGATCAGGCGGAGGACGCCGACAGAATCACGACGCATTTCAAAGTTACGAAGATACCATTACTGCTTACATGACGACGGCCTGCTTTTCAGCTCATTTGATTGCGCCAGCACCACCAACATTCCACCATACACACCCTGTTAAACATCTGTTGCGTTTGTCATGCCATGGCGTTTCTCAGAAAATTCATTGATCATCATCGTAGGGAATCGAGTCGTAAGTTGCAACAGGGCTCCTCTTTCTCCCTCTTCTCATCGCACATCTTGTATCAGCAGATTGAAAATGTTGACCGGCAAATCATGGACAGAACCTGCTCTTTTCACATGGGTTCGTCAGGTGCCTACTCCCCCAATGAATGCGCCAGATAGGCCCTGGCGTCGTAGCCGCAGTACCTGTACAATGCCTCGACGTGCGATGGCAAAAGTGGCTTCCGGTCCTCGTGTACAACAATCGCGTTTCCTATGCTGGTTTGCCACCGCGCGGCGGCCCGGCCCCAAAGACCCATCGATCAGGAAGGTATCCCGTATCCCGATAATAGAGAGAAACTACAGTGGAAAGACGCCTTGCGAGAACCTCATTGCACTGGATAATGGCTCCAGCCGTAAGATCCTTGATAAATGGCACAGTATCCGGCTTGGCATCTTGTCCCGTCGAACTCATCTACTTGCAATGAAGCCATATTAGCTCGGGTTGCCTCTGATCTGCCGGGAAAAGAATAGCTCGAAGGTGTTCTTGCGTGGGTCTCGCCGTAACATCGAAGACGGCAAAGCTGCGGCAGAGAAGTTTGTGGATCGGATAATCACCCTGCTGGCATAGTGTGGAACAATATGAAGCGCTTTTGCACCTGTTGCAACGGAGGGCATTTGGCTTGTTGCATATAATACCGGAGTTGGATGCTTCCAAACCGTCCATGATGCACTTAAGAAGTTCGGAGAAAGGAAGAATGGGGTGGAGATGCCTAGCATTTGGAAAGTCTCTTAGAAAAAGAGAGGAGGCGGGAGGTTATTGATCGTTGACATGGCCCTGTACACCACCTATGTCAGACACCTCAACGTCTTGGTACAAGAAACCACAGTGAAGATGGCACACTCACATTTCTCTTGTTTGTATTTGCTTCGCGGCTATTCACAGTGGTATCAATAAACACTCACCCCGCTCAGCACGTCCGGCGATGGCTAAAGCCGACGGTTATATGCATATTTTTTTCTTTTCTTTTCACATTCCTCGGGTAGGCTTGAATGCGACAGATTATGAATCCTTAACTTTCAGCGAGCTAACATACGCTACACTTCTTGGGTTGCACTCATAGGCAAACTCCTTGTCAGAGCTGTCTCGGCTCTTCCCCTAGGTATGGGACGGATGGCCTGGTATCCGTTACCACGATTTCTCTAGCCTCCCCGAGTCCCAAAAGCCCTTGGACACCGTCCACCGCATTGAAATCCGCACACACGTTCACGCATCAGCAGCGAAACAATGAAGTAAAATCATTCCGATTGACGTACAGAACGAATAACAGGGTTGTACTGTCTGCCGGTGCGTCTATTCGAGCAGCCTTTTCATTCGTGAGGATATTGGCAACGTGTGCAACGTAGAACGTAGGATGGCACCGTACTTGAACCAATATCTTGAAGATAACATGGGAATTCAGTCTTGCAGCCGCTATTCCGACACGATTCATGCTTTTGAAATAGCAGGATGCCGGCATCGATACTCCGCGAAAGGCGAGACGACTCTTGGCTCATTTGTTCGACTGCTCCCTTTTCGATGCTTAGTCTTAATATAAGCTCCCTTTCGTGAGCCTTGGCGGCCGCTAGCCTTGGGAGACAGTTGGATAGAGCGTAAAGGGCGATTTTTTCCCCAGGGCCGCCTTCCTCAAAGAGACCTGTTTCTAAGACATCATCGATATGGTCCATGGCTACGGTACCAAGCATCCGAAGAAAACTTTTGTCATTTTTCATGGCCAGGGACTCTTGAATCATGATATAGAATGAATCTGCCGACCACTCATTGGCCAAAATCGCCTGAACCTTGGAACTCGACAATGTAGCGAGGGCAGGCATATCATAGTAGTCCGCAATGGAGTTCATGAGGCAATGGCAGATCAGACGGTCGACAACCCTGGTGTCCGAGTCAAGCCCAACAGTATCGACGCCTTCATCTTCATCACCTAAAAGTCGGTCAGATCGCTTAGGTTGTATCAGTATTGTTTTGTTGAAGAACTCGCACCACTTTCCATGTCGTCCGGTTTCTTCCCGTTAATGGCACAGTTTGGGTCCGGCGAAACTCGATAGTCCCCTGCATACATAAACTCAATCAAGCGTCGTACGCTCTCGGCATCAAAGGCCACACTCAACTCGCCGGTTTTGGCCTCCTAACTGCTAATCAATATGGATTCATTTAGCGACTCTGAGGTATGACTGACCTTGAAACCACTCTTCAGGGCGGCTGCGATGACGGGGGACTGTGGGCATACTATGGCTTTGTGAACCAAGAACTCCTCTCCGTGACACTTCAGCGTTAGATCGCTGTATTCTTGGATACCTAGCAGCTTGTTTCTCAACAAAGAGGAAATATTGGCCATATTGATTACCGGGACTTGGTATTTCCTGGTTTCGTGGTTACTTGGTTGATCGGGATGGGGTCACCTGGCCTTGGACTTGTAACCATCAAGTGTGCAGTCTTGAGCTCTCCTCAACCTAAAAATTGTGACGTCCCATCCACCTACCCGGGAGGTCTGTGCGCAACGCACAGATGGTATGATGGCATATTTCCCTTACCGCCCAAGCGGTGAGGCCGGACAGTGAATACTGCCGGATCTACGTAGATATTCATGTATAACCCGCGGCCCCAGATCCTCCATAGGTAGTTCCTTTCCTTTCTTTCTTCCTCACGTAGGATATTCTATCAAGGTTATCTTCTTCGCTACCCGAAGACACCAACTCGGTAACCGGGTAACTGGCGGAGTAGTAATGTAAAGCAAGTGACCGAGTTAGTGTCTTCGGGCAGCCAAAGAGATACCTAAAGTTGAGCCCTGTCTTGACATAGTATTCTTCCTTCATCACAGGATTGTCTGTATCACAATTAACTATCACATGGTTGCGACCTGCAACTGTTTTTAGGGCCCCAAAGAAAGCCGGAATCTGCATCAATCCCGCGCTTTAGGTGAGGGCATGCTGAACAATACTCGATCTAGCTGTCGCCATTGGGAAAAGGCAATCATAAAAGACCGACTGGGTGAGCTAGCTGGTGAATTGGGTTCGAGTCTTCACGGCGCTAACGGCTTTCATTTGTTAGCTCGATTGGTGGTTGAAGGTAGCACGTCGGACGCCATGACAGGCCTGTACCCGAGCATGAGACTGGAGGATCTGATGGTGCATAAGGCGTGACAATGACACTGCCGTCATCTATATTCCTTTCTCCGGATGATCGGCGTCCTATGCCACTAATAAGTAACTGGTGCACGTCGCCTACGCAATAATGAAAATCCAGTCGGGGTCAATGGCGTCATGGCCAACTTGCACAAGCAAATCTGATCTTCCGGATACAGAAGTGACGCTTTGTGCAAGCCAATATGAATATAACAGCTTCACATGAAATTTCCACTGACACATAGCCGCCGCAATACGCGGCATACTATTCATATTTCGGTCAGCGGTCGACGATCGGGGGCCCAAAGTAGTCAAGCTGCCGGATAACTGCGTAACAGGCGCCTGTTCTTCATGGAGAAATGAAAAGGGTAAAAAAGCCTTGAGGCTGTCCGGGCAAAGGTCGCAAAGTAAGGACGTAGAGTCGCGGGAGGGCGAGGGAACGAGACTCACGGCCAAGCCTCAGGGAGTTGGGCTCAAAATTGATCGAATCCTTGATCTCCGCCAATGAGGACCGGATGAATTTATATTCCGCCGCCTAAATTTGCGATATTGATGGGAATCATCCTGGGCGATGATCCAGACGTGTTGGTCAGCGACAATTTCACTGCCCAACAGGATATAGGTATATGCCGCAAATTTCCCTTGATTTGGTAGACAGCAATTGAATGGCAGCTCGTCGTGAAGACAGACGTTTGTGACCCACATGGCCCACTTTTCTGCTCACTTGGAGGATCATGTGACAAACGCGCCAGCCATAACACGCGGTGTCACATGATGGCGCGCAGGTCAGTCACGTGATAGATTAGATAGTCAAAACCTAGTTGTCGTGCCTTATTTGGCGGATTGCAGTCTGCCACGGGAATCCCTCATATTCTCATTCAGTCCAGATCCTCACCTTATCAAGGCATACGCGGTATACTATGCTAGGTAGGTATGCCATGAGCCACACTTACTCTTGTGAGCGCGAGCCTATCGAAGTGCATAATACCGTGCGCCCAAAATTCCGCCTCGTCAATTGGATGCGAGCATTCCGAGACTTCGAGCATATTACCTCGGTAACAGGAGGCCACATACCTAGGGAGGTGGACAGCCAGGTGGGGAGAACAAAAGAGAGACAAAATCCATATCCCAAGGGCTGATATTCTCCATTTCCTACGTCTTTCACGCGTGTTGGATCTGATCGGGCCCCGTGAGATACCCTTCGTGAAGGGGCACGATAGCGGTGATACGACATCAATCATCCTTGATACCCCAATTGACGCTACCTATAGCATCTTAATCGTACATTCAACATGAAGTACTTATATTGGCCCAGGTTGTGCTGCCTGGACCAGCATTCCATCCTATAAATACCGGGCTCTCTACGGGCCGATCCAGTACACAGGATTCAGCCCCTGGTGGCTAATAGCCTCGGCAATAGCAACGTCGCTTATGCTCTCCTGTCCATCAGGCCGTACCACGGCGCGTCGCTTCCGAAGAGATAGTACACCTGTCCTCTTTCCACAACCGGGTTTGTCCCCATGAGCCTGCTACCCACGTAGGGATTCCCCGCCCAGATCTGTCCCAGCTGCTCCCAGAGCTCCCAGAGCTCCCCGCGCTGTACGTCGTCCAGGGATTGCGAGAGGTAGAATGCGGGCGAGCAGGTCTTGTCTGATCGGGGCGTGAATTTTGCGCGAAACGCGCCACCATCGCTTGGGCCTTGGGGTTGGAGGTGCTTGCCGTTGAGCGAGAAGTAGTCTATGCAGCTTGTGCACGGCTTCTTGTAGAGGAGCACGGCGTCTATGATTGGGTAGGAGCCGGGTCCGTTGAAGGCTTGGCGATAGGTGAGCAGGAGGTTCTCTTCCGCGTGACGGTCTGACTGGAAGGCCGTCCAGATATTGGTCTCACTGAACAGGAGGGATGCGACCAGGTCTGGAGGAAAGGCTGGGTTTACCCTCAGGGCGTCTCGTACGTACTGGAGGCAAGATATGACGCGGCTGAGCTGTCAGGTCGGGGTTGAGGGTCAATTTCGTTGTCTTCCCTGGTGGGCGCCATAGCAGGTTTGGTATGGTATGTCGCTTGGAGCTTTTGGGTTTGAATTAAACCATGGTGAAAGGGGAACATTCAGAGCTTGGTGTGGCTCGTAACGCGGTAAAAGTTGCAATATGGGACTGGGGATACTGACTTGTCTGACATTCAGGCTCACAGCGTTTCCGGACTCCTCTCTAGCTCTGTCGACGGCTATCATGATGGGATTCGACGTGGATTTATAGCAAGAGCAATTGGCCTACACGATATCTATTTTTGAGATCATACGCTCGGTGCTTCGGCCTCTCCATCGCGATTCGCTACCGACAACTTACAACGTCATCTTACATAGAGGACGACTCCAGAATAATACCATGTCGCTCGAAGTCCGTTCCCCTCTATAGTAGGTCCATTATCACAGCTCCCAAGACCGATGGTTTTCCCTATCTCGTCGCTTTTCTGACATAATGCCTAATTCCATCGACTGCCTAATAAAGGACAACCGTGGCAGTTAATGCCGGACTTGGTGTTAGTGAGCCGCGGCTGCGGACCAGTATCCAATTTCGAGATGGAGTCTGAGATGTCTCAAGACTATGGAATTCCTATGATCGCGAGAACGTAACATCGGGTCGACTTTGAAAATATCGCTGGTTAAGCCCCCTTACTTCCTGCGACTACCTTGTCTATTCTGACATCTATCTTCTAGGTTAAGCTTATTTTGAAGCTCATAACTGATCCATGTCGCTTACGTTTCCGTCACTTGACCCCAGCGTCCCGCGAGGACCCCTTGAGGGGTGCACCTTGACGAGGCTCGGTAAATCCATATCCCTGAACTAGGGTTGTAAGGCTGTAAGGCTGCAGACTGGCCCATTATCCCACTCTTGAGTTTCGTGTTATTTCCGAAGCCGGTAGTTTCATACCTAGTTCAACGGTTCCTCCATTCAGGAGATAGGGGTATTGGAAATGGACAGTCACATGCCGGATTGTGTATAGCTGTTGCCCACTCCCCATGCTTCATTGGGTGGTAATCCATGACGAAACTGATTTTCGGGTCATTCTTTGGTGCCAAACATGGGGAACAGGGGAAACAGCTCCACGAAATAGGAAGTTATTTAATGCTCCCTGCGCCTCATGATGAGAGGAATCGGGCCCTAGCTTGACTAACCAATTCGACCCAGCATTCCAGAAAATAGCCTATCTACCTCTGCCGCGGTAATGATCTGACGATGACGGTCCGTGTTGGAGTAACCAAAGGTGGCCCGATTCGTACGATATCGGATCTGTACGCTGCTTGAGGTTCTCTATGTCCATTTTTGGGTAGTAGTTATGATACGAACATAGTGTATAGGGGATCAGGGAAATTCGCGGACCCGCATCAATACGCCCTCATTGTCTGATTCGGGACATTTGAGGCCCGTCGCAGGCAATCTCCTCGGTGCAGTACGGATTAGGTATTTATAGGCGGATCTACGGGGACCCTAGACCGCGCATATCTTGGCCCGGACGTATGCATTATGCGCTTCCGCGGCGGTTTCGCAAACCAATTAATTGGCTTCGCAAAACCGGACGCTCTTGGGCGGCAGTATGTAGTTACTGTCTGGTTCCCGCGCTACCAGGGCGTATACTACTACATATTAGTGTGTTGTAATTTACTTGGGACATGGTTGATATACACTAACGCGCCGGCAAGTCTCTCTACCGTTGCAATGTAACTCTGCTGAGATCATCATGGGTCGTCCTCGTGTAGGGCGTCATCACATCCAATCGTTTTATCAGGCAATGCCGCTTACCCGTGCCATCACACCAACTTCAGTTCCACCTAAAGCGAACCCAAAGGGAGATGGCGCGATGGCACGGGTAGCAACCATGTTGCCGGATCAAGTCATAAATCGGCGAGTGGATTCTATGAGAGACTTGAAAACGGACTCGAGTTCGTAGATCACTGAGTTAGGGATATGGATATTCAAATGTGCTCAGTTGCGGTTAACATGGCACCGCCGGACTTTCAACATGACGTCCATCAAATCAAAGGGATACGCATACATTGCACTTTGAATCTTTTATTCAAGTACGCATCCCAAGTGCGCAGGAAAACACAGCGATATGATACCTATCGAGTCAGACGGAAACTATATCACAGAAACGGTGGTGTCCAAATACACCAAATCCTTCAGACCTCAGGCTCGCTCCGATTCTTCGAGTATTCTACGCTATACTGCGTGGTCTTCTGGATCTCAGTGTCATTTTCTTCATCCATATGTGCCGGGCGTATCTCCGAGCTGTTGTTGTCCTTGCGGATGCTGGTCATCTTGATGCCATCCTGGTCCTCAATGCTAGACCAGTTGTCATTGCCCTCCTTTGCTTGCTGATGATCATTGACATATGATTTCACCGGGCTGCCGCTGAACGTGGGCTGATGACCGAATTTCTTTTTCGCCTTGCAATACGTGAGCTTCACCTTGGGCAATAGCTTGACAACAAGCGGGCGGATTTGCGGGAGGCAAGCGCATATGATAGCCAGACTCATCTCAATAATAGTCCACATAGTAGAGGCGACATCGTACAGAGGGTCATGGCTGGTGGCCTGGAGATCTAGCGTCGTGGCTCGAAGACAAGAGGTTATGACAACACTGGGTGGTCAATGATGGGATACCCGCCGGGCTAGGAAAGGGAGCCGGTCCACTTACAAGACACCGAGTGCGAAAACGAAGATCAACGCGACCTTTTGCATGCGCGGGATCTGGAGAGCATAGACGAGGGGCATAGGAATCGTGAGGATGGTGATGTCTGTTATGATAGAGAAGCCAGCATTGGCAAACCAGAAATCCCCGTTGTTGATACACGTCTTGTTGGTGATGGTCTTGTCAAACGCGGCCACGACAGGAACGCATTGAAATATCGTGCCGAAAATAGCGACTATACAGTATGAAGCCACCAAGGCGAGAACACAGAAGCATGTCCATCTGAACCATTTGACGCCACCGAAGATGCGCAGATAAAGGAGCAGGATTGAAGACTTAGTCAGATTGATCGATACCTTGTATGTGGTTTGCATCAAGTAGAAGGACTACAGGCAACTGAGTGTGATTAACGCCGTGAAGATACGATAGCACTAACCTTGAAGGCTTCGTACCTTTGGTGTGCACTTAGGCTCGCGGCGTGCTTTCCATAGCCATAGTAACATCCCACCAGCGTGATGATGTCGGTTGTTATTGCAAATGCCTGAACGTACGTGTCAGCAATCAGGGACTCATACCACGATACCTGGGCTTGAAGTATGCTCACCAACGATGCTAGGATTGTGTAGTCATCTGCCCCTAGATACCCACTTGTTCTCTTCCTTGACAAGATCCTCGTACCCACTACCGCCGGACAGAGAAACAGGAAGACCCAGCATGGAATGTATATCAAGCGGCCATTGTCGCGAACGTAGGGATTGGTCTTCTCGGCACCTTTGACAACAAGAGGTAATATTGGCATGTTGAAAACGTTTCACTCTCTTTCAACAATGCATTGGGTTGAAGGGATACTGTGAAAAATAGATCTACTGCTGTTGACGCGATGGCCAAATGATACATGATCACCGACAGCGGTAGCACCGTCGACGAGTCGGTCTAAATAGTCCTCCTGCGCATAACGAATAGATCACCAGTCAGAATGTGAACAGCAGAATTCAGGAAGGACGCAACTGCTTGGTCATGCATCCAGAACTCCTCTCAGAACCGGGGCGTGATGCTTGGGTCTCTTCTGGTCATATTCAGTATTGGGTGCAACAAACAACGGCAGCACGTACAGAAGGGTTAAGCCGCTTGCACTTGTGTACTACTCATCATTGTCAGGTAGCGCTTGGCCACGCTCTCTTGATTTGATTCCCTCCCATTATCTGATTTTCATAATAGAATCATTGCGAGTCTGGTGAGAAGGTCTGACAGACTAGGTGCGCTATATCATGATGAGTCCCATGAAATTGAAGATATCGAAGAGGGAAGTATGTTGCAGCCCAGAGAAGTGAAAATAAGCGAAGCAACTTGTGCTAACTTCTCGTATCGGCGGTGATTGTGGATTCTGATGGCGAGCAGTCTGAGGCGATTCGTGAGCGGCGTGAAGTTTTCAGCCGTGGGTGTTACCTTTCGCGCGGCAGAAAACGACGCGCCGGCACCGCCGCTGTCGCAATAAAAGGTTGTATTTCCATAGTATTAGTACCGTACCTATGCGCATTGCGGCTGGCCTTAGGAACCGGATCCTCAGGAGCAAAGACATCAGTCGGGTGAGACAGACTGGAAACGCGGCGAAATTTTCCCGGGCGTTGTTAGCCAGGCGCAAAGTGAAATAAGCATTCCATGGTAATCGGCAATCGTTTCAAAAATCCCCAGTCATCATGATGAATGGATTTGACGCCGAATTTTGGCATGGAGTGCATGGTAACTCGATCCGGTATCGTGACTCGTGAGGAGTTGACACGACAAGGAGACAACCTTGGAAATTTTCTATTGGAAGTTTCCTACACTATCTGCAGTCTTAGGCAGACCGTCAATTGTGCCAATCACATACCATCCACTCTCCAGTCAGTTTCGGACCGTCAAGACCCTGGCTGTCCGTAGCTGGCCGAACGGTGCCAACTGTCCCGCGGTACGGAATACATAGTACGTTCGTAATTACCTACGTCATACCTCGCTAACCCCACTGTTGCGAACAGGATGCGAAGAACCCCGCAGTGAATCCGGCGTTGGTTGGATGTGCTCGGTGCAACTCAGTGCCGAAGCGCCTGGCGAGTGTGAACGGGTGAGTACTTGCGCAGACACCAAAGCCCGGTGAGAAATGAAGTACCGGTAGTACTCCGTAAGAGCATTGGTACCCCTATCGAGGAGATAACACTGAGTATTAGGTAACTGTATACTACCTACTATCTAGGGTAACTGCACTCCCAACTGCCAGGTTGGCTGGTAGGAATGCACTTGGGACTCGGAATGAACAACAGCTTGAGCGTAGGTACGCCCTATACTGAGCAGAGAGAGCTTATAGCAGACATGGCTAACAATCTGGTCGGTCTTCAAACTGCTAGTAACAACTGCGTCTGGGGTTCAACAGGCCGGGTCAACAGGCCGGGTCGCACCTCGCAGTTGTCGGTCTTCGGACAAGTGCAGCTGGTGATACGGACAGACGATATGACAATTGTCAGATCATACACAGGATGAAATGCAAACAGCCCTATCATCTATGTAAGCGAGCGCTTATGTATATTGGCATGTTCAGCTTGAGGACATACCTGTATCGACAGGCAGGTAACGTGTTTCGCCTACGCACATACGGTCCCATCCAGCCCATAAAGATGTCATGATAGGGGATGATCAGGGTGTCAACCACTGCCTATCTAATCATCTTATAGGTTGGATGGGCGGACTGCACGGGAAATGTGTTCATAAGCATGATGGTATCTGTGTCGGCGTCGGTGTCAGTGTCGGTAGTGTCGCCTATCGGAAGCAGAGGAAGCCGTATCTCAGATATGCAACCCACACAAGTACTTTCCATTCACTGGCAACGATGACAATGCCGCGACCTTCAAGACGTCGGGCTCACCAGAACCCGTTACCGGTTTAACGCTTGGGCCTCCGGAATATGCCACTGAGGTGCCGAGGTAATACCGGTTGCCATTGAATGATTGATATTGAATGATTAATCATTGACCCCATTGACCCCATTGAGCAGGTCCATTGAATGATTGGGGACTTGCTACCTACCGGTACACCTTCTCTGAACGCGACCTTCCGAATCACTTCTCCCTCTTCTCCCTCGACCCGGCAAACCACCTCTTCCCTTGCTCTTTACCTACCTAGACAGCACTTGGATTGTCCCTCTTTGTTCAGTCTTAAAACAGGACGCCTTCCTCCTTCCCAATTGCACATCCTCCCTCCTCGAGGAATCGTGACAAGACACTGCAATTGTGGACACATTCCGGTTCTCAACATGTGGTCTCCCGCCATCCAAGACTTGCCCACGGTGAAAAACACCGAGCATGGTGTTTTCGTTGCTATGGTTTCGGGTTCTGATGATCCGCAGCCAACCTCCGTCCGCAAGGACGAGGAGCCCATTGGTGGTGATGCAGCTCATCGCAATACCTGGGATTGGTTTCGTGTGTTTTGTCGAGGACTCTCTTGCGATGGTCACAAGGATGATCACAAGGACGATGAGAAAGAGAAGGGATCCATGGAGGCTCACATCACCGTCGAACCTCTCCAGGCTTCGGATAGTGCTCTCTCTGGCGATGAAATCGTCATCAGCCCTGCCGATTCGAAGCGTCTCCGTTGGAAGATTGATCGCAATGTCTATCCCATCCTATTAGTCGTCTACGCTCTCTCGTTCCTCGATCGCATCAACATTGGTAATGCTCGCATCCAGGGACTTACTGAAGAGCTGGAGCTCTACGGCAACCGATACAATATTGCCCTCTTCGTACGTTATGCCTCGATCTTCAACTGATGTATAACTAGTGGATTAACCGAGTCGTCTTTATTTATCAAATCAAGCCTTCCTTATGCTACAGATCACAACTGACATCTCGTTAGGTCTACTTCATTCCTTACGTCCTCCTCGAGCTACCAAGCAACATGATTATCAAGAGAGTCCGTCCTTGTAAGTACGATCTCAATAAAAAACACGAAATACCGTCTTGACTGCACTTCGCCCATGTACTTTCCAACCACCCTCCCATTGTTCTCCCGCTCGTCACTGCACATTGCGTCACTTGACTAACTGGATCAAATAAAAAACAGCCTTGTATCTCTCCAGCCTCATGTTCGGCTGGGGTATAATCAACATGTCCATGGGCTTCGTCAAGACTTACGGTCAGCTCGTCGCACTCCGTTTCCTGCTAGGCACTTTTGAGGCCGGTGTCCTGCCCGGCATCATCTACTTGACATCCATGTACTACAAGCGCCACGATTTTCAACTACGCATGAACTCGTTCTTCTGCTCTATTGTAGTCGCCGGCGCATTTGGAGGTGTAAGTAACCAATAAACAGCGATGTTGCCCTCCCCTTTCCTCCTCCCTCCTTAGTGCCCTTTTCACATTCCCTCCCTTCCCGTCACACACCAACCTCGGTAATATGTATCACAATATAGGGTTTTGCTGCAAAGCTGACAACCTCTTTTTCCCACCACACAGCTCCTGGCATACGGTATTGCCGACCTAGACGGACATTTCGGTATCCGCGCCTGGCGCTGGATCTTCATCATCGAGGGAGCAATCACTGCTTTCGTTGCTATCATTGCCGCCTTTCTCATCGTTGACTGGCCAGATCAGTGCCGCTTCCTGACCGCCGACGAGAAGCACCTCTTGCGCAAAATCCTTGACAAGGACAACACCACTGAGGCTCGCATGGACACCCTAAATAAGCAAGCCTACACCCTCATCTTCACGGATTTGAAGATCTGGCTGGGAAGTATCATGTTCTTTGGTGTGGGCATCACAGGCTACGCTATCGTCTTCTTCATGCCGACCATCCTGGTCGAGTTTGGCTGGAAGGCCCGCGAGGCCCAAGTCCACAGTATCCCCGTGTACGTTGTGACGGCGGTTTTCATGATTTTCACAGCATGGCTGTCGGACCGCTACAAGCACCGCTATCTGTTCATTATGTTTTGCTGCGTCCTTGTCACCATCGGCTATAGCATCCTGCTGGCGGGAGCAAACCTTGATCGCGCTACCAAGTACGCCGCGCTTTATCTCGTCTCCGCCGGCGGCTACGCCGCGGTGCCCTTCACGATTGGCTGGCTTGCGAATAATATATCTGGACACTGGAAGCGGGCCTTCGCGGCCGGTATCCAGGTCATGCTCGGCAATGTCACCGGTCTGGTAGCGGCGAACATCTTCATCCAGAGCGAGGCACCGCGGTACCCGACCGGGTACGGTGTTGCGCTGGCCCTCACATGGATGGGTGCACTCGCCGCCACAGCGATGTTCGTCTACTTGTGGCTTGAGAATCGCAAACGTGATGCCGGAAAATGCGACGAGAGACTTTCTCGGCCGGTTGAGGAGGTGCAGAACATGGGCGATTATCATCCGTCTTTCCGGTTCACCCTTTAGGGGGTTGGCGTTAGATATGAGTTCGTTCCTGTTCTCACTGGAGATTTTATGTCCTTTTTGTGGACATGGGATAGGGGGATAAGAAATGAATCCCATAGGGGATTTTGTGGGATTAATGAACCTAATGAAACTCGACGCATGGTGGATGTCGAGAATTGTATGCACTACAGGTGTAAATAAAGGGAACATAGCCGTGATAATGAGACAGAAACGCGGTTGAGGAAGCACGTCTTCGTTATTTAGACGATCGTGAGTTGTGATAATCGTAGATGTCCCCCGTAAGCAACAGCAAAATACACGGGAAAGAAGATAAAGAGTAAGACACTTAAAGCCATAAATCATCAATATCATTGGAACTCCGTAACTACGCGATACCATGCAATGCCGTACAATGCCCACCCAGCCAGTTTCCTCTTCCCCGTGAGGTAAAACCGTTCCACTCTTTTAGACGCCCCGTTCCGTCTTTATCGCCTCACCCACCGGATCCGGTTTGTCCATCCCCTTTTTCCCATCCTTCTCGTTTGTTCCCTCCCTCCCTCCGGAGTAAGTAGAGTAGAGGAGGCTTATCTAGTAGCCGTGAGCTGAGGCTTCATCCTTACATGGTGGGCGATCCCTGTGTGGTAGATTGGGAAAGGAGAGAAATAGAAATTGCTTTGGGTATATCCGATCCTTGTGAGGGAAGATGGAAATTTGCTCAGAAAAAAAGAATCCCGACCATGTTACAGCCATTTTAGCGTATTGGTACATTTGGGTGAGTTCTCTTGTTCAGGAGAGAATAAGGTTGTTAAGCGTCGACTTGGCCCGAGTGCGATGTGAATTATTCGGAGCGATGTCTTGCCATGGGCTTTGCTATTTTATAACTCATCGTTGGGTTCCACGGCGGATTCATTGGTGTTGTGCATTGTTGAGGTGGCACTTCCATTCGTTGCCTCCGGGGCTGGATTCGCAGCATCGTGTGTCATCCCATTAAATCCGGCGGCTGTAGCAGATAAAACGCTGCTGGAACTAGACGGTGACGGGATATCTGATCTGTAGGCCTGAGCGAGCCGAGAATAGACAGAACTTGTATAACTGGGCTCCTTGCCAATCATGAGCTCGGAAATGAGTGAGCTCACAGCGATGTATTGTTGAACCGTCGGGCTGGCAGAAGCAGCCAATTCGTCTGCGGATGAAGATTCCTGTATAGCGGGATTGAGTTGCGGGTTAGCTGCAGCCATAGCGCTAGAGTATGTATTCGACACTAAGTTCCGATTCTCTTCTTGAGCAAGGCTTTGCTCGCCTGAAATTGGGGCTGAGCTCGCGAGTCCAGCAGACTGAACAACATACGAAACCATTGACTCTGGGGCAAGACCATAGTCATCCAACACAAGTTGTCGTGTAGGCGCGGACTCAGCTGCTACTCCAAATAGTGCAGATTTAACAGTGGTCGAAGTGGCTTCTTCATCGACCGAACGGACTGATGAATCGAGGGATTCCATGGCAGGTTCAACCATCTGCTCTGACCCATCCGTCGGGTTTGGATCAGGTAGAGATGTGACAGGCTCAGCTATGCTCATGGAGTCACCAGAGGCGTTGCTAGTTTGGGGATTAGATGTTGACGAATATTCGGAATTTATGTTGGAAGCACGGCTAGTTGGCTCGGGTGTCAGACTTTCCATTGGGAATAAGGGAGGCGTGTCTACGGCCTCCTGATCACTGCCTGACTCTGTCTCAGACTCCGAAACTGAACTATCTTCCGTTGAGTCAGCCGTCTTAGGACGAGCTTCATCTGTAGTATCGGTATCATTCATAGACTGCTCGAGAGTCGCTTCAGCTAAGCGTGCTGCCTCAGCAGCCGCAGCAATTCGTTCCTCAGCTGCTTTAGCAGCTAACCGCATTGTGCTACTGTCAAAATCGTCTGAAAGGTCTTCGGCAGTGGCTTTCCATGCCGCAACCTGCTTCAGCCTGCCGAGCTCTATAGCTGCTTCATGGGCAATAGCCATGCCTTCATCTTCTATATCGGCGCCTGCGGTCTGTGCTCTTGTGAGAGCGGGATGTGTGGTAATCAAGCGCTTGAGGCCCTCTACCCACTCCTCGAAGCGGTCCTTTAGCTGGTGATATTTTTGCCAGTCTTTGTAGGTAACGCCATCCATCCAGGCCCACTTCATGCCGATTTTCTGGAGGGCCAAATCACGGGTTCGCTGAAGAATGGTGAAATGTTCCTCGGCAGCCTTTGTGATCGCGATTTCGGTCTTTTGTTCGTAGCTTTGACGCCAATCGCGGACTTCCTGGGCCTTATTCCTAATATTGAGGCCAGCACCGCGAACCGCAGCAGCGAGTTTCTCATCGCGTTTCTCGGAATTGTTCTGAGTTTTCTCCAGGATATCAACTATGGTCTTTTTGAGGCTTTCAATTTCCGTGTGGATAGTTGTCTTCAGTTGCAATACCAAAGACCTACCTGTGACATGAGCATGGTTTTCGACCATCCGTGTAGAAATCTCCTCTACACGGTCCTCTAATTCGGAGGCGCCTTCCTCAGCTACATGACTAAACTTGCTCTCCCAGAGGTCCAGATCCTCGGCAACGGCTTGCGCAGCCAGTTCGCGAATTTCCTCCTTCGTTTTAGGTGCCGCATTAGGCCCGGAACGAGAATCAGGGACAGCTTCAGGCCCGCGGCGCCCATCTACATTGGCTTCTTGGGATGCGACGTGGGTAGGTTCTTTAGTCGCGGATACACCAGTAGAAGAGACAGAGGAGGTTGGCTTGACAAACGTGGACCGGTGTAAAATACTAATATTGGTTGGTTAACGCACAGACATACAAAGATGAAAGGCCGGTGTGTTGCTTACGGTTCAGTTTCTTCCACAGCGGGTTTAGTTCTTTTGTCTCGATATCGTCCGAGGCGTTCACCAATACGAATAAGCTGCGGTTCGACCTTCAAGATATAGATATCGCGTAGGTGGGGCCAAACCGCAGAATCAATAAAGGCATACGTCTTGTTCCACACCCAGACTGTTGAAGGAATAATGGTATGTTTAGTGAGGCCGTAAGCGGCATCATAACTCCGGGTTGCGTAAGGGTGAACAAAAGTGTATGTCGGCACGAGGAGCTCATGGTAGGTTTGTAGAGCGTTCGTACGAGCAACGTCGTAGTAGGGCGCAATAGTGGTAGCAGCCTTGTCGACGTAAGGGGAGATAGCGTGATCGTATTGTGCCTTGGCTAGCGCTTGGTACTCAAGGATCTGCGGCTGCACATTTCTCTCCCATTGGGCACGCCCATAAGCCTGGACTTGAGCGAGACGCGGTCCTCCGTATTTGACGGCTTGTGCACGACCTGGAGTTATGACTTTGCGGTCAAACGTGTCGTAGTAGGGACGGGCCAGGTTAAGGTAAGGCGCGGCGTAGGCATCGTAGTAAGGGCCCACATGCGGCGCGACGGCAAGCTTGACACGGAAATACGGTTCACAGATGGTAGGGGATGATTCGTTACACGCATCCAGCGAAGGAGGGCACCGGAAGAAGATGGTGAAAATGGAATACCACGTCAGGAGCCTGTCGGTTGGGACAGCGGCGAATGCAACAGTCAGCCAATGTTATTTACGTATGTCTGAGAACTGGGGGAAAACGCACCTGGCAATAGCACTAAACGACCAAGACAAGAAGGCCCTCCGCCTTTTGGATGGTATACTACGCCGAGGCGCGATGGTAGCAGCGTGTGCGTTGACGCCGCTCGAGCCGTTAGATCCATTGAGGGACCCATTTGTATGGGGCTGCGGCTTGTCATCCATTGTGGCAGCTCTGAAAACAGGGTTAAGAAAGGACTCGGTCATGAGATGTAGGCGTCTCATTCGGAGTTGACGTCGGGTGGAGTTCACTCGATCTTTACGTTTTGCGCTTTCTTATTCTGGGAGTTGCCAATAGGCGCCGGCGCGCCGTAACAACGGAGTATTTTGCCGGAAGTACACGCGCCTCCTTTGCGCATGGGAGAATCAAGAACCGCAACGGTAAGGGCCGATGGAAATCATGCGGCCGGCCGAGCCAGCAAGATTCAAGAAAAAGAACAGTCGGCAATTGAAGCGCTACGGCTGAGATGCATACTCAAAACACGGCAGTTCATGAAATACGAGTTCGGGAGGTGCCGGCAAGAAGAGAGGTGCGGTAGTTGGATGCAAAAGGTGAGTGCAAAAAGTCAACGTCGCAAATAGCCTGGGAGTTGATGATGATCATGACATGTGTGGAGGTGCAGATCCTAGGCATGCCGTAGTTGTACGAAGTAGCACGCTATAGGTACCTATGACTACTACCTAGATAGGTATAGCATAATGCTCATAATTAAATACATACAGTTTGCATACTGTAGCGCGCACTAACCATAGCTTCTGTCGTAGCAAACAACTCGAATCACCTACGGACTAAGGATTAAAAAGTCTGTAGCCGCTAAAGTTTAGCGTCAAACCGATATGTGCATATTCGACTATACGTATTATTGTTAGTTGCATATTTTAATATCGATATATTCCGCATGTTGCATATTGAAACGCCCACTCTGTCCACTAGGTCAGGCAATTGGCCCCAAGGGCCAATTGCCCTCCCAGGTGTAAGAGGAACGCACCTAGGAGACCGTTGTCAAAACCAGCACTTCCTAGGGTTTAATTGACGGAAAACGACGACGGCGACGTCGGCAATGAACGAAATCAAGAAATAACGTGGGAATGGTCAGATCGCAGCAGTCTGAATTGAATAGTCGAATCGAAGTGTAAAAACGAGTGTATTTTCTGTATAGGTAAAAACGAACGTAGGTCGACGACGACAGTTGTGTGTGCGAAAATCGCGAAAGTGGAGGCTATGGACCGACTATATACAGGACCTAGGGCTTGCTTACGAAGCGGCGCTAGAACGCCGTCGAATGCGCTGTTTCAGTCCTCCCCTAGACGAATGGTAAGGCAGCGCGCCATTCGACTACAATAAAACACGCATTCACGGCGTCGAAAGGCAGATTGAAAGTGGACTGAAAGCGGCTGAGCTTGTGAGCTGGCAGCGGTCATTGCGGGTGGTAGGAGGGACCATGTAGAGTAAACTGCAATAGCAGATGGGTGGCGGGCAAAGGCAGGCTAATTGATCGGCCGGACCAGGTAAAGCCAACATGTGTGTTGACTTCGAATCTCAAATTGCGGGAATGGCCCGATCGTAAGCTTGAGTGGCTATTGCCTCCCTGGAAGAGTGGAGTCGAAGCCCTAGCCAGAAGCAAGTGATAGTATGTCGGTAAATCTCTCTCCTTAGTATAGAGTGGCCGTCCAAGTGCGACAACAGGGCAGAGGCCGGCTAGGTTGATCGGGTGGCCTGGGTAGTAGCAACAATTGTTGTGATGAAAGACCCTAGTAGCGGGAATGGCCCGATCGTGAGCTTGAGTAACTATTTCCTCCTCCTGATAATGAGTTTGCAGCCGTTGTCCTCGATTAACTTGAATAGGGTCAATGTCTTTAGTTGATAGATAGCGGCGACAGCTGTGATGAGAGATCCCAGCGCCAGGGATGGCCCGGTCGTAAACTTGAGTAACTATTGCCTCCCTGAGAGATTGAAATTGAGGCCCTCTCCAGTTGCGTGGCGAGGTCACCTCAGCTTAAAGCAGCCCTTTTTGGTCGATAAGCTGTGTAGCGCCAACAGCTGTGTATGCCTTGGAGCGGTGGGAATGGCCCGATCGTAAGCTCGGGCAACTTTTGCCTCCCCGGGTGATTAAAATCGAAGTCCTCCCTAGGTAATTGAAGTTGAGATCCTCCCCGGCTGCAAAGCGGCTGTACAAGTGAGCGGTAGTGTGTTGGTTGATCCCTCCCCTTGGCATAGGGCGGCCATCGGCCGTCTTATAACAACAACAAAACCAACACCACAACAGAATTGAGGATGACTGCGCGACAAGATAGCAGCCCGAACAGACTATCGCCTCCCCAGTCCAATAACAACAAACAACACAACACAACCCCAACAATAAAACGAAACGAAAAGTAACAGCACGGCGCCCGGCTTGGCCCGAACGGGCTGCCGCCTCCCCAGATCCAAGAACACAATAAAAACAAATCCAAACCAACCACAAAACCAAGCACAACAGAATCGAAGATGGCTGTGCGACGAGAGAAGTAATGGTCCAAACGGACTATCTACTGCCTCCCCAGGTCCAAGAATACAGCAACCACCAAAACAACTGTACAACACTCACAGCGACGGGCCGAACTGTGGCCTCCCCAGGTCTTGACAAAAACAAAATAAACAATCACCAACAATAACAAAACCAAACCTAACTGCGCGACACCAGGCTCGGCCCGAATGTAGAAATGACTACCTACCTCCCCAGACCACAAGAACGGTCTGGAAAAAAAAAAATCGCCATCCTGACGCGACAATCCCTTGGTCACGGAAGCACTGTGACTCCGGTATCGTACCGATCGTGGTATCTTGAGCAGGGCAGGTATCCCCGAATTAAAATGCGAGTTGGCTAACGTGTGTGCACGATAGGTAGGACCTGACTCGAATAATTGCACGCGACCGATGATCGATTATCACCACACGGAACCAGGCTGGCGCCATAGAATTCTGGGAATTAAAGTCGGCTGCGGCCCGATCGTGCAAGGTAAAATAGTTGACTCCGGGTCAGAAATGCGGATTGGCTAACCCGTACGTGGTGGGTAGGACCTTGGCAACTGGGCACAGCCACGCCTTGAATGAACGCACACGATTGATCGAATACCATCTCAAGCCCTTGAACACCGAGACCGACCGGCCAAACACGCCGAATTCAAGTAACCGCCCGAATATCCCATGCGACCGAGCGAATTCGTACCGCGCGCGACGAATTCCGTCGATAACACTAGGAAAGGGATAGAAACAAGGGGTTCCCAAGGCCTTTGCCGGTCGGAAAATACACCGTTGTGATCGCGCCGACGCGAGGAATCCAACGGCGCAACCCGTTTCCTTGTAGCTTGAATACCCGTAGAGATATAGGCTGAAATACCGAGGTGTAAAAAGGACCTTGGCCTGCCGGGAGGCAACAAAGGACTTCTGTCAACCAACCAATACACCGCTGTGTTCGCCTTGGCCAGCCGAGCGCGATGGCGCAATCCGTTTCCTTGTAGCTTGAATATTCGTAGAGATATGGCGGGAAACGAGTCGATAACTCGGGCACGACGAAGGATTCCGGCCGCGCCGGCCGTCAGGAATTCGAGTGGGTGTGGGCACCCCGGTCGCGCGAGGGTATCTTGGGCCGCAGGAAGGTATACAATCGTCGGACTGGGCTGGGAAGATACTCTGAAGCCGGGAATTATCCGATCAGGACCGGTTCTTTGCTTGAGTACTTCAGGTGGCAAAGACTAAGAATTCCGCGCGGGCAAGGGTATTCCGGGTAACATGAGGGCGTAATTCAACCCGAGACAAACACTGAAGCGGGAATTGCCCGATCGAGGCCGATTCCAAAGTGAGCAACTGTTGGAATGAGGTATTGAAGTAGGCAACGCCCAAACGTGTTGATCTGCCTCAAGCTGGGACTAGTCTGAACGGGATCGGCTCCTTCTCTGAGCACTCTGGGCTGCGAGGACAAGGAGTTCTGGTCATGAAATTGTTGGGTTGGGCTGGAACACACTCCGAAGTGGGAATTACCCGATCGGCCCATTCTTGGTCGTTCTTAGGCGGGTCAGGCTTGTGGTCGATTACTTGACGTGCGAGGGTATTCTGGCTATATGAAGGTGTCGATCAGGCTGGCAAGGTGTGTAACATAGGATCTTGGGCTTGGGCTGGCAACACGACTGTGTGTAAAGCGTATTCAAGTCGAGAAACACACACTGAAACGGGGTTTGCCCGATCGGCTCATTCTTCGTCGTTCTTGGGCAGGTCAAGCTTGTGGTTATGTCCTTGACGTGTGAGGATGTCCCAGGCTATGAGGAATGTGTATAACTATCAGACCGAGCCAGAAACACACCCCGAAGCGGGAATTACCCGATCGTAAAGAATGAGCGCTTGATATGCATCGACGAAGGTATCCTGGGTCGGAAGGGCACTCTGAGTGTGTGCGTCGAGGGATTCTGGGCAGCATGAGGGCATGCGTAATTCAAGTCGAAGAACACACTGGGGTAGGAGTCGTCTGATCGGCCCAACCAGCCCAGTCAAGCGTGTAGTTGAGTGCTTGACGTGCGAAGGTATTCTGGCCACGCGAGGGCATTCTAGGCTGCGGCGAATTGATGAAGTTAGCAGTGGGTAGATAATTGGAAAGGTGACGAGGGGTTCAAGCAGCCTCCCGATCGTAAACATAACAAAAGAAACAAGTGAAAGGTCTGACAGCCCATATCCAGGTAGGCTTTCCGTCATCAATCTCGCAATCTCTGGTACCGCGGTCGGGCTCTCTCTAGCGATTCCCTTCTCCGGCAACTCTCCTCTCTTTCATTTCTTTGGGATCCATATCCGCCGCTATCGCCATGGCTCTCCCAGATCGGGGGTGATCCGATCATTATTCTCTTAAGGGCGAGGGCCCTGGTCCGGCGGTCTCATACGTCTTTTGGGGACAGCCGTCAGCCCCTCAACGCTTCGCCGACTGTGTATCCCGTTAGGGATCTTGGCCCCGGGCACCCCTAACGATGCCGCCGTCCGTATTTGGGATCCATATCGGGCGCATTCGCCATGGCTCTCCCTATATTCCTCACTTGGGACCCATATCGGGCGCGTAGGCGCCATGGCTGTCCATATTCCTCACTCGGGACCCATATCGGGTGCGTTGGCACCATGGCTGTCCTCGTTTTTCCATCACTTTTTCAGGAATCCACATCGGGCGCACTCGCCATGGCCATATTCCTGGATCGGTGATGGGCCGACCTTTCCTCACTCGGGACCCATATCGGGCGTGTAGCTACAACGCCATGGCTGTCCTTACTTCTCATCTCTTCGGGTTCTATAGTGCGTCCACCATGGGTTCCCAGACCGGGGATGAGCCCGACCTCTCTTAAGGGCGAGAAGGCCCTTGCGCCGAGTGCGGCGCGCCTCATAAGCTTCCGGCGGTCTCATACGTCTTTTGGGGACAGCCGTCAGCCCCTCAACGCTTTGCCAGCTGCATTCGAAATATGCAGCCAGCGCAATCAATATATTAAGCCAGCCCGGGCCCGATCCGATCGTGATAAAGTGAGTGTGGGTAAGGGAGTAGAAGTAATAACAGCCCGGCTGTCAAGGTGAAAAGGTACCGGTCTTCAGCGCGCAGAGTAGTTTTTGGTCTCACAGCTTAGTCTTCGCATTTTAGTCTTCGTAGCATAGTCTCTGGCGGTTGATCTTCGTAGCTTGGCCTCTGGCGCGCAAGCCGATCTTGAGTATGCAACTTGATTTCCGATCCGAAAGGCGTAGTTCGTGATTCAAGAATAATTGACATAGTTTGAATAGCCTCACCGAGGACACCAATGAAACGCCCACTCTGTCCACTAGGTCAGGCAATTGGCCCCAAGGGCCAATTGCCCTCCCAGGTGTAAGAGGAACGCACCTAGGAGACCGTTGTCAAAACCAGCACTTCCTAGGGTTTAATTGACGGAAAACGACGACGGCGACGTCGGCAATGAACGAAATCAAGAAATAACGTGGGAATGGTCAGATCGCAGCAGTCTGAATTGAATAGTCGAATCGAAGTGTAAAAACGAGTGTATTTTCTGTATAGGTAAAAACGAACGTAGGTCGACGACGACAGTTGTGTGTGCGAAAATCGCGAAAGTGGAGGCTATGGACCGACTATATACAGGACCTAGGGCTTGCTTACGAAGCGGCGCTAGAACGCCGTCGAATGCGCTGTTTCAATATCCATACTGCCTCACTCCTATGAAGAACTATTCGTGTATATCCTGACCAAGACCACTTCCGGAGGACTGTAAATACCTGGATGGATGGGTAACGTACTGAGGCTGACGTAGGGAGGCTTCAGTAGC